>VZTN01000489.1:699730-738502 GCA_013400515.1 Erpornis zantholeuca
CTTCCTTCCTTCCTTCCTTCCTTCCTTCCCTCCCTCCTTCCTTTTTTTTAATTGCTCAGAGAATATGAAATACACAGAATAGACAAAAAATGAATTAGTAACCTCTTTGCTTTTTATTGGATGACAATCCCTAGTAAGTTAAGTTTAGCCTATAGCAAAGCAGTCCCAGATGGCCAGGTCTGTTCTAAATAAGTTGCTTTTATGAGACCAGGACGTCTAAAAGAAACACACTTCATAAAAGGAGAAAATGTGCAAGACAGAAAAAAAACAGTAAAAGAAAATCTCTCTTACAAAACTACTACTGTTCAGACTCTGTATAAACATGATTATCAAAGACATACTTGGGTTTTGTGGGATTTTTTTTTCCTTTTTTTCCAAGTCTGGAAAGGAAATATTTTAGTCAGATATTTATATGCATTTCCATTCTCCCAAAAAAGAAAAACCTCAAAGGTTCCCTTCACTGGATGTGAAAACTTACCTGATTAAGAGACATCTGAAATCCTTAGCAGTGAGATATGCACTTACTATTAATATATTAACTACTAAAATTGCATCATTTTTCTGGAGAGAAAGGTCTCAAGGGTGTGCTCATTAACTTCCTGGTTACAAGGAGGAACTACTCTCCTTTAATCCATGCTGACCTCCAACCTAGACTGTACTGTAGCTTTGTAACATGGAATTTTATTCTGGTTTTCCTTGTCTTTTACTTTCATAGAGACCTCAGGCTATTCTCAAACCATCCTTTGAGAAACAAATAAACTAACAGGTAAAGGCTTAAAGGTTTGTCATCACCAAGGGATAGCATAACCAATGAACCATTCTCCATCAGTCAAGTGTTTCCAATCTCCCAGAATCAAGCAAAACCCACTAATTTGTTCCAAATCTTATTTCAAGTAACACATTCCATGAGCAACACAACTACTGGTATCTGCTTTCCCATTATTTTGTGCCTTGGAGTTGGATTTTCAAGAGTGAAATAGGATTCACAGTCTTGCTGACACTTTGTGGTGAGGGTTTTTTTCAAAATGTGTAAACCCTGTTGTGTAAAATGTAAAAGAACATATTCACATTGCAGCCTGTCCCTGTGTCCCATCAAAGAATGGGACAGATCTTTTATGACACAGAGAACTCTCTTTCTACTCCTTTTGGTTCCAGACAAATGACCTTGAAAAGACTTAAATGCCCACATTCTCAGACAGCCCTGGATGATCCCTAAACATTTGTTTCTTCCATAAACCAAAAAAAAAAAAAAAAAAGAAAAATGGCAGCATGTTATTATTCATACACAGAATAACCAGAGATTGGACTAATTCCTTTTCTTTTGATCAATTGAGCAGGAATGCTGTTTCTAAGGAGCATAGAAAAGTTCAGGTTTCTTAAATGTATGTCTCACCAATTGCTCAAACAGGCAACTGCAGACTAAAAAAAATTCCATTCTGAATGGAATTCTTCTGTTTAGGCTGGAGGTACTTTGTTTTAGCAGGGGTGCAGCAGGCATAGTGGTTGGTTTCTTTTCCACAAGAAAAATTAATATGTTTTCATTTCAGGTCAGACTGGGACAATTTTCCTTTTTAATTTCCACTTCAGGCAGCAAATTGAAAAATCAATACTCATCATAGATTTAATTGCACTGTCTGTGTTCTTTTAACCAACACTCCAGAACATAGCATGGAAACTGGGGTATAAAAATAGAAAACTGAGAGTGAAAAATCTGCTACCCAATAACTTATGCTGCAAATCTACAGCCTCGTGACTTATTCATAGAATCACAGAATGGTTTGACTTGGAAGGGACTTTAAAGATCATCCAGTTTCAACCCTTCTGCCATGGGCAGGGATGCCACCCACTAGACCAGATTGCTCAAAGCCTCATCCAGCCTGGCCTCGAGCACTTCCAGGGTTGGAGCATCCACAGATTCTTTCCCAGGGCCTCACAGTAAAGAATTTCTTCCTAATATCTAATCTACATCTATATTCTTTCAGTTTAAAGCCATTCCCCCTTGTCCTTGTCAAAAGCCCCTCGCTGGCTCTCTTGTACCTTCAGGTACTGAAACAACATATTTGGAGGCATTTCATATCTCACCTTTCATTTCAGTGGGTGCTGAATACAACCATCAGGTGAGGGTACAAAGTGCAGGTGCTACTGAAACAACATAAATGCAATGGAGAACTGCTGAGCAAATAGATTTAAACACTGGGAAATGACAAATGTTAAAGGCACAAGTTACCCAAACCATTACTTCACCATGTTATGTTGAGAATAATCACTGATTAAATGCTGGGTGATCAATTGCCAAGCAATGTTTAGCTTTGTATCATCCCAAAGTTTCCCTTATCATGGCAGTGTTTGGATGTTCTCAGTTGGCAGCAGAAACAAGACAGTTGCATTAAGTTAAACCTCAGGATTAAATCTGGTCTCCAGGGCAGAGGCAGAGTGATTAGTACTCCTGTTTATAAACAGAGTTGCTCTAATCTTTTACTTATAAATTTCCTCCTCCATCTGTTATCCATCAGGGAAGTGAAGCTTTAAGAAATTGTGCAGATGGCTTTAAGGCACTGTATTTCTTCTGCTAAGTAAAGCCTTGGCCTGCTGGATGTGTATCTTGGAAATGGAACTTTATTTGCCAAAACTGCACCTTTTCTAACCCAAGATCCTGCACTGAAGCCCTGTGCAAGGCATTTTTCACTGCCCCTTCTCCATAGAAAATGGGCTCCATTGTGTTGAAAGATGCAATGTGCAGTACCTGGGCCAAAGGATTAAACTTTCATCATCTGGGTTTGATACTTAGATTCATGAGAGGAAATGAGTGTTAAGCATCCACTGCATGCCAGGATATATTGAAAGATCCCTTTAGCAGTACATGCCAATATTTTAAAAATAGGGCACATTAGGGGTTTTTATGTGCTAGAGAACATTATATCTTCTTAAAGCAAAGTTTTCCTGCCACGCTTGGTTTTTTAATGAAATGAGGCAACTCTCCACAATTTTTAAAGTTAAAGCAGTAGAAAGAAAAAAGTAGGAAAGCAACTAAGGGAAGAAAGACAAAGGAGGTGATAACAAGCACTCAACAAGAATGCAGGTCTGGGTAGCTTTGGGCTGCCCACACATGCACATATAACACAGATAACACAGATATCAATGACATGATTGACAGAACCATAAATAGAACTGGGGAAATTATTCCCCCGAGAGTCCTGGGACAAAAAAAAAGAAGCCAGCCTGACCAAAGTCAATGGTCTTCTGACACTGACTTTTGTAAACCTCAGGTTTAACATCAGAGTTCACAAATAATTAGGGTTAAGGTCTGTTACTCTCAATTACAGACTTGGAAAAAACTTTCAGCCTTAGCCAGGTAATTTCCTTGATTGCAGATCTCTTCCCAAAATGTTTCTATACATAAATACCACCTGGTGGGCAAAGTACTAAAAAATCCAATAAGGTATAATGGGAAGTCTGTGCCCTTTGATAGAAAACTCCATGACCTCACAAGCCTATAACTTTCCTATTTACACTCTGGCAGAGCAGAGCTCATCGGATTAAAATGATAGGTGTTGTGATGCCTCAGAATATCACAAAAA
Organism: Erpornis zantholeuca; assembly: GCA_013400515.1. Taxonomy (NCBI): domain Eukaryota; kingdom Metazoa; phylum Chordata; class Aves; order Passeriformes; family Timaliidae; genus Erpornis; species Erpornis zantholeuca. The sequence continues at coordinate 703,309 of VZTN01000489.1, forward strand.
ATTCACATGAATTCAAATGAAAGGCACCATAAAATCCATAAGTACCTCAAGGAACAGGGCCTGATCATCTACTGCAATAAACAGAATTTAATCCAGCATTTTTTCAGGGTCACTTTTGAATATACTCTTCAAAAACTGGGGTCAGTCTGTGCCCAGCATCCTGCCAGAACCATCACAAAAGATTTCTTTGAGGTAAGTTACTGCTTACAATCTCTCTATCATGGATTGGTATGGCACATGCAAGTGTGGTCAGACTCTTCTTCATTAAATCTAAACCATTCAGTTGAAATCCAGGCTCAATTACATGTCATTTCTGCACAATTTTGCATTTTCCATGTTGCATATAATGCCATTAAAGGAAAATTCTTTCTTGTTACCTGTGTATTCTTAGAAGCCTAACATGGGCGGTTGAATATCATTTGTAGTGAACATGCATTTACTCAGAAGATTTATATGCAAATTTTGCCTTAAGAACTCTGTTCTTTGAAGAAAAGAAAAGGAGAAGAGAAAAGAGAAGAAAAAAAGAAAAAAGAAAAGAAAAGAAAAGAAAAGAAAAGAAAAGAAAAGAAAAGAAAAGAAAAGAAAAGAAAAGAAAAGAAAAGAAAAGACATATTTGAGATTAAGACATAGAATCAAGGACAGGAAATACAGGTGAAATTTTTAGCTCTGTCCAAAGTTATCTTTGTCACTCTAGACAAATCACTTCATGCCTCTCTTTCAACTCCAGATCTCTAGGATGAAGACTAAAGTGGTTCCTCACTTTTCTTGAGTGTGCAAATGCATATAAAAATGTATTAGATCTTTTGTTTAGATAAAAAAAACATTCATTTTTTGTTTGTGGGAGCTCCTGTAAAATGAAGGTGTCTTGGCTGGGCTGCTAAGTGTCTCAACAATGCAAATATAAATTACACACGTGATCCATTAGTACTCCAATTTTTCATAAAGTGAGATTAATTTCACCAGCTAAAAGCTGAAGTCTGATCTAAGCTGTCCTTCTTAAACTCTGTCCAACAGAGACAGGCATCTCCAGAGGGTAGATTTCCCACTGACAGGAGACACCTGGCACTCCATTCCACTGCCAAAACATCGGCATTTGTGTCCCTTGAGATGCTCCTGCACTGCCCAGCTGATCTCCAGGACATCCCTTGCCACCTCCACCAGTCCTGCGTGGTCTCAGCACTGCACTGCACTGCAGAAGTCCTTCCCTCATGCAGCCAAATAATGGCACCAAGGGAGAATTCAGCTGTTGTACCTAATTTATGTGTGCAGTGTGGGTGTCTGTGTGTGAATCAAGAGTCCAGGCTGCCTTGGCAGAGGTGCCAACAGCACAGTCAAAGTGATTCAGCTGCCCTGGAGCAGATGACTACATCTGCCAGCTGAAAAGCTCTGCAGACTCCTCCAGCCACACAGCCCTTAGATCATCTAATGTTTTGGATTCAGAAGAGTTTTTGCCCCATTTAAAACAGCACAGAATTTACTTAAGAAATTAAATTAATTTATTTATTTAAGAAATTACAAGCAGTTATTGGCAAGCCAACTCCTCTATTAAACAATGCTCCAAAATACAAAAATGACACAGTGCTTAATGTGTAAAACTTCCAGCAGAAAGAGTGTACAGAGCAAGCAAATACTTACTAATTACAGAAGAATGCCAGCAACACTGTTATTTGTTTTAAGAGAAAGAAAGCTCTGAGTGCTAATTCCTCATAAGAGAAACATCTGTCTCACTGGTATTCAGAAATTAAATTCATGTCCCTTCTTAAAGCTTGCACTTATTTGGTAACATGGCAATCTTAATGGAAAATAGGATTTATATGTCCAGCAATTCAGCCACAAAGTTAAGGATAGTAAATGGGGGACAGCAAGAGGAGTGGGAAGGTTGAAACTGAGGAAACAGCATCTGACAAGTTTTAAGAAGCACAGTATAAAAGGCAGCTCCAAAACCATCTGCCAAAGTGTCAAGGTGATGGATTTTTAAACATAAATAGATTTTTTTACACTATAGACTATGGTACAAGTGAGAGCAGCACAGCAGGAACAAAAAATAGAGACCACTGAAGCACATGGGACTATCTGTCACCCACATTCCTGTCTTGGCTCATTTATTTTTGTGCACAAAGGCTGAAGGTGTCACCAGGTGATTTTCTCAGAGCACCCATCTAGCAGAGGCCATGCTGGATTCAACCCTTTTTTACTGGATAATCTCAGGATGCTCTGATGGAAAAGGACATCCTGAAGAATCACAGAATGGTTTGCTTTGGAAGGGACCTAAAAGATCTTCTTGGTCCAACCTCCCTGCCATGGGCAGGGACACCTTCTACTCGACTCAGAGCCCCCTCCAACTTGGGCTTGAGCCCTACCAGGGATGTGGGAGCCACAGCTTCTCTGGGAAACCTGTGCCAATGCCTCACCACCCTCACAGGAAAGAATTTCTTGCTAATATCCAATCAAAACCTACTCTGACAGAAAGTAGCTCAGACAGAAATTTGCATAGAGAATGTAACATCCACAACCCCACAAAGGAAATCCCTCCCTGGATTCACATTTTTCCCACATCTACTTCAGGTCATATTTAGCATCAAAATCAGTTTTTCTGAGGTCTTTGTTAAAGATGGATGAAAGGCCAAAGCCTGCAAAGCAGGATATTGGTGTTCCCACCCACATGATGACCTTGAACTTCTTCACTCTCTCACTTTCAGAGAAATGTGTTTCTGTGTTCCAGTTCAGAAAGGTATTTAACTGCACCTCATTTCAGCAAGTGAACAAGGTAGGTGAACAAGGGTCTCAAGTTACAGGTAGGGGTACTTTTACAGGTAAATTACAGCAAAAGGTAATTGTAAAGTGTTTCAGAAAACAATAAGAAAGCTTTCTATTTTGAAGTAATGCACTAATCCGACTTCAGCCTTTCATCGTGTGGGGAAGAGCAGAACAAATTCTCATTCTTGTCTCACTTCCTTTGTGAGGAAAAACACAACCTCCTCTTTGATATCTATTCAATGAAAGAATTCACTAGAGGTACCAGAGGTAGAGCAAGAAATATCTACAAAAAATTTTTTAGTAGCTGCACAGATACAACTTGATCTTGGAGTGGGAACACACAAGAGGTGCTTCAGCAGTGATTTGCTGCATTTTTGGCATCTGGCAAGATTCAAAATGGAAAGGGAGAGAAATGTAACTGAAATACTACAGTCAGTTCTGATAACCCAAGTTACTCACACTTCCCTCATTCACCAGTCTGAAGCACACGAGGCTTTTGTGACACCAGCTGCATGCACTCAGTGTATTGCTGCTGACTTGTCTTCCTTAGCCACCTAGAAACAGCTTAGGACACCTGAGGAAAGACAGCAAAGCATAACTAGGAAGCAGAACAGCAAGACTGCAAGCTCCCAGTCCTCCAGCCTGCTGTGGTGATATTTCTAGGACACATGAGCTACTCCAGTCCTCCCCACATGCATCTCTGTGTGCTGTGATCAAAGCAGGGCCCCTGGTGCTGAGTTGTCATGCTCCAAATTCACAGTTCCTTCAGCTTCCACATGACTTCTCACAGTTCAACAGCTGTGGGACTGTGTCCTGGGGTGGGGATATGGAGAGCCAGATGGTGCCAGTACCATCACAGCAGCTCTCCCAGCAAATGCCCAAAGACTTAAAAAACTACACTGTCTTTGGTTTTAACTTTTATATTTTGCCAGCCCTGCCCTGCCCAGTGTCACTCTGCAGTTCCCTGGAGCTCGTTCAGTGCTGTTCTCTCATGCTCACACAGACAGAACAAAGCCTCTCCAGCTCTCCAAGGACACCCAGACCCTCCTAGGCCCAACAACTGCAAACCACAATCTTGGGGAGAGGGGGGCAAGCTTGGGCAAATTCCATCCTTGCCTGGCTTCTGCTTGGGGAATTGATGCTGAGATCCAAGTGGGAAGAACTCGTGAGCTGTCCTTGTCCATTTTGGGATCCACTGAAGCAGGACCCTCTAGAGCCCAAAAGTGTACATGTGAAGACCATCTGAATAAATCCCTCCTTTGTTCCTGTCTAGTCTCTGTTCCTAGGTAGCCATTTAAAGCATCAAGTCAAATAACTCAAGACAACTCCACAACCACTACAGGAGCTGGTTATTCAAAGATCAGCCTTGACAGCAGCAAAACATGCCCTGCCCACCCCATTCCTGTGGCTCTCTAATAACTCTGCCATTTTAGTTAACTGGGGCTACTTCTCACAGCCAAAACAATACCATGTTCAAAGAGGCTCGTCTTGCTTATCAGAGTGTTGACTTTTCCCCTTCTCGTAGATAAATTGCAGCAGAAAAACAGATTGTGGCTTCTGCATCCCCTGGTCCCCCCACACAATGGGAATGTCATTACAGCCCCACCGTGCCCCCGAGGGGGGAATAAAAAACCTCTTTCTACTCTGTCTTACAGGGTAGGACATCATTACTCCGTGAAACACGATAGCTCCACACTTACACCTGAAACACAATCCACTCCCTTCTCTCTTTATTCTCACCGGAGCTACTACAGCCCCCTTGTTCCATTATGTAAGATATTACTTTCCCTGTCTGAGAGCAGGAGAGAAGACATCAGCTGTTATCTTTCAGCCGATAAAGATCTTCATTCACACCTGATGGATTGCAATTTAAGGGAAAAAAACCCCAACATCCTCCCTTGGGCTCTGTGAATGGCACTGCAATAACATTGTGTTAATAGCTCCCACTCTAGATAAGGCTGTTACTTCTGACAGTAGGAAATGAGGTTTGATAGTCACTGAGATGTTTTGATCACCTGTCAGAGAAACATTATATCTAAGTTTTGCTTCAGTAGAAATATGTCATTAGCATCTGCACCCTGTTCCTTACCTGTCTTAAGAGCTGGCACCATGCACAAGCCCAGGCTTTGGGCATAAATTCACATTATAACAATGAAGGGCTATGGATCCTGAAACCCCTTTATATTTGACTGTGATCCCCAAAAGAGCATTTTCCACTTCTTCACCCAAACATTCTGAAAAATCTTTTGCACCTCAGACACCCTGCTGTGCCTCCTAATTTCCCTTCGTGTCATTAGAAGTTGAAAGCATTTGTTCAAAGAGTCTCTGCAGCTCTTTGTTTGATTCTTATCCCCAAATTTACCACATTACTCCAAGAGGAAGAGATGTCAGAGCACCTCTGTTAAAAGTTCATTCAACAAAGCTCTATTTTAGGTCTATCAATATTTCAGGTGTTAGAACTTTTGGGAGTCTGTGAGTCAATATTGTGAGCTGTAATAACTTTCATTTTATCTAATATGTAGTGGTAGGGAATTTAAGGCTCCACCCTCCTCACCCTTGAACTCACTGCTTATCTCTGTGCTTCTCAACACAGAAAGTGTTCTTAGGCTCTGAGAAGCTGTAGGAATTACGATGCTGACAGATATTCTGATGAAGGCTGCAGCAGGCAGGGCAGTGCTGTTCCTCTGCCCATCCCTGAGATGAGCTTTAAAAGCAAGCTACGATGATCTGCCCAAAGCCAGAAGGGTGGAAGAGAGTGATTTTTCAGCTGAGAACTGAGCTTTGCTTGCCTTACCCACCAGGAAATAACTGTGGATATGATTGTGCACATGCTCATGCATGTCAGCACAAAAAGCCTGTGCTCACAGGTATCTCCCCCTGCTTCGTGGGTGCTGTCACACACAAAGATGAACCTCTGCACAATAAATTATTCCTGATGTGGGGCATGCAGCTGCCTCAGAAACCCCAGCCACTTCCACTCAGTGCTGTGCTACCCACGAGGGGGAGCTGACAATCCTCTGGCTGAGTTTGACAGCCACAAGGCTGCTAACATCACATTGGGTCTGGCTCTCTTTTTCCCCTGCAATTTAGAAATATCTGAAACAAGTTTTTCATAAAACTGGGGAAGAATAGATGATGTGAGGCAGCTGAAAACAATCAATAAAAAGAAGAACTTATGTCTGAATTGTTACACATGGACTGGAGATTGACAGTAAGCTTTCTGGAAAAATCAAACTTTGTAAGTAAATGGTTGTGATTTTTGCTGCATTGTTTGAGGTCTTGAAGGGCTCTAGCTTTGTGAGGTGACTCCAGAGGAAAGTCTGGCATTAAGTTCAACCTGGGGTCTGTGCTGAGGGTGTCTGACAACATTTATTATCAAGTGGTACTTTGTGCTTGAACCAGACTCCGTGGTGCAGCACCATTTGTAGCTGGAGACACACAAACTGTGCTGCAGCTCCTGGTGCTGTATGGGAATCTCAGCAGAGAAAGCCATGGGCTGCTGCTCACCAAGAAAAGTGTGAAGCTGGAGAAGCAGTGCCCTGCAGAGCATGTGGAGATCCTCCCTGCCAACCTGCCCCTGGCAAACAAGAGGTGTTTCCTTGCTCCCTTTACCCACCAGGTTCCCAGACAATGATGTGCTCCACACCAGTTTGCAGCCCAAGGGCAGTACTGCACCATGCTCCCACCCAGGTTATGAAGGAGATGATGAAGGACCAAGCAAATCCTGCCTGAAGAGCAGCTTGTGGTGACCTTTCTCCCTGGGGAAAGGCAGCTGTAAGCACAGGGTCAGGAAACTGTCCAAAGGGAGGAATCAGGAGTGAAAAAATATTTTGGGAGCACTGAAAATGGCTTAAGGGACAGCAGCACAGCAGGAGCAGCGTGGAAACACCCCATGGATGGAAGATTTCTGCTCTTGGAGCCGAAATCTGGCCTTATTTTTAGTTAAGCAAATTCCTTGGCAAGGCTGATTGTCCCCTTCCCATTCCATAGCAGTTTGGCCGCTGGGACCCAGAAAGGCTTGTGCTGCATTCCTTTCTCAAGCATAATTCCCAGAGAGACTAGGGCTGAGAGGGGTAAGCAGGAACAGCTTTCAAATGAAAAATATACTAAATTTTAAGATGAGCAAAGCATCCAGCACTATTTTTTTTACATGAATATACACTCTGGTTCTCCACATAGCTATCAGCCAAAATAAAATGAGAATACACCCCTAAAAAAAAAAAAAAAAAAAAAAAGCTGTGTTTATAAGACTTGACAAGTGATAAAACACAATGAAGTGTATTTTCACTGCATATGATCCCTTGACCTGTCATGAATCATTGCAACAGGAAAGGTACTGTAGCTGTGTGAGCAGCAGAGCAGAGTTCCATTTAAATTCCCCTGCAGATGTATAATTCCATGATTTAGCTCTCCCCCAGCAGCAGACCACTGTAAATAACACCTAAAATGCTCAAGAGCTCCCATGATGTCTCTCTTAGGTCTCATACCAGAGCTGACTGAAGGCAGGAGAGGCTCCTAGTTGATTCTGACAGGCTTTGGTTTGGGCCATTGAAGCAGATGCTCAGCACAATAAATCTACTGATATTAGAGGGAGTGTTTGGGGGTAAATCTGCTGTAAAAACCCCAAATATCGGTGCCCTCACACAGCCTGTACTTTGCAAAGAGCAGGAGACTACCTTGGAACTACTGCAAGATGTGTTTTATGTTCAAAGCCATAATGGAGCCCAATTTAAATGGTGTATTCTGACACTTCTTTTACAATTACTGCTATTACATTTCAGGAGAGGCAGCCTGCTGGGAATGCAGGGAGGGCAGTGGGCAGAAATTATTTCTCCTGTTCACAATCCATCAGTTGGGCATTTCCAGCTCAGGGACACCAGTCCCATCCCTTCCTTCTGCATGTATTTCAGATATTGAATAAAGAGTTGCTGCCCAGAGGAGAGAGCCCACAGTCTATGAAGACAAAAATGGTCCCCAGGAGAGTCCTCGTGGTCAAACCCAATCTACTGCAGACTGAATTATGAAATGCAATCTGAAATCTGTCTTTATCCCTGAGGCAACAAGGTTTTGTTTCACAAAAAGGAATTGAATTTTCACTGTGAAAGCTAGTTATAGATGGGAGAAAATTCACACAAATGTATTAATTCAGAGAAATCCTTGCCTACAGTGTGTTGTCCACATTCAGCCAGGTGTAGCAATGGGAAAGCAGGGCTAAGGCACTCTGAAATATCTTGCAAACAGTTACGACTCTGTTGAGGAATTTATATTAAACAAATTCTGGTAAAGGTACAGATTTTTCTGTATTTAACAAAGTTCCTTTGCCTGTTCCCTCATTACTTAAAGATTTCTGTGCATTTCTACTCATTCTTTAATTTAAAATATCTATATCAATTAGTTTAACTAAATACTTCTCAACTAATACTTCTTTTGCTGAAAGTTCATTGCCTTCTTACTCTAGAGTGTGGCTTCTGGGACCACTGAGACCTCTCACAGGGATTTCAGATGAATTCCCATTGTTTTGACCACTACTCCCAGTCCTTACTCAAAATGATCACAACTCTCATGCCAAAAAATTGACTGAGCAACACTTAAACTCAATCTGCCAGGGAAACAAGAACCAATGCTCACTAAAAAGTGTTCCCAGATTTCCCACTCTCCCCTGTCCCCCAAACCCCTGCCTTTGCAGTCAGGAATGTCAGGAATACCAGACTGTGTGCATATCCCCATTTCTCCACACCACCTGCATCCAAGGCTAAAGCACAAATGTTTCCAAAACAGACTTTGGAGGAGCTTTTGCTATCAGGCTGCTTCCTTTGAGGCTGAGCAAACAGAATAAAACACCTTAATTTAAAGAGAGCACTCTGAAAAGGGATACCCTGTACTGGCCCACAGATCAAGCTGACATTTTAGTAGGAGCTGTGTACCTCTCATTCTGATGAGCTCCTAGATGGTTTTCTCCAAACAAACAAGGCAGTGTCCGTATGGATCCTAACTATTTTTTCAGCTGGAGGGGAGCCATTTCCATGCTAAGAGCACTGGATTCATCTTCCTACAGTAAATTTGATAATAACCCACATCACAACTGGAAAATTGTTGCCTCTCAGTTTACCAGCATAGTTTGGCACCACTTGCATAACAAGTTTCCAGGATTAATCATGGACAAACTATACAGTGTCTCTGAAATTTTACTTTTCCTCTAAAGAACACAGTTAAATTCAATTGTTGTTAAGAACAGACCAACAGGCAGCTTATATCCACAAAATATTCAATAAAGCACAAAGACACCGAAACCCAAGAGTTTACCAGTTATTATAAGATTTCAAGTAATAAACACTTGTGGCTTATAACCAATGCTGCAAAAATTAGGGTATCTTCTCTTGTGAAGTGGAGCCCAAATCCCACAGCCTTCTGGAGTCAGTGAAAAAGTTTGTATCTTTAAAAGCAAAAGGATGTGGGTATTTCAAAACCATCAAGAAGACCCAGTGGCCCACTAGGTGCTTTTCTCTGGCAGCAGATGTCCAAGAAATAATCACAGTGCACTAAAGTTGATGTGAAGTAGAATGGCATGAACTGACTTCCACAGCTTCCAGCCATGGACCAAAGCATGGAGATAACAGCACTTATCTCCAGTGCAGCTTGATACCAAGATCATAGAATCATAGAATATCTGAGTTGGAAAGGACCCACAAGGAAAATCGAGTTCAATCCCCTGCAGGTGGGGGGAAACCTGAACTCATAGCCTTTGGCAAGAAACCTCACCACTGTGGTTTCAAGGGACATTCTGTGTTTTGAAGAAAAGCGAGCTGGTCCCTCTCCCTTTCCGTAAACGTTGGCCACGTTGATGAGTATTTTGGTTTGGAGCAGTTGTGCACTTTGGAAGCACCCCCCATTGCTCCCTTCACCACAGAGCTCACAGAGGTTGCTCAGTTCACACCGCGGTCTTAGATTCCTTTTGTGGGAGACAAAACCAAACCCTCTGTTACAGCACACCCCAGATGTTCTCCTACAAGGATGTGAGGCTCCCAAACTACATCCTCTGGACACCACTCCAACCCATGTGCCTGTGCAGGAAACCACTCCACAGATCAATGGAAATAACTCCCCTGAACCACATCACGTGTGGATGTCAGGGCCTCAGTAACCCCTTGGAGATACTAATCCAATCCTTCTCTGCTAAGTTAGTGTAGAAAAAACCTTGTAGGTGCTTAATTACGGGGTTTGTCCCTTTGCATTACTCACAGACTACTGCGAGCAGGGCTGAAGGTCTAGCTCTGTCCTTAGCACTTTCTTCTGGCAGGAGTTTTACCTCAGGTTTTTTCTGGCTCCTGCCATCCAGCTCTTAGCTCCCTACAGTCCCTGTGCCTCCCTTAGGCCAGGAGTCTGACTTCCCTGAAGCAGCAAAAACACCTAAAGGTCATCTGCCATAAATGCATGTGTTACTGTGTTGTTGTTCACTGCTGAGCACAGCAGTGGCACAGGACGCTGGAATTGAATGGTCCAGGTGACAGACACTGGCCATCAGCTGGTTACACCCTGTGACATGAGGGGTTTCACTCTCAGCACCAGCGTTAGAAAATCTGGCTGGTGGAAGCAGCCTGGACCTGGGACAGTGAAATAAGAAAGGAACTGTAAAAGCAAATTTTCCCTAGGAAAAATTTTCCCTGGGAGGATTAGTGTAGGACTTCGGTGATGATGTTTGAATTAGCTCTAACACATAACCCTCAAAGGGAATAGTTGTTGGCTCTATCTTGAAGACAAAGTTGGCATTGAACTACATGGGATCCCACAAAATCCCAGTCTATTTGTACTCCTTTCTGGTAGAGCAGAATCTTTTTGTCTTTTATTATGCTGGGTGTACAGCCCATGCATTACCTTTGAAATTTCATAACTTGTTGTGCAACTTCTTTTGCTTTATATCCTGGCCTAGCTTGCTTTTAAAACCAGCTGTGTCTTTTCAGCCGAGGTGAGGCTTTGCAGCTAGCCTACATTATGTAAACATGCATTGTAACATCCCCAAACCTGCAGTTAGTCAACAAAAGATCAAACAGACCATGATGCTTTCATGGCAGCCATCAAAGTCGCTCCGAGTTTCTCAGTGAAAGCTGCCAGCTTGCATTTTTTTTTGTCCAATGACAAAGATAAGGGTATTTGTCTTTCTTTCAAAGTTACAAATAAATAAGGAAAAGGACAGTAGTTTAAAATGATATCTTAATCAAACCTGTTCATCTCAGAGTTTAGATTTCAAGCCTTTACCTGCATTCCAGAGTGAAGTCAAATGTCAAACTTTCCCCCTTTATCTTCTCTCCCTGACTCAGGAGAAGATCTGTATCTTTAGAGAATGAAACAACTGTTTTCCTTTAAATGTTTCAATAGGCCTTAATTTTGTAAAACAAACCACTTCCCTGGCAGGTGCTTTGATTTCAGAGAATTAAAGTAATTGCCACAAAAGGGCTGACAAACCTCACAGCTGCTGCAGTAAAAGGAGAAGGAGCTGGGTGGGTGTAACACAGCATGTCTGGGCAGGAGAGAAGGTGGACAGTGAGGGGGGCCTGGTATTTACTTCTTTAATTTAATGTCTGTTTTTCCATTCAATCCATTTTGGTCCTGAGAGGATATCAAGGTATCATTTGCTTTCTCCTCTCTCCTAAATCAGCTTTATCACCTGGATCAGTTGTGGATGTTCAGATGGCAACACAAAACACAGTCAGAGCTGTAGTAAACAAGATGTGCAGAAATATGGTTTATTTAGACTTTGCATAAGAGGACTGAAATGAAGCAGTAGTGACTTACAAAGCAGCTGCAGAGGAGAGAAAGACAAGCAGCTCTTCATGTGCACTGAGGATAGGACAAGGAGTCATTGGCTTCAGCATCACTAAGAGAAACTCAGGTTGGCTATCCTGGGAGACTTCTGATGTGATTAATTTTGCGCTAGGAAATCTTGTTCAAGAATCTGTGAAACCTCCAGACAGGAGGGTCTCATAAACAGCTGAGGCAGGAATGATTTAAGTGTCCATGAGAACAACTGATCCTTCCTTAGAGGAACTGTAGACTTGTAGGATATAAGCACTTCTGTGAAATCTCTTCCAACATTATCCTCAAATACCTCCTTTTATTTTCTCAAAAACCTTGGATTAAGACAGGACTCGTGGCTCAGAATTTATTTGAAATTTGGGGTTGTTCATGCCTTAGCCAAGACTTTGGGTTACACTGCTCTCTCTACTTCTCATCTAATCTCTCAGCTCACGCAGAGTGGAGTGAAAACTGAAATCCAAGCAAGGTACCAGCACTGGGACCATAACCCTCACAGGCAGCCAGCCCCTCGCTGTTAATATCTTATGTTATGTCTTGCAGAGGTTTTTCACCTGCTACCACCTAATCCCCACAGTGTTTAATCTGAATCCTGACTCCCTCTCTTTCCTGCTCAAGTTGCACCTCTTCAGGAACAAGAACTGAGTGTTCAACAGTTAACCTGTTTTGGATGCCAGGCTCAGGAACGATCATGGACAGGAGTTGTTAAACTGGAGAACAAGGCCAAAGTTGAGGGGAAGGGAGACAAGCAGCCAGGGTTCTGCCCTGTGCTGTTGGACCTGCTCCTCTGTCCTTCTGCTCACCCACGTAACCAAGCCCAGAGCAGAAAGGACAAGCTCCCTCTCACCTGTCTTGCATCCTCTTGCAGGTAAGAAAATGCTGTTTTTATTCTTACAACTGCATCATTATTTACATGCAGGCAGATAGTGTATGTTGTTGGGAATTAGATACAAAGGAACTTTTTCTTTTCTTTGCAAGTTTAACTCCCTGTAATTGTGAGTACAACTAAATGGCAGGCACAGAGAATAAGTTTGCACTGCAGGAAGTGGTTGAGAAAATATTTGGATGCCTATTAAATCATATGAAATAAAGCATTTCAGTGATATAAAGGGCTTTTCCTTCTCTCCCTGGTTTACACCTTGGAATATATTCTTAACCAGTTTTTCTTCTGTGTTCACATTTAAGTTACTTGCTTCTCTACAGAAAGCTTCACTAGTGCTAAGCCTGGGCCAGTCCTCTTGCTGGATGTGAAGGTGCCAGGAAATCACACAACAAAGCCAAGTGCCAGCCTCATGCAGTGGAAGAAGGAAATAATCATTTTGTATGGGTGTAATTGTGGCTTCTGGATGCAAATCCAGAATCCTCCAGTAAGTTCTAAGTGTAGATAATTTTTGATTCCTACATTTCAGTTTCAAAATCATGCCATGGGCTCCCACTTTGTCCTCTTCTTTCCTGACTGTGCTCTTCACAGCGGGAATGTGCAGAACCCTCATTTGCAGATGAATTTTCTTCCAACCATCCTGAAGAAAATATTCTTGAATAAGGATTAAATGTATGAAGTACTCCATGTAAACATTCAGGAAGACCAGGCAGAGCCAGGCCTTAGAGAGGTACTAGCCAGTCTGAAGCTGAAACCACAGTTCAAAGCACAGTCTTGGCTCCATGTCCTTGCAGAGGTGGAAGGTTGGTTCTGAGCCTGCAGGAATTGCAAGGGCTGTACCTTTGAAGGACACTCCAAAGAAGTGTTTGCAGTTGTAGTTTTCTCTGATCTCCAGGATCTTAACTCCTTTTTACACAGAAACTACTCAATGACCAAATGGCCTTTTAAATTCTTTCCCTGTCTTGGCTGTATGTATTTGGATGCTCCAACTGCTTCCATTCCCTTCCAAATTCATTATCATCCTCTCTTTCCACCCCTTTCTTTGTGGTCCAGATTGCTGCTCCCTTTGCCTTCTTATGTCTCTCTTCCCTGTTTCTTCTGTGTCTAAAGCATCCTGCCAGCCTATCTGTTTATGTCTTTGCCTCCTTCAAGTTCCCTTTGACAAATCATTCCTTTCAAAATGCCCTTTTTGAAGAGAAATAATGGCCCAAAAGAGCACCATGAATTCATTCTCCTCTGATGCTGTCATGCACCATCTCCTCAGTGTTCAGTCCTCTGCAGTGAGCCTCCCTTTCCCCTCTCTCAGTCATGCCCAATGCCAAGAAACTTCCTAAATAATTAGGGGATGCAATTTGGCTTGGAGAAGGAGTCACTGACCTTGCCCCACTCTCAGCCCTGCCATTAAGCTGCTAAATGACCTTGAATAACTTTTTTAACCTCGTCTGTCCCAATTTGTCTCATCCTGTGACTTTTTTCAATAAAATCTGTGAGCCCCTGGAATCTTGTTATGTGCTGCTGAACAAAAGGGACTTATTTTCCCATTGACTGACTCTGCTGGGACTTATCCCTGTAACCACAGACATCTACACAATGAATATCTACACCTGAGCTCCTCACTGAAGTTTCCTAGACAGCCAGAGGGGAACAATAGGCAGGTTTAGGTTAAGTTTCACCTAAGCAAATGTAGGCTTTATATTTGGGATGAAATGAATCACTTCATCAGAATGCTTGCATGTTGAAAATAATTCCCCAAATATTAACCAATTGCAATTCTTTGATGAATTTAGCTGAAATACCAAAGTTATTTTTGGCCAACTAAATTCCATTTTTTAAATAAATAAATTATTCCATGCAAAAAATTTACCCAGACCTTTTGGGAAATACTTAAAAGGTGATTTTTCCAAGACTTTGCAGTAGTTTCTTTGTAAATGGATTCTTTTACCTCTGCTTTATGAGGAGGTTTTACCACATTTCCCACTCCCAAAGGGCTGTAACTGTGCAAAAGGCATGAAGACAGGCAGGTAGGAGTGGGTCAGCACCAGACCCACCTCAGAGGTCCCAAAATGGTTTCATGAAAGCAGAAAGCAGGAGTTCCTCAGCATCTCGGGAACCACATCAGCACCTAAACCTGGATAGAACACCACAAAAATAAGATGTGACAAAGACACTTGTCCTGGCTCAAATGAGAGCTTCCATGAAATGGCATCTGCTGAAGAGCTCATGGGAAGGAATATTCCATTTTCCTACCCCAAGGAAGATGCCTGGGGAACGACAGACCTTTAGCAAGGCAAAAGATGGAGAGGTCATGTACCACACCAAATACACAGAAATAGAAGAGGGAGAACATTACACTGATCAGGCTAATCAACATCACCTCATCCAGCTGAAGCAGCAGTAAATTTGGGAGTGTCTTTGAAAAAGACTAAATAACTGAATGAACTTAAAAGAAAAAAAAAGTCAGAGTTTTGCCAAAACCTATTATACACACTCTACAAAAGGGTGTCTGTGAGCAACAAGGAGGGAAACAATAATAATAAGCTGGAGGAATGGCTTTCATAGGATAATAAATGAACTGAAAATAGCACACATCAGCTACACTAATTCAAAAAGAAAACAGTTCCAAAACAGAAATAAAATGTAACTGGCACAAATAACTTCTTCATCCTTAGAAAACAAGAGATGCTTCCCCAAGTTAAGAATGAATCTATAAAAAATTGAAACATTTGGATTTTGGATGCTATTTTTTTGGGCCAAATTAAAAAATTTCCTATGTATATGTATCCATGTGTATATTTCCACCCATTCAACCACCCAAAATCCAAAGCACCTAGAAAGATTACTACACAAAGTAAGGGGCCTGCAGTGCCCAAAGAGAACTTTTAAAACCCACCTGAAACCAGATAAGGCACAACTCAGAGAATGGATATAGCCTTAGAATAAAACCTTCCACAAGGAAGAAAATTCAGGCAATTAATTCAGTTATTTGTCATATTTATTGGAACTGCCTGGCCCAGCTGTATGAGGCTGGAGAAGTGATCAGGGGCAGTGGAAAATGGAGATGGACTCTGACCCTGTAAAGGAGACAGAGGAGTCAGTACCTTCCTGTGAAACTCTTCCTCCCAGAAGGAAGGTTTGGTAAAATATAGAGGCTTAATTATTTCAGATCATAGAAGTTTGATACTCCAGAGAAATACTGCAGTGGCTTGTACTTTTGAAAACTGGAATTCCATCAGCTTATTTTGAAGCCAAGGCATCCACCTCTGTTTACAGCAGCTGGAAATGTAAAGAAGATGAGATATAGCTAATCAGATGGAGAGAAAGCTGTATTTTGTATTTTGTATCTTTCTAAAGCCTCTTGAGCCATCCTGTTCAAGGAAGAAACAGCATTGAGATATTGCAGAAAATTAATAGAAAAACACAGTTTTCTTTCTTGGAGGACATATCTGATGTTTAGAGCTACCTTTTTGTGGCAGTAACATTGTTCAGGCCTACAGAAAATAAAAGTGATGTTTCAGGTGCTCAGAAACAGCCCAGGAACAGCCACAGATTCATCAATCCACAGTGATATTCCCATCTTGTTTGAGGTACAGCAGTGACAACCTGCATCTTCAGAGACTCACTTTGACAGGTCCTCAAAGAGCCTCAGCAGCAGCCTTGGAATCGCTTAGGAGTCCTGATAGTTATGGCAAAGAGTTTTAGAACTGAATAGGACTAAAAAGGAAAATATTCCATAGAAATTATTCTGCAAAATAACACAATATCATAGAGAGTCAAAGCCTTTCTGTGGAAAACCTAAACATTCTGCTTTGAGGTTGTAATTTTGTATTAACTTCCCTGAAGAATTTAACCAGTGGTCCAAATAAACCATTCACACTCCTTGGGTTAGTAAATAATGTTCTGCTTCTACACCAGTACTCATGTCTGACTTCTGTAAAATTAATGCTTGTTTCTTTCTTTTTGGGCAGAGAGCAGCTCCGATGGCAGTCAGTAAAGAGATGCTTGAGAAACAGAAGTAAGAGAGTGGCTCTGTAGTGAAGATTCATTTAGACAATTTGGTATTTATTACAAGCTGAAATCAGGCAGTGTCTGCATGCAAATGTGGAGAGGATGTGAAAGGGAACCTTGCACAGAGAGAGGGTTCTCTTCCTTTATTATCATTTACAAAGCAGGTGAGTGACATAAGTATGGGATCTGATGACTGGAAAGACACTGGACATGTGTGTTATGAGGCTCCAGGGCTCTGTGCTAGCACCATGTGCCACTATCATGTTCAGGTGCTCTCTCCATCCAGCTGACTTTGAGAATTTATTACCATTGTGGAAGGGGTCTGTAATCTCACATCAGGAGGATGTGGCTGTCTGCTGCTGCACACAAGGAAAACCTTTGTCCCTTCATTCCTCGTCCCTTGGGCAGAATGGCTGCACTTAGGGGAAGGTAATAAAGATCCTCTCAGATGCCACACTGTCTCTGTCTGGAAAGCAAGGAAAACAGAAAGAGGGTGAGACAGAAAATGACAGTGTGTGCCCTGAAATTGCCAGTGTTTAAGAGGCATTTGGACAATGCATATGGATATGCATTGACTTTTTGTCAGCCCTGAGTAGGTCAGGAAGCTGTACTGTTGCCTTTCTCTGGTCTTAAAATTAAAACCAAAACACAGTTTATGGGGAAAAGGAGTTTTTACCTCAGTACTTATTTCAGGATCCTTGGGTACTGCACTTCATCCAGGTGGAATGCCCCAAAATGCATGTACCTCCTTTCACACCAAAATACACACAATTATAAGCCTTGCAAAATTAACATATTTATCAAAGATTCCCCAATGAGAGGCTCGAGTGAACCCCNAAGAATACATAAAACTGTAAAAGAATATGAAAGAGGGGTATAAAAGAAAAAGCAAAAATCATTCTGGCATCTGTGCAAGATGGTCATTGTCAGTCTCTTCAAACAGAAACAGTCTATTCCATTCCATTCCATTCCATTCCATTCCATTCCATTCCATTCCATTCCATTCCATTCCATTCCATTCCATTCCATTCCGTTCTGTTCTATGATCAGGGATAGAGGGTGTATTCCAAGGAGAGAGGTCAGCTGTCTTTGCCTTCAGATCATGCCAGGAAAACAAGCCACAAATTGCTCACACAGCATGACAGTAATGATTACCTATGCAAAACAATCCCTGCCACACTCTATGGCCACTCAGTGTGTGAGGAGGGATGGGAGCAAGGGAGGAAGGTCTTGCACCAGGGCAGGTGATTTTGAGCATCTTCCAGAGGGCACTGGCACAGTATGTTTTATCTATCTCATGAAGAAAGTGGATCTGTCATTCCAGCCATTCAGAGAGGGTTTCTTTTCACTCTCCTGGAAGTGTTTGACTTTACCTGGCAGTTTTCTTACTGTTACCCATGAAATAAAGATTTTTATCAATTGCAGCGGAATAGCCAGAACTCTTTTATTGTCAGTGCTGTTGAAACAGGAGGCCAGTGATGACTGGAAGGGCTGGCAGCCTGTGTAGGCTGACATGAAATATGATTTGCTGAGCTCTGTCATTCAGATAACGACAAAGGACCAGGTTCAACTCTGGGGGAAAAATGTGACTTAAACAAGAGTCTGCAATTTTGCAAGACCCAAGGCAGCAGAGGTGTACAGGTGGGAAGATAATTCCAAAGTGGGGATTTTGGAAACAGTATCTAAAAGATGGAGCAGACATTGCAGGTGGCTAAAAAAGATTTACAAGATTTTGTGCAGAAAGCAAGGGACAGAAAATCCATAGTACAAGGCCAAGTGTTCAAAATATTCCCACCACTCTCACCTAACCCTTTTTTGCACAGAATAAAACCAGATATCTTGGGTACAGGTTTAAAACAGGCAGTGGTTTGCTAGAAATGACACAAACAAGATGGTTTTGATTTCCCCATTGAAGTGCTTTCTTTTGCATGATGTTGTTAAGTGGCCAGAACAAGATGGCTCAGAAGAACAGTAGGCAGCTTTGTAATGTGTGATTGCAGAAGGGAGTCAGCAGGGACAATATTCTGAATGTCTCAGACCTGATATTAATTCCTTTCAGACCAGCAGTGGATTTGGAGTACTCTGTTAGTAAGCATTACATGCCATACCCTGATTGCAGCACTCACATATGAGAAATGTTGTTTTAGAGCAGCAGCTCCTGCCTTGGCCTCCTCATGCAGGAGCACAAGAGACAACTTCCCATGAGCTTTTCATCACACCAGGCAAATGCTTTCTGCAGAGAAAAGAGAAGAAAGGGAAATCTAATGAAGGCTGGGGCAGGAGAGAGGAGAGCAAGGAGGGAATGGGGAGTGACAAAACTGTGAGTACAGAAGTGCAGTGGCTGTGCTGAGGGATTAGCAGGGCTGGGCACCCTGATTTTTGCAGCACATGGCAGCGTTTCCTCACTTGAAGGACAAGAAAAAGCAGCACAGGGACCTCCTCTCATGTCTCCCACCCCGTCAACACCATCACTGCTGGACCATGGCAGCAGCAGATGAACAAGATATTACAAATATTACTGCATTTAAATGATGAGTTCAAACGAAGCTGCTAAAAAGCATTTTAATTTATTTTTCTTAATTTTTACATCTCAAAGAATTCCTTG
Source organism: Erpornis zantholeuca (assembly GCA_013400515.1). Classification (NCBI taxonomy): domain Eukaryota; kingdom Metazoa; phylum Chordata; class Aves; order Passeriformes; family Timaliidae; genus Erpornis; species Erpornis zantholeuca. The sequence goes on from VZTN01000489.1 coordinate 722,364, forward strand.
AAGGCAGTTCCTCAGCAGGAGCTGAAGGAAAACAGGCTGGTTATGGTTTAGCAGACTGGTCCCAGAGAGCTTTTCATAAAATAGTTACAATATTATAAATGAGAAATGTTGTAAGAATAGCTAAAATGGGAATTTGAACCAAGTATGGTGCCTTTTATTTGCATATGACCTCAGTGATTATGTGCAAGATTTGGCCGTCCTCAGAGTAAGTGCCACATTCTGGTTAGAGAAATATGATGCCTTTGTTTTGGCAGAAAATAAATCTCTTAAGGTAATCAAAAATTAATGTAACGTATTCTAAAAATATCCCCTCCAAAACTGTCTTCTCCTGTTTTTGCCAGACAAAACAGGAGAAAATATTTGCCTTTGACAGGGATATTGATCTATATAATATTTCTTTTCTTCTTCCTTCTTTGCCCTCTTGATTCTCTTCCAAGCTCCCCTCTTCTGGTGCTTTCAGAGGAACAAGGGCTTCTGGCAGGGAACATCTTGAAACACAACTTTTTCAGCTATGCCCCAAATTTTATTTCCACTGAGGAGGCCCTTAGCACCATTCTAGCAATTTAGAGAGGGAATACATCCATTTCTAGCTCTTTAGACTTCTCCCAGCATGTATAAGGCCCTTTGTAAGAACAAGGGCTTAGTATGCACATTATTGCAAGGTTGCTTTGGATGCCCTCTCCCCACTTAGAAATAAATGGAAGTGGATCTGGAAAAAATGTTTCACTTCCCGTGAAAGTCAATCCACCTAGTCAGGAATCCTCATAAAGAGAAATACTGCTCAAGGCAGGGATTTCTCTGAATAAACTTAGTGTCTAGGTGTTCAGGAGGTGGATTTCCTATTCAGTGGTGCACACTAGTGGCTTTATAATGCGGCAGTGACACAAAACACCTCTGTTAGCTTAAAAATACAAGGTTTAGGATCACTGGAACAGCAGTGCAGAGCAGCTGGGCTAGTCCACTGTATCTGTCCCTTGCTATACAGTTGTGGGAGCTAATTTAGACCAGCTGTGGCTTCCTTGTGTTAGTCACTGCTTGTCTCTCCTTTTTGAGATGGAGTGAGGAGAAATTGCACTGCTATAACTCTCCAAGATGGGATTTTGCTTACTTCCCACTCTTCTTCAGAGGCAAAACAGCATCAAAAAATTTTGCAAGTTTCTGACTGATATTCTTACAAAATGGGGGTTTTTGTGTGTGTGTATGGGAGGTGGGTGGAGTAAAGTTGTTTTTTGTTCAGCAGAACACAAGTCACTGGAGGGATGGTATTTCCAAACAACAAATATCCCACCTGTCTCTTTGACCTAGCACCCTGTCACACCACAAGAGTGATGGATTAAAGCTTTTATACAGTTGACTGCTGTTTCTGAGTCTCATTTTTTCACCAAGGGCTCTATTTTCCCATTAGCAAATGTTTTTATTTCAGGCAGACTACAATGGCTTGTTTGTGTTTGTTTAGCAAGCCATGGGTTTGCCTGGTCAATGGAAGGAGGAGACACAGCCCATGCCTGTTGTGACAGACTTTTAGCAGCTCTGAAAGGCCACAGGCATCAGTCCCTGCTGCTCCCACAGTGCACTCCATTCCTGAGATAAACCAACATCACCTATTCAGCATTAGCTGACATATGGCTTTTGAGGGACAAAATCAGATAAGAAAGGGTTTAAATACTGAACCTACTTGAGCAGGCTTTAACTACTCTATTTGCAATGAGGAGGAGCACAGAGGCTTATTCTGAAGTCAATCATTTCAAAATGCAGTCAATAAAACCAGGGTAGAAAAGCAGCTGGTAAGTACAACCATGTGTCAAATGAACCATCGTGTTTTCTAGGAAAGAGGATGTAAGAAAGTCTGGTTATGGGACCACTCTTTTTCCTGGAATACTGTATGTCTAAAATAGCAGCTTAACAAAACACCACTAAGATCAAGGGACATTTGTTATTAAAGCCCAAAGGAATCACAGGCTTCTTTAACTGAGGAACCCTCAGGGCCTGAAGGAGTACTGAAAATGGTCTTTCAATTTCTCTTTGTCTCCTTTCAGATATATTTTTTATTTGCAGTTATTTGCAGTTATTGGCAGAACTAAATCCTTCTTTCTCCTAATTCTCAATTCATACTTTCACATGTAATAGGCTTAACAGCTGATCAAGACCCATGACAAACTGGCATCCAGAAGTCTGGAAATATACATCCATATTTTTGTGCACACTTAAGTACAAAGAGGGTGGAAAGGATTTCAGCCTTAATATTCAAAGAAGTCATTCAGGTCTTCAAATTTTGTGACAGGGCTTAATGTTTCCAGTGGCCTTTGAGAAATGCTGCCCTGTTCCTGGTCCTTCTTTCCATGCAGCCCTCACAGATGGCAGGTCAGCTCCCTAATTATTAGTTCCATATTTTTTGGAGCTGAACAGTAAGGAAATCATATCTTATCTGTGGTCTGCTACGACCCTTCAGATTGTTCTTTGTGGCTTTTATCCACAAAGTTGAGCAGATTATCTCCACCCTGCAACCTGTCACCTTCTCATTGCAGGACCAAGCCAGGGGCCCAAGGCCAGGGCTGCACACAGCCCCTGCTGTGCCAGGTAGCTGGAGTCACATCACTCAGAGCTGCATCGCTGCTGGAGGCAGGATTTTCGCTTCTGATGAACAAAACCAACTCTTCCACCTCCTTCTGGAAACCTGGAAGCAGCTGATCACACACACAGCAGAGCTCACTGAACCTTCTGAACGTAGACGAGTTCCTCCTTTCTCTCATCAGAGAGAAAATACTGCACATTCCTCATGTGAAGAAAAGGGGAAGCCACTATGCTGCTCGTGAAAATCAGTCATGGAAAAAGAGCTGGGAATTCATGAGCAGTGAGACTGATTATACACTGTCCCATTAAAATGTGTTCCTCTCTTGGGGAAAACACCCTGCATGGCACTGCTTTGTGCAGCTCACAGCCAGCAAGCCAGTTAAATTGCTTTGAGGGAGGGATAGCAAATAATATCCCTCCTGAGGGGAGCACAAGGTCTTCCCTGTAGACACCAAACCTTTGTCTTAAACTGCATGTCCAACTCAAATAATTTTAAACTTCCTTTGCAAAAGCAGGAAGGAGTCAGATGTAAGAATCACTCATTGCAGGGAAATTACAAGATTTGCACAGCTTGCTTGAGTTCCTTCATCCCCTTCTCCATCCAGATCCTCCTGAAAAGAGCTAAAATAATAATCTCTTGAGAATATCTGTTACTGACAGTTCATTACACTACTTTGAGTGAGATTCTTGTTTTCAATTTAAAACTGGAGATGGTTTTGCCACTCATGAATGATTTGGTATTTGTTATAAAAAGAGTGTGGTGGGAAAGTGTCATTTCAGTAGCAAAATACCTTTCACCAACATTACTGGTCCCTTTCATATTACAGTTAGGATCAGTCTCTGATCTTAACAGATAAGGAAGTTTCACAGAGTGTTTAGAAGCTCCCTCATGCTGAGCTGCTCTTGACTTCTGGCTTACAAGATGGTCAAACAGTGTGAACAAAATTATATCTCACAGAGAGATCTTCATGTCTCCAAGGCTTGAGTTAATAAATCAGTGGAATAGATTCCCATTAGATGTTTAGTTAGTTTCTACTTTTATTACTGGGACAATATTTTCCTGTTAATTCGCAGATGTTCAAAATGTTCAAAACTCTTATTTCAGAGTTTTGCCAAAGTAGTAAGTTACAAGAAGTTTCTAATTTGTAATTGTAAAATAGTCCCTTTTATTTTCTGGAGATACCAGTATTTTGTAGTAGAATTTTTCATGTCTGTGTAAGATCTTGTACAAATATGCACAGAAGCAAATAATGTTGCATTATTTATCTTTGAATGGAAATTTCCCATGAATTTAAATTAAACTACTCCACAGAAGTGAATACAGTACAAACACAATTATGCCAGTGTTTCTTACATATTTTGGCAAATCAGTAGGATCTGGTTGTCAAATTTATGATGTTCTGCTCTCATAATAAATAATATGTGAACCCATTAAAACTATGTTTCTCATATATCATTAACTGCAATAGACCAGCACATGTGCAAACACAATCTCCTTCCTAAAGCCAGATATTGTATATCAAGCTTTAGGGTTTTGTATGTGGCATGCTTGTAATATTTTTGGAACCTGGAGAGTGAAAATGATTGCTATATGTCTGAGACCTATAAAATATTGAGTTAATTTTTCCATATGTTAAATATATTTTCAACTCATCAGATTCATCTGAGTTTTCACTCATTATCTCCCACCATTAGATCCAAGTCTTAACCTGCTAATTACCAACAAAACCCAATCCCTTTATTTTTAACTTGCCTGGAGAAAAGGCAGTTCAGGAGGGACACTATTGGTGGGGATCAGTCTCTTCTCCCAGGTAACAAAGTGACAGAAAGGGAGGAAATGGCCTCAAGTTGCAGCAGGTGAGGTTTACCTTGGATATTAGGAAAAAAATTTTCACAGAAATGTCAAGCATTGGGACAGGCTCCTCAGGGACCTGGGGGACTCACCACCCCCAGAGGTGTAAAAAAAGATGTGGATATGGCATTTGAGTACACAGCTTAATGGTGCATGTGGGGGTGGTACTAGGCTGGCAGTTGGACTTGATGATCTTAAAGGTCTTTTCCAACTTTAACAACTTCACAATTCTATGAAAATTACAGGTAGACAAATATCTTCTGCTAATATAATATCTTCCAGCTCCAGCCTCAAGACAGAAATGTCAGACCACTTCTACTGTCCTCTGCCCTTACATCTATCCCTTTGACAGACACTAGCAGGTAGTTTGCTTAGCATTCTTCAGCAATTAATCTTCAGACAATTTTATATCCTTTGCCTTCCCCACAAAAAAATAAAACCACTTTGACAGTGAATAAAATAGGGGAGAGAAGGGTTGAAATGGTTGCTCATGGTTGCACTAGAGCTCTGTGGACAAGGCATTTCTCTGCAGCACCAGAGCAGTACTGAAAGCCACCCTTGCCTTGGGTGATAGATTTGCAAAACCAAAGCTTTTGCAAATATCTGTGGATCCAAGCTGAGAGCAGTGCTGCTCTTCCTGCCAGCAGCACCACCTCCACTGCAGTTTGAGTCAGAGCTGGGGTCTGCCACCCCCTGCCTTTGCTGAGTGCTGGAGAGCACAGCACCTGAGCTTCCCAACTCTCCTCTCTCCCTCTCGCCCACCATCATTTGTGAATTACCATTTGTGAGAAGGTTTTTACCTTGTTCTGTGTCTGACAAAGCTCAGAGAAGAGGTGTCAGTGCTACTGTGGCCATCTAGCAACTAAATAATCCTTCACTGCATCCCACTGACTGTTTTCTTTGGAGGGAAACAAACATTCTTACAAATACAGCAGAAGACATATGAAATTATAAGAGACCCTATTGGGTAAATTAAAGACCTCCTTTACTCTCAAAAACATTCAGCTTTACAAGTCTAATGTGGTGTGCTGTACTATGCCAGATATATTTGGAAACCATCCCAGCTATCACTTTGAAACTCTGCCTATTTAAAAGTTTTGGCAACTTTAATCCCAGCCACAAAAGTTTCAGCAAAATTGCTGTTTTAATGAGGCCAGTTCTGCCAGGAAGCGACAAAGCAACTGATGCCATCTGTTTGCATCTACCCACATTTCATCTATTAATGTGAGCCAAACTTACAGTCATCAGTATTGTTTTACTGGGATCATTATCTGGCCTAAAAATAAGCTATGGGTCTTATTCAGTGCTGAAGTAACTGAAATCAACATTCTTGCACCAGATATAAGTTTGATCCAATGCTTTTTTGGCCAGAAGAGAAACCAGGAATGGTTCAGCTCCATATGCCATGAATGCAAGTGAACCTTGGCTAAGCAGACAAATGCTTTCTTCATATGTGTATTACAAGCTGAGAACTAACTACACTTGTGGGTCATGGTGTCTGTTTTCTGAATCTCTGTGAAGTTAAAATAGGTGGAATAAAAACAAGTTAAAAGATGTTACTATGTTCCTGTACTACTATCAAGTTTCTATTCAATGATCTAACATTTAGTAGCTAAATAAATCCAATTGGCTTCTTTTCTGTGCAAGCCCTAGCTCCCTCAGGATCCTTTTTAACACTTATTTTATGCAGTTATAAAACTTTTGGACAATTGTAATGATAAAACATGGATATGGGCATTAGTGTCTTATACTTCAGGGCAAAACTTAAAACCATTAATTGATTTGACACTGCAAAGAAAGCCACTGCTGAGAAATGTCAGCTTGCATTTTGTGATGTCTCTGTCTACACACTTAACAATTGGAGCAACCAGGGCTGAGAGTGAGCTGCAGGAACCCGGAGCAATTTTTGGGCTCTGATTCTGAGAATGAGCTTCATTTACACCTCATCTCCTGTACAGGGAGTTCTGCTGGTATAAATTCCCACTCCCCACCTCCTTATTCCACCCTTCCTCAATTGGCCCTCGTTTTCTAACCTCTGGGATGCTGTCACATGGATTGAAAGGAAATCAAAGCAAGACCCCCCAAGATCCCTGCCCTGGTCAGAGTCAGGATTGAGGAGGTGCCTTAAAGCACACTTGACCTAAAGACATAGAATTAATTATTTAGGTTGGAAATAACCTTTAGATCATCGAGTCCAACAGTTAGCCAAAGACAGCTCTTCACATCTTGTGCTTCAAAACTTCTTAAAGATCATGCAAGGCAGAGGTGGAGGTTCTCAGGTGGGGATGATGTGAGCTTGTGAGGAACAACAAGCACTATCTTCTGTGGTTGGCAACACACATCTTTCCTCTGGGGATATTTAAGACTAGAAAAGGAATAATCCAACTCATTTTTGATGGTATGAGATGGTCCTCACACAAGAGATGGACAGGCAGTGTCTACCTGTTGTTTAACAAAAGTTTACAAAAAATAGGGATAAGCAAAGCAAAAGAAGAAAAACTGTGACTTTTAAATACCTGTAAGATCTGGAATAGGACATTTCTAGAGGATGTAGAAAGTTATTTTCCAGTTTTCCTGCTTATTTCCCACACATAAGAAAAAATGTGTGTGCAATGACTATTCTCTAACACTTTTAAACATAATTTTCTATAAGCAAAATGTTCGTTTCCTTGGCTGAATATAGGCATTGTCCTGAAATAGGGATAATTCTTCTGAGTTCCTTGGGCCTTTCATGAATTTATTTCTTACTTGTCCAAAAAACCACTTATGATCACCTACATCCTCTGAGTTACTGGTACAATTTTTTCTTGTTGTTTTCAGCTTATATTATGATCTCTGAGACTATACTGGATTTAGGGATTTCAATTTGGTCTTTAGTGGCTCATATATACCACAAATCTAATACATATCACAGGGCAAAGACTAAAACAAAAAAGGTGCAACTGAGGATGGCATTTCTGTAAAAGCCCAGAGTGCTGTAGTACACTGGCAGGATAATCTGTCATGGCTAAGAATTATTATATTCATAAGTCTATACCACACAAACTGAATCCTCTGATCTAAATTAAATTACTCTGGTTTCATGGCAGTGCTACTAATATTGCATTACAGTCCATTATCCATGGCCTTGTTCTGGCCATAAGTGATGACAGATTCTAGTGCCTTATATAGTTATATTGGCCATTTATTTTCAGTGCTAGAACAATAGGCACAAATAAGTCTCTTTTGTAAGGGTTTGTTACAGCTTGATCCACATATTCTGCTTTTCAATCAAACTCTTTTAAGATATCAATCTTCTTTTTTCAACACTACTCCTTTTATCTTGCATGCCTGTTTCTTAACCGTTAAGATTTCACTAAGCTGTGGCATGAGCAAACTTTTCCATCATCTTCTGCCCCCTTAATGCCAAAGTTCACAGTACTTCAATTATTTTAAATCAACAAGTGTATTTCACATTTTACTTAAGATATTAGCATGTCATGTTCTGACACTGCAGAACACTACAGGTTTTAGTGTTGGTTTCTCTTAAAATCAATAAACTGCAGTTCTTGAACCCAGACCACCTAAAGAATCATTGGGATGGATGACCCCAAGGGCATAAGCACTACAGCACTGTGAGAGATGCACTCCTGGCTCTTACACCAGCTGCTGTATTAAAAATGGTGCAAATGAGCAGATTTAGGGTAAACTCCAGAGAAAATTTATGCCAAACCCCCCAGGCCTAGGGATTTGATTAAGCTCTAGAAAAGAAACATAGCAAAAAAACCCATAGAGAATGAGAAATGTAATTTTAAAATTTTTTTTAGATTCATTTTATTTTCTTAGTGCAAGAAGAGGTATGGGCTGGCTTGGGCAGTGTGGTAGTGGGGTGCCTGCAACAGGGGCAAGTACTTGCATTTAGAAAGGAAACTACTGATTTCTAGGAACAAACACATTCCTGTGCTTTGGATGCTGTGCTGCTGTATGGGAATACACAAATAATTCCCCTAAATACATTGACACAACCTCAGCTGTTTAGCATCCATAAACACAGGCTTATCCTCCAAATATAAAAAGAGAGATAAACCACAATCTGATTTTGAAGCAGCAATTTAATAACTGCTGTAACAGCATGGATTTTTTTTTTTTTTTGAGCTTAGATCCAGACCACCATCCATATTTAGGAAGCTCTGGGGCATGAGCTGCCTCTCCAGAGCCGATTCCTTGGGAGCTGGAACAACCACGCTCCAGCTGCCTCACAAGGAACACAGCAGCTCCAGAAGTTCACAGTAGCAGCACTAATTTTTACCAGCTGAGGACTTGAGCCTTTATCTCTTGTTTAGACTCCAGAACAGACCTCAGGTTTCAACAGTGTGACTCTGCTCTAAACAAAGGGTTGATCTCCTGGGTTCAGGGTTTGCCCAGCCTGGGGAGCCTGATCTCCCTCGTGCTGCAGTAGTGTGATGCTCTGGTGACAAAACGACATCTAATACCTGGAAAAATGCTGCCGGGAAATGGAGTAGCTACCACATGGGTGCTACTGAAATGAAACTGGCCCCATGTGCCAGCTTTGCAAAAAAGAACACTTTGTTCCTGCCTGGCCTTGGCAAGCTTTTCACCCTGGCTAATTTAACATTAAAGCTACACTAGCTGTCTCAGATCCATATTGTTAAAGCCAGCTGGATATGCCAAAAACTACAAAGAGAGCGAGCTTTTTGCCTAAACAAATAATACTGACTGTCACTTTGTATCAGGACTTAATCCTGTTAATGAGCTGCAGGCGGGGCAATTTCCCTGATTGAATGTGTTTTTCAGAGCCCATTTCCACTCACTGGATTGCTTGCTGATAGCCATAAGGTATGGACTGCAACCCGGACTCCACTCTCATTCAGCAGTTCATTATTCAGAGTACCTTTTGCTTCCACATCCACTCAATCCTGCTATCTCTCCCACTGCACAAGGAAATGCTGTTCCCATTCATTGCAGGCTTTCCAAGCTGCATCCAGATTTGCACCAGGCAAATTCATCTTTTGTGCTGTGTAAAGGATTTTGGGGAGGTTTCCCCTGGTTTCACACTAATTCTGTTCTGCTGTACTGAATACTGGAAATTTCACAGGATTTCATTCATCCATTCATTCATTCATTTGCAATGAAAATGAAGTAAATTTCTTGGTTATTCCATTTCAGATCCTAAGATCTCACATTGTGCTTCAGAGAAACAGACCCATGGATAGGATAAGTTTAACACCTGATTATATATGAAAATTAGCCCAGAAAAGTGATTTATATTAATAAAAATTTATTTTTATTTTTCATTTATGTTGGTTTACTTTGATCCTACCATGGTTTTGTGGACATAGAAGCAACAAGTTTTTCTTTGCCTTTGAAAACAAATGGTTGCATTCCTTTCCCTATTTATGTTATATGGACATCCTTGGAAGGAAAACAGAACTCTACCAGATGAAAAGATGGCACCACAGCTCCCTAGGAACTGGCAGAGTAGGTGTGCTTATTAGGTGTGCTTATATTGATCTTGCCTAGGATCTTGCAGCTGGCTGAACTGTTCTTTGCCCAAATTTTGCTGTGTGACATCCTGGCTGTTTTATCTCCACTTGCTTTCCCAGAAAGGGACAGGACACGAGGCAGCCAGGGTACCTCTTTACCTGTCCTCTGAGTGAGAATGTACTATTTTAGGTAAAACATTTTGGGTTTATGACCCTTTTTGTTGGTTGATAAAGGAAGAATATTAGAAGCCTACATATTTTTTTTCAATGTGAATGTTAAGAAAATCACCTATCTTAGAAAACTCACTTCTTTTCACTGAAATCCAGTTCTGCTGCTGGAAACCCCGTGGAGACCAACAGGGCCTGCACACACCTAATGTCCCAGATCACTACCACAAAAGATTTGCTGCTTGTTTTTAAACCAAGTACTGGACAAAAAGGGCTATTTTGGGTTAAAGGGACAAGCACCACTTCGAGCACAGGAAATAATAAAAGGCTGGCCTCCAGCAGGCGACTATCTCCTGCTTTGTTTGTTTTTACCTGAATTAGCTTAGTGCTGCAGTGTGATTTCACCCTTATTAAACACTAGGAAGGCTACACAATGCAGCACTAAGCTCAAGGAAAAGTTCAGAGAGAGTTCACAGCTAATTAGAGATCCCAGGCTGCCCACAGCAAAGCAACCTTGATGGTGAAGTGGATTCTTGTGTGTCTGATACGACTGAGCCGCACTGGTGTGGATTTTTACATGCCTGAAAATTATTGCATCCAGCTGGTGTCTTTCCCTCACTTGTGAACTAACAAGTGCTGTTCCTCCCCTCCCCATTTGCACATAATGTTTACTGGAAAATCATGGAGAACTCTGTTAAAAACATCAGAGTTACATGCCACATAAATATTTATGTCAGAACAGCATAACAAGGCGTAACTGGGACCCCAAGAATGGATATATGTAGATACTATGTATTTACATAGTTTACCAAATACTACATATTTAGTACAGCTTTTTTTGTGACTTCTCTAATTAAATTGTAAAGTTAAACTGAGTCGTGTTTTTTTTGTTGTTCTTTTAAAAAAATATTTATTGTTAGGCTAAATAATCAGAAGTTAAAGATACATTTGGTATTGCCAAAGCAATAATATCATGTTTACAGAAAGGAATTCACACATAACTCCAGATAATTGTCAAGCAAATATTTGTATTTGTTGCCTTCCCAGTTAAAACTATCTGATGGAGAAAAGTTTGGCTATTTAGGAATGTGTGGCAAAATGCATGTATGCCTTTTTTACATCACCAAAACCCTGGATGTGGGCAGGAACTCTGAGTGTGGCTGGAAATGTTTTCACCCCTGCCTGACTTCCACAGAAATGTTTTCTCACCCTTCAGTGTAAAAGAGACTTGTTTCTCCATTTTAAAAGTAACTGCTGGCAGCAAATAGTTGTATTCAAGGCTCCTCTGTCCAAAAAGTTTCCAAACAATACAATTCCTGCTTGCTCAGATGGTTGGGCTCACGAATCACTTCTGCCCTGCTTTGCTGTGTTTTTGGGGTGTGAGTGGGACACCACTGGCTCACAAGCTGTTTGCTGACAGTCTTTGCTGGAGTGAATTCACTGCTGGGTGCCAGGCTCTGTAATGGCAAAATCTGGCCTGTGCCCACTGAGTTGGCTTTGTCTGTGTTGTGTTGATGTATTCCTTCAGGATCTGCTTATCACTGCTTAAAAGAAAAATGTAAGAGATTAATATTCTCTGGAGAGTCACCGTTTTCACCATCTTGAGGTATAAAGAATGTGGTTTAAACACTACATAAAGTTGGGAAAAATATATAGCTAGTGCAGCAATATATTTTCATATACTTCATTAAATGTGACTATGCAGTAAATGTGACATTACATATGGTGAATTCAAAAAGTTCAATACTGTTGAACGGCAATTAAGTAAAATAAAACACATATTAGCATATCACAAGTAAGCTCTAAAGCACTCCATGCAAACTTCCGTGCTTTTTTTTCTTACTCATAAGCTAATTAATTTTTTGGAAACAGGCTGCATTTATGAATTTTGGAAACTAAATGAAGCATGGCAGGGATTCCAGTTTACTGCCTAGCAAAAACTGTGACTCTTTTAACAGTTCTGACAGGCACAGCTGAGTCTTACAAGAGCTGTTCCCTTCCCTCAAATATTTTTTTTTGTCCCTTCAAACACTCTGCTGCCATTTCATCAACCCATGTCAAAAATTTGCACCTACCCCAACAGCATATTGTCAGGAGTTTCTTTCTCATTTATATCTTTCTCCACCAGTTCTCAAGGAACGGTGCAGGATTTAACCATTGCAAACAGCAGGAAGGCTTTCAATGTGTGTGTGCTCCAAACACAGTCTATGTTTATTTGTGACATTTACTTTACAGCTTCTGTCTTCAATGGTAATATCTGCAGCCCCATCATCAACAATCGAGGTAAGAGTTTTAAGGGAACAGTAGTTTGAAACAAAGATTGCCTCCAAGAAAGAGAGCTTGAGTGAGGCAATAAAATGTTTGCACACATGAAAAATACCTATGAAGTCACCCCTTGGTCTGAGTTACAGAGCCAGGATGCAGGGAACAGATTCCACTGCTGAAGTGTTACAATGATTAATCACAGGCCGTAGGAAAGTCACTCTGAGTGTTCTGGGAGGGGAACTACAGGGCCACCAGCATGCAAGGACTCAAAAGAGGCTTCCCCATACCAGCACAGAGGCGACTCTCTGTTCCATCCACACACTCCTACAAAGGCTGCCAGATGCTGCCAGTTTCAGCCCAGCAGAGACTCTGAAGTCCTTATTTCTGAACCCCAAGAGGCTGCTGTCTCATCCACTGTGCAAAAAGGCTTCAGCAGACTGATGCCTTAGCTGTCTCTGATTTACAGTGTGAAGGGAAGGGGTTGTGTTTTTCCAGTTTCCAGTTGAACTGGAAACATACAGCAGCTTTCCTCTAAATTTACAGCCATGGCATCAATACTTACATGAGGAGGTGAACATACAGCTCCCTGTGCATCCATGGCAGAGTCCTAGTCATCCAGCCTGTGCACACACACCCCCTCCTTCCTCACACATGTCCTGCAAAATGTGCATGGATGAGCCCTTTAACAGAGAAATTACTTTGAGGGCTCATGTAGTTCTTTTAGGAGATGATGTTGTACTACCCAGTATACTTGGTATGGCATAGGCTGGGAGACCACCAATTAGGTTAAAGGGAAAATCCTTACTATGTGTAAAAGCTTCTTTAAATTTCAGTTACACATTTTCCATAAGAACTATTGAAAACCCTGACAAAGTGATATATGAGCAAATAAAACTCGAGTTTACAGCATAAAGACTCACATTTTCTGGTTCTTTTTTTTCTCAAAACTCAGTGCCAACTGTTTTCTTTGCCATTTTTCTCCAAAACTGCCGTGCCAACCAAATGTCATTGATATGTGACTTTCCACACAGATAGATAGTATTGCAATTTTTCAAAGTACTAGACTGAGGCTATTAAGCATATTGCTTTAACTTGCACCAAAATCAGAGGATATGAAGGAAGCAGACAGTTGGCAGAACTAGCCTTTCTACCACATATGTCAGCAAGAACTATGGCTTGGGAAAATGATGATTTCTGGGATATAGCACTAATGTATTTACCTTATGCTGTGCTAGAAGCTCTTTACATTCATGCTAATAATCTGCAAACTTGGTAATTTCACATAGGCAAACTAGAGCTCTATTTCTGTTTTTTTTCAGCAAAGATGTAATGTATGGGGCTGTAACATTGCTAGGCTGTGTTATTTTTACCCACACACTCCATAGACTCTACTGGTAAGCTGTGAAATTCTGTCAAGAAACAGTAACTGCACTACACTTGTGGAAAATGCATTACATTATAAGGGTTGTTTGCCTGGTTTCTTATCCATTTATCTATTTATTTCTTAGTTAGAAAAACTGCACCATTTCTAAATGACCTGCCATTACTAGGAACTGCAGGTATTCTAACAGGAAGATAAATAAATATATAAAAAACTGTAAATACCCATTTTAGAGCTTACAGTGAAAGAAAAAAGTAAGGTGAACCAGGTCTGCATATCAATTCCAAAATTGATATCAGAGCACAGACAGCAGAAGTCTTGATCTAAACTCTTATTTAGGTATTCCAATCTCTCCTTGTTTTAAACACCTTTTAGTGATAGTGTGGTGTGGGCAACAGCCAAAAGGAGAACACACACAAACATCTGAGTACACAAAAGGAGCAAGACTAGAAGGATGTAGTTTACACTGAAAACATTCCTCGATACTCCTGGCTGCTTTTGTTCTTCCTTCCTTTATCCTGTCCTCTATCTCCCATCCAGGCTGCACCATCCTGATTTATAATGTTCCCACATTACACGTGACAGGCAGCACAACAGGTGACACCTCCTGAGAACAGACCCCTCCTGGGCTCTTCTGTGTGCAGACTTAGGTCAAAAATAGCTGAAACTGGCCTGGGAAATCCCAAATGGCCCATCTGTTCCTCACTCCCATCTCATCAAGCCTTGCCTGTCATCACCCACGGTGGCTCTCACGGCTCTGTCCTGCCTGTTTTGAATTGGTTGAGCTCAGAGGAGCTGGAGATGGCTGAAATATTACTTTTTTCTTTTACCATATTCTGCACAGCCAAGTGCATAAAGACACAGATGTACTTCGACCATCTCCAAAGTCAGCTTCTGTTTGGCTCAACACGGAGCTAGGCAAGGATGTGAAACATGGCTAAAATGTGTGCTCGGTTAAGGCAGGGGCCAGAAAAAGCTTTTAGGAATGTCTAGTGGGACTGACTTCCTCCTCTCTTTTGTGTTTTTTCCTCCAGATGCCTTAACATGGGGATAGACAGCCCTTGATCTTGTTGTGGAGGCTGTCCTGATAGGAAATGTGTTGTGTGCCTTTATTTGGGAGGCCCCGGGTTGGTTAGGACAAAATATTGCCAGAGCAGGGTGATCTTCCAGAGTGCCAGGAATAATGTGGAATCTCTCAGCATTGCTCATTTTCTGCAGACCTTTTCTACATGTGGGCCTTGGCAGCACCAGTGCCTGGTTTTAGAGTCTTGCAAGGTGGACCGCAATGTAGAACAGCCACTTTTCTAGATTTGGTGGCTTCAGAACATTTCTATGGCAGCAAGGTCAGGAGACTGCTGCTTGCTGGAGGCAGGGCTGTGAGGGACCTTTCCCACATCCTGTGTGTCAAAGAGGAAAGCAACTCTTTCCACTTGCAGAATAGGAGGATTTTTCCTCTTCTGCTGATGGCAAACTGTGAGTAACTTGCTAACAGAGCCTGTTCACTGACTCCTGACACTGAAAAGCTTTTCACACTTCACACACAGAGTCATGTCTTTCCCCACTTCGTCACCACACAAATTTATCATTTTGTTCCAAGAAAGTTCTTTCCTTATCCCCCCAGATACCAGATGCCCAGCTGGCACCCTAGTCCCTGGTACTACTCTAATGAGTCCAGAACAAATATTTAATATCATTCCAAGGGACTAAGTATCAGGGCTTTAGACATAATCAAGGGGAGAGTTGCCCAGAGCTCATGTGACACACCTGGCAAAGGATCCTCAGGGCAGAACATCACTAACCTTCTCCATGGAGACACTCAGCAAGTCAATCCTTTTGTTGTGAAAGGCAGTTTTCCCCAGTGCTGTAGCAAGCAGGGGTTCTTGTGATGCAGATGATTTAGTGACTGCATAGTGCTAAATCTTTCTGGAGCTGGTGGGATATCCAGCAATCCTAAAGGTGATATGTGAAAGAACCCCAAATGCTACAGGATGGAAATGAGCAGTGTCCTCCTATTTGCACAGCAGTTTTTATCTGCACAGAAGAGATTTGCAGGAGTCTGGCACAACAGCACATGCCAGACCATCAGAAACAGCATGTGCTCCAAAGGCACACAAAGTTGATCTGCAGACTGAAGTATGCTGGCATTTTTGACACAGAGACCACAGAAGGAGAGAATTATCAAATTGCATTTCCTCAGGTCATGAGCAGGTTAAATTCTAGAGGGAAAATAGGACTATCATAGATAAGCTGAAAGTGCTGCATCTTGATGAGTTATGGCATTCTTTCCTGACTGCCAGAACAAGAGAGTTCAAAAATAAGTGGTAGCAATTTCACATTTTAATTGGCACAATTGTAGAAAATGCTCCTTGGCAAGTATCAGGTATTATGTCTAACAGACCAAGCATTTGTCTGCAACAGA
>VZTN01000490.1:6040-37511 GCA_013400515.1 Erpornis zantholeuca
TATTTATATTGTTATTTTATATTGATGTTATTTATTATTTATTTTATATTGCCAAGCAGTTAAATACAGATCCAAGAGGACTTCTTGTAGTTTTAACAGGGAAAAAAACCCAGGAAAAGTATCAAATGGGTTATAAATTAGTGGATCTTACTACCAAAATAAGAATTAAATATTTGCTGAAAATTCAGAATACACCACACAGGCAGTCAAAGAAATCTGGAGGGAAAACTGAGATAATATTCCCAACCACACAGAGCTAAAATCGAATCATTCCAAGGGTTGGAGTCATTCCCACCAGAGAATGGTGCAGAATTCCAACCTCGGAGACTTCTATGGCAACTCTGGAATTCCCTCCCGAGGAAGGCAAGGAGCAAACGGAAAGATCCCAAAAAAACAACCCCCACCAAACCTACCCTCGTTTCTGGCTGGGTGAAGACATCCCCATCGGCCAGGCAGGCGACGAGAGAGCTAAAAGTGTAATGAAAATTACGGAAATGCATTTTTTTTTGAGGGGGGGGGCTGGGCCCCAGCGATTCCCTCAGCAATGCCGAGATTTTCGGGAGCGCTGCCTGCTCCTTTATAAAGGAACGGAGTCCAACCCCTGGTGAGGGGGAGAAAAAAAAACCCTCTCAGAGCATCCTGTGTGTGTGTGTGTGTGACAGCGAATTCCTGAGCGGAGTCCCGCGTGCTCCCAGCGAGTCGGGAACAAAATGTAAGCGGGACTGGAAAGAGGTGACGTCAGTAATTAGTCAGCTTCCCTCTGCTAATTACCGGGAGCATGGAAAATGCAGCGGAGCCGAGCTCGGCAGCTGCTCCCCAGCCCTCTTGCAGCATAGTTTCCACTGGCAGTAATTCCATGCAGCTCCCACCCCGCGCTGCTCTCGCTGCCATGGGATGGTGCCCGATGGAAAATGTTCCTGCTGATGCCAGGATGATTTTTTTTTTGGCTTTTTCTTTTATACCCTGATGGTCTGAGGGAACAGCTCTGCTTCTCAGGGGCTGCTCCAAGAGCTAACAAAGTCTATAGATGGAGTGATTAGAAATCAGAAGGCTTTAATAAGAATATTTAGATGAAATAGAGAGATGAAAAAGGAGAGGAGAATCCCTTCAGCCTGCTCGGCTTCTGGGATCCTCTCTCTCTGTCCCTCTCTGTCTGTGTGAACAGAGCAGAAGTGTCAGTGTACAATCACAAAGTATGAAAACAAATCCCAAAGTAGAAGTGTTTTTCTTTGGCCGAAGAAACAATTTGAGATCCATGAAAAAGAGTGCAAGAAGAGAGCTGTGATGTTTGCATATCATCAAACTGAAAACAATCCAACAGCTTCAAGGCTGCAAGAACCAGTGAGGCACAAAAGTGCCTAAAGAAATCTTCTCAGGGTTAACAACAATACCCCTCTTACATATTCTTTTATATAGTTTGATGTATTCTTTGTGCTTTTAGCCTATGGACTTGTGACTCTCCAAGGTTGATAGCTCAGTTAAAGCAGGAGACCAAACAGTCTGGGAGCCCCAGGTCCTCTCCAAAACATATTTTTATAAAATAAAATAAGCTCATCAAAGGGGGGAAGGTTCCTCACAACGAAAGGTTCACTCCAGCCTCTCACTGGGGAATCTTTGATAAATATGTTAATTTTGCAAGGTCTATAATTGTGTGTAATTCATGCATTTTCAGGGCACTCCACCTGGACAAAGTGCTGCACCCCTTTGAAATATTCTGAAATAAATACCGAGGTAAAAGCCTCTTTTCCCCACAAACTGTGTTTTAGTTTTAATTTTAAGACCAGGAGAAAGCATCACTGCCACAGCAGCCACGCTCTGGGAATGGGCTGGAATGAAGGCAGCAGGAAAACTGCCTCATTCCTAATTCTTTGGGGATGGAAAATGAATCCTTCAGCTCCTCAGCTTGTGGAACAAAAAAAAAAAAAAGCAAAATCCATGGGTTGAAATGTAGAGATTGATTTGGGAAAATAATTTTCCTCCCATCACAAGGAGGATTCGTTTGGGAGCTTCTTCAAAGCAACTCTGTGGATTAATTACCATTCTCACCTTATTAAAAACTCTTTCCCAGCCTCATCAAGTGGGGAGGGTTTTGCTGGGGGTTGCTTTGTGCTTCTTTTTCCTAACAGGAGCTTGCTCAGCAATCTTCTGGCAGGGTTTTACCTCACCTACAGCAGCAGGGACCAGGTATGGAACCTGAATTCCTGACATATTCTGGGACACCTGCATCCCAGTTCCAGAGCATTCCCAAAACACAGGTTTTTTGTGGGGGTTTTGTGGTCTTTTCTTGTGGATTTTTTTTGGGGAGGTGGAGGGGGGTTTTGGGGTTTTTTTTTAATCAAGAAGCATTTTAAAAACTCATCACCATTTCAAGTAATCCATGAAGTTTAAACTGAAGCTTTCACAAACTCTTTGAACTCTCCTATGCACACTCAGCTACAAAATTATAAAGAAGTCATAATCTGAAGTGCCTTTAGCTCATTCTACTTTAACACAGGGCTATGACAGCAGCACCAAGTTTTAAGGAACACCTGCAAACAACACACAGGTTGCTAAGTTTCAAACCTAATTTCATCAATATTTAACTACATAGAACTATTCACATGCAGACTATTCTCTAGTTTTAGGTATTTTTTTGCTAAAAATCCCCATTTAAAGTCAAACTCCCTGCTGTTCTTAGGTTACCTCAGTGTAAAAGTTACCACAGAATGCTCAAACCAATTTCTTAGAACCTTTTCTTGGAAGTCCTCACTTAAAAATCCCAGGATCACTGAGGCTGGAAAAGCCCTTCAAGACTATCAAGCCCAACCTGTGAGTGAATCATCACCCCTTGTCTCCAGTGAGTGCCACATCCACACATTCCTTGGATACCTGCAGGGATGGGCACTCCAAACCTCCCTGGGCAGCCCCTGCCCAAGGCTGCCCACCCTTTCTGGGAAGAAGGAGATGAATTCCATCAGTCAGGATGGGATGCAGAGATCTGGACTGGGCACACAGCAGAAACTCAGAGGATTCACACCCACCCCTGACACCTCTGAGCCCATAAAACCACACTGAGCACATCCTAAATCCTGTCCCTGACCTGGAATTTGCTGTCAAGTATCTGAAAGATTTCGGATGTGGAAGGAGCAGGCATGACTCCATAAAGCAGAGGTCAGGATGCTCACCTGGAAAGTATGGCCATGAATCACCTGAGCATGAAGGCAAACAGGCTGCCCACATGCCAGGGAACGCTGCAGCTCCTGATAAGAAAGTAGAGCAGGTTCCTGCTCTAACCTGGCACAGCCTTAGGTCACTGCAGCACCTCTGAGGGACATTTCTGTCCCTGGAGCTCATGAAGAGTAAAACATTAAAAATCTCTCTGATTGCAGTCCTCAAGGCCACTTGCCATTACTGAGAGCCAGGCAAAATGATTTTGGAAGCCACCTTTCAAACAGAACCTTGTCATCTAATACAGGACTAGAGCCAGGCTAGAAAAACACCTACTGGTTCTGAGAAATCTATCAGCTCACAAAGCAATTTTTTCACAGTGTTTTCCAGATTTAAAAGAAATATCTAAGTCCTAATGATACAAACAATCTATTTAGCTTGCCTATTTAAACCCCAAAGAAATCACCCCTAGTATGTTCCACTTTGTCATTATCATCATTATTTATTGACAAGGTAGGGTCATGGAATCACGAAAAGCTTTGGGTTGTCAGGGACCTTCAAGCCCTGGGCAGGGACACCTTCCACTGTCCTAGGCTGCTCCAAGCCCCAATGGCCAACCTGGCCTTGGGCACTGCCAGGGATCCAGGGGCAGCCACAGCTGCTCTGGGCACCCTGTGCCAGGGCCTGCCCTCCCTGCCAGGGAACAATTCCCACTTCCCAATCTCCCACCCAGCCCTGCCCTCCTCCAGCTCAAGGCCAGGGCTCTCAGTGTGTTAAAGAAACCAACTTGAATTACTAACACCAAACTCAGGGACTTTGTCCAAAGAAAAACCCCAGTGCCTGCTGCCCCTGGTGCAGTAGTGGAAGAGCTGTTTAGGGCAGAGCTTTGTGTGGAGAGCCCTGAGATGATGTGGAAACTAAGAGGCCAAGTTACAAAAGCCCCATTGCCACAGCCTGAGTGCTGCAATGCTCTCTCGGCAGGGTCAGCTCCTGGAAGGTTTGGTATCCACGTGCAAACAACTTGGCTGGAACAGGAACATTGCAACACCCACAGAAGTCCTGGATTTGATGTTCTGATGTTATCAAAGGGCACCTTTTCTTCTCCCTTATCTCCCTTCGGAGAGTTTGTTGCTTCCTGTCCTCTCTTTGAGATTCCCTGGTGAGCTACAGAGAGGGAACAAGGGCAAGATCACCTGTACAGGAAGGACAGGGACATGTAGGAGAGAGCCCAGAGGAGGCAGCAGGATGAGCAGAGGATGGAGCAGCTCTGCTGGGAGGAAAGGCTGCCAGAGCTGCGATTGTTGTGATGCCTTAGGTTTTAACTTTTACATTTTTCAGATTCTGTACTGCTGGTGTAACTGTAACTTGCTAGGTGCTGTGATGTTGTTTTCTTGTGCTGTTCTCTGTGTGAAGATAGACATAACAAAACCTCTAACTTGCCCTCCAAGGACATCCCGAAACAAGAGCTGTAAACCTTCATCTTGGGAAGAGGGGGGCAGGCTTGGGGGGAGTCACATCATTTGCTGGGTTCTGGTTAGTGAATTGATATTGTTATAAAAGTGTGAAGCACTCGTGACCAGGAGCCATTTTGGGATGCACTGAGGCAGAACCTCTGGAGCCCGAAGTGTGCACCTGAAGGCCTTTCCAATAAACACCTCCTTTATTCCTTTGTTCCTGTCTGGTCTCTGGTTTTAGGTAGCCACTTTAAGGCATCAGTTGAGCCTGGAGAGGAGAAGCTCTGGGCTGAGCTCAGTGTGGCCTTGCAGGGCCTGAAGGAGCCCACAGGAAGCATGGAGAGAGACAATTGCCAAGGGCTGCAGGGCCAGGAGGCAGGGAATGGCTTCCCAGTGCCAGAGGGCAGGGCTGGCTGGGAGATTGGGAAGTGGGAATTGTTCCCTGGCAGGGAGGGCAGGCCCTGGCACAGGGTGCCCAGAGCAGCTGTGGCTGCCCCTGGATCCCTGGCAGTGCCCAAGGCCAGGTTGGCCATTGGGGCTGGGAGCAGCCTGGGACAGTGGGAGGTGTCCCTGCCATGGCTGGGGTGGGACTGGGATGAGCTTTAAGGTTCTTTCCCACCCAGAGCACTCCATGGTTCCATGATGCTGCTGCACTTTGGGAATGAAAGCAAAGGGGTCAGGACAGTTCAGCTCTGCTTCCTCAGGTGTCACTTTTCCTTGACAGCTGCAGGTTCCAGGGCTCACCTTCTGGAAGCTGAGGTCTAAAATTGCAGACAAGGTGCTCAATGAAGACCTAAAGTGCTCCCAAACCCCAACAGCACCTGACAGATCCACCAGCACTGCCCAAGCACTGAAATGGGACAGACACCATTTTTTGAACACTTTTGGAGACTGAAAGGGCAAGCAAAGAATACAATAAATACATTATATAGTGGGAACTCAGCATGATTGAATGCCATAATTAACTCCATAATTTCATCTCCACATGCAGTGGAATAGGTAAAAGGCACAGAAGGGAGGGAAATGAGGCCACGGAAGCAGAAATCAGGCAAGTCACCAAAACTGCCAATAACTCCAACAACAGCAAAGAGAACAATCAGAGAAGGAAAATCAACGTCAAGTTAAATATGTTGGGAATTCTCTAAGCCAATAAAATTACCCCCACGAGCCATAACTCTGAACAATCCAGTCCATTCTCTCCTGTCCTCCCTGGCAGGTTTTCCAGCTGCCCTTGGAGGGTGTTCTTTGTGTAATCCCTGTACTCCCACTCCAGACCTGCTGCTCTTTTCCCATCAACACTTAGCTTCTATTCCTGTCTCCATGTTAATTATCCTGCCTGAGCCCTTCTTCAGGACAGGGATAAACATCTTGAAGTTATCTACAATGCAAATCACACTGGTTTCATTTTCCTGGGGGTTGGCAAAGGAGAGGGAGGAGCAGACAGAAAAGCACAAACAGGTTCCAAAGCTATCCACACCTATTTGGGGTCAGGAAGCTCTGTGGGCATGGGCACACACCTGGAGCAGATATTAGGAAGAAATTCTTCCCTGTGAGGGTGGGGAGGCCCTGGCACAGGGTGCCCAGAGAAGTTGTGCCCCTGGATCCCAAATTATTCCATCATTTTGAGCTGCCTGGCTCAACCAGAGCCAGGCTGAGGGCAGTGACTTAAACCATTTGCCTGCAAACCCCTGCACAAGCCCTGGTCTTCTTCAGTGGCCAAAAATGAATCTCCATTCCCAACCACTCCCTTGCTCCCCACAAAATAAATACTCCCAAAACAAAAATCCTAAATTCTCAGTCTGGTTTGGGTTGGAAGGACCTCAAAGCCCACCCAGTGCCACCCCAGCCATGGCAGGGACACCTTCCACTGTCCCAGGCTGCTCCAAACCCAATGTCCAACCTGGCCTTGGGCACTGCCAGGGATCCAGGGGCAGCCACAGTCCCTGGGAAAGATGTCTGAAAGGAAACCTGGACATGATTTGTTTTTGCAAGTCTGACAGGATTTCTCCTGAAGTAAAATTCCCTGGCAGACCAATCCTACTTGACAACACTTCTCTCCTCAGGATCCTGCAGCAGCCAGGGAGCCTGGCACTGCCAGTGCCTGGAATGGCAGCACGCCCACTCATGCCTCTATCTTAGCCCAGTAAATTTTTCCCATGCCAAGCACACCCAGCTCACAAACACAGGGAGGAGAAGGGAGGCAGAATTATCAGTATTAATGTTAAAGAAATTTAAGGAAGAAGTTCTTTCCTCACAGGGCAGTGAGGCCCTAATTCCCAGAGAAGCTGTGGCTGCTCCATTCCTGGAAGTGGCCAAGGGCAGCCTGGACAGGGCCTGGAGCCCCCTGGGATAGTGGAAGGTGTCAGTGCCCATGGCAGAGTGGAACTGGATGAGTTTTCAGGTCCCTTCAATGGAAACCATTCTGTAATTCTGTGACCAATTCTTCTGCTTTGTGGCTATGAAAAGCTGTGCTTTAAAGTTACATATTCCACGTTGTATTTTCTGCATTCCTCAGAAAGATGAAAGTGAAATAAGTACATTCCTCCAGCAGGGCAATCATCTGCACAAACCAATTTGTCAACGAGAACAGAACTCTGCTGTGGTAACCCAGAAAAAGATTTCTTCAGGCATCTTCTGCCTGAGAAGTTCCTTTTTTAACTTGTCTTCAATGGTAACACTTACTCCATTTCCAAAGGGGAACTTCTGTAGGTTCCCAGGACAAAAATGTAAAGAATAAAAATTGGTTTTGATAATGCATTCTCCTTAACCAATGAAATTTCCTATTTTGGATCTTGTTCTCCTATTTTGTGAGACTGTGCTGAAGAGACAAAGACACAGTCGAACTCAGATGATCTCCATCCGAGAGAGAGAAGCTCTCTGCTCTTATTTTAAATCTTTATAATAAAAGCCTTCTACATTTCAAATCCTATAAACATAAAGTCAGTTTGTGGGCAAGCCCTAGAAACAGGACTTGCACATCTCCCTGCAGTATGACAGAATGAACTGCACGAGGAGTATGTGCAGACTTATTTACAGTCAAGAAATCAGAGCACAGCAACACAAACCCACAAAGTAGTTTTCCAAATGCCAGCATGCCATGGATGGAGCCCAGGAACGCCCACACCATGGGTGACACCATGGAAAAGGGGCATGGAGCTGGGCAGGGCAGCAGCAGCAGCTCCCTCTCCTTACCTGGGCCACAGCAAAGAGGCAAAAAAAAGAAGCTCGGGATTTCACAGCCCTGCAAATATTTCACATCCCTGCAAATAATTTCATATCCCTGCAAATATTTCACAGCCCTGCAAGTATTTCACCCCCAGGAAAACAAAAGCAACATTTGTGCAGTTTGAAGCAACCTGAAGGATCTGATTCCATGGAACTGAGGGGGCACAAAGGCCTGGATGGGCTCCATCCAATTATGCTGAGTGCTCCTCTGGACACGAGGATTCCATGGCTCTGAAATTCCACTACTGGGCAATTCTGAGATGTTTTCAGAAATAAAGCTCGTCAGAAATATTTATCAGAACATTAATTGGGCACAATTAGCACTGTAGGGTAACACAGATATTTACTGTAGAGAATAAACTCAATAACAATTGACAATAACAATTGAAGACAACGTGTCTGGGGTGCAGTGGCACATCTGTTTTAACCTTTTCCTCTTCCAAACACAAGGAATGAGTTAGGAATTTTCTAAGGTATCAGGCAACCCCATAGGAAAGCCAGTGGAAAAGCTATGAGGATTCTGCACCTTCAGACACAAGGCTCAAATACTTTTATCCCTCTATAACTTCAGGTGTTTAAATGTCAATGAGTTTTTTAAAAAACTCTGCCTATTTCTACTGCCTTTATTTCTGTTTAAACTCATTAACTGCTTTACTTTAATTCCAAAATTATCTACAGGTAATGTATTTATAGTAGAAAGAGCACATTATGAAACACCTTTTGCAGTAATTAGGTTGGGAGATTAAAAAAGGGAAGGAGAAAGTTCTTGCAAAGTCAATCCAAGAAACATTTCCCTCACCACAGGGAAAGAATTTGGTTTCAGATCATCAAAACAGCCTTTGAGAAGAGGCTTTTTAAAAGTCTATGAAAATTCCTGAAGAGGCCTGTCCAGCAATATTATAATTAATCCATGATATGCTGGGGTGAGAGAAAAAAACCAGCCAAAGACAAAAGAAAAGGCAAAATAAAAGCACAACAAAAGTAACCAAGAACATTCCCATGGCCAGATGCAGTTACAGAGTTGATTTTTATTTCTATTTATGGCAGAAAGGAGCAAAAAAGGTGACAGGGACAAAAACCCAGACTCCAACTCACCACGGAAACCATGCACATGCCACCCTAGGAAAAGCTAACTATGGAAAGGGAAGGGCAGGAAATCCTCAAACAACTCCTCTCCAACTTGCTGAAGGCTTCTCTAAATATAGCTGTCTATATAAATCCTTCCCTCGGAGTAGAGATGAAAAAAAAAAAGGGGAAGAGATGGAAATTCTCTAAAGATCACCTCTACTTGTTAGGAATTGAAAAAGGACAAGGACTTTGAAACCAAAATGGGTTAATAGGGCATTTTTCATACTGGAGAAAAACTATTTACAGCAGATTTGAAGGAAGTTATTTGTTAAAAATGCTCTTGCAGCCCCCAAGAAATAAAGAGATTTCTCCCAAGTGCTGGGTAACTATGAAATAAAGGAAGCATGAGGGATTCCTACCACTGTAAAGAGGAAAAATCCAGCTCCAGTCTGACCTTTTGAAGGTTATTTATTTGAATTAATAGCTCAAAGGGGAAAAAAGAAATCTGGAAAGTAATTAACAGATCTGTGGAGCTGAGAGATGACACAATTCAAGACAGAAAGAAGGGACATGCTGGAACACATCACTCCCAAAAGCAAAAGGGGCTCTGGATCATTATTTCTTGAGTGAGGGGGCACCTTCTGCATGAAGAACTCATTTTATAAAGAGGGAACAGCTGTAAAGTTATTTATAAGTGAGACTGAGCAAAGGGAGAGGTGCAGGGAATAGGGCACATGCTTCCAGTTGGATTCCTGGATTCTTGGAGTGTGTCCTGCATGCTCTGCCAGGGAGCACAGCTGGAGCCCTGCACATCACCCAGGGCTGAGGGGCAGCCAGGGAATGCTGGGGCTGCCACGGGGAGGGCTCAAAGTGCCACCTTTGGGGACTGAACTGGGACCACACTGCAGAGGAATTCAACCCACATCTACTGAAATGGTGACAGGGGCACAAGGAGAGCAACCCTGAGCAGCCAAAACATGAAGTGATGGGGAATGGAAGCTCCCACATAAACACAAGCAGGCTGTGAGAGCTCACGGGAGAGGATGGGGGTGAAAGGCACAGGAATAAAGCTCAGGGAATCCCAAAATCCCTGAGGCTGGCAAAGCCCTCCCAGCCCAGCCAGGCCAAGCTGTGCCCCATGCCCACCTTGTCCCCAGCCCAGAGCACTGAGTGCCACCTCCAGCCCTTCCTGGCACCCCTCCAGGGATGGGCACTGCAAACCTCCCTGGGCAGCTCTTGCCAAGGCCTCCCCTCCCTTGCCAGGCACAAATTGCTCCTGGTGTCCAAGCTGAGCCTCCCCTGGCCCAGCCTGAGGCTGTTCCCTCTCCTCCTGTCCCTGTTCCCTGCCAGCAGAGCCTGACCCCCCCCGGCTGCCCCCTCCTGTCAGGGACTTGTGCAGAGCCACAAGGTCCCCCCTGAGCCTCCTTTTCTCCAGGCTCTGCTCCTTTCCCCGCTCCCTCAGGAGTTCTCCAGCTCCTTCCCAGCTCCCTTCCCTTCCCTGGACATGCTCCAGCTCTTTTGACTTTCAGAACAGATTTGGAAACAAAGCCTTTTGGTAGCTCAAAGAAAAAGTAGTTTGGCTTCTTTAATTGCTTTATCCAGACTTTTAATGTGCACTGATTGACTCTTGATTTAGATGTTGGGTAGGGAATACAGACAGGCTGACACAGATTCATTCTCTTTGCTTTTTTTTCCTCTGTACTGACCTTTTATCTTTACCTCCTTCATTATCTGGAATGTACAAAGTGAGATAAAATATCTTGACTTTTTTGGTCTTCTCAGAAAAGTTTCAGTGGAGCTGGAATGATACTGAAGTGAAATTTCCACCTCCTTTTGCTGTGCTGTCATGATCTGTGTGTGTGTCATCAAGCCAAGGAGCCAAATAAATGTTTTTTTCCTCAAGGAGTATTTAAAAGACTGGGATGCTGACATCAGGCTCTTACTCTAATACTACAGAGTGTATATATGTATTTTGAAGAAATCATCTTTAATACACCTTGGAATCACAGACTTGGGATGGAAGGACCTCAAAGCCAACCCAGTGCCACCCCTGCCATGGCAGGGCCACCTTCCCCTGTCCCAGGCTGCTCCAAGCCCCAATGGCCAACCTGGCCTTGGGCACTGCCAGGGATCCAGGGGCAGCCACAGCTGCTCTGGGCACCCTGTGCCAGGGCCTGCCCTCCCTGCCAGGGAACAATGCCTTCCCAGTATCCCAGCTAACCTTGCTGTCTGCCAGTTTGAAGCCATTCCCCCTTGTCCTGTCCCTCCATCTTTTGTAGAAAGTCTCTCTCCATCTTTCTTGCAGCTCCTTCAGGTGCTGGAATCTGAATCTGGATCCCAACCTTACACAAACACTTCAGAATTTAACTTCTAAAAACTCCTCTCCTGTAAAATTTGCAGTGTCTTTATCACTGCTCTTACACCTGAGATCAATGCAGGTCTCAGCTTATTGGCTCTGGATGCTTTTAAATCATAAACCATATTTAGGTTCAATGTTCTGTATATCATTTATGTTGTGGCTGCTGCTGGAAGGCAGGAATTGGGGAGGGATGTGCTTCCTGTGGGAACATGGGGATAAAGGGGAGCTCTGACCACCCTGGCTTTGATTGTTTGGGGTTTGAGTAAAGCACTGGCAGCTGTGGGGCTGGATTGTGGCACACTGCTGGATCGTTTGTGGGGAGCTTTGCCTTCTTCCCGTGAAAGAGAATTAGGGAATGTTTTTAGGGGGACCTTGTGGCTCTGCACAAGTCCCTGACAGGAGGGGGCAGCCGGGGGGGGTCAGGCTCTGCTGGCAGGGAACAGGGACAGGAGGAGAGGGAACAGCCTCAGGCTGGGCCAGGGGAGTTTTCCCTTCTTAGTTTCACCTGCATTTTCCTATTGGAAAGCCTTCAAATTCTGCAGGTTGGCATTTCTCCAGCAGAGATGCAAGTTCCTCAAGGCTCATGGAAATCCAACAGGCAGCCTGGGGCCATCACTGCACTGAGCACTTTATCTACTCCCCCCAGTAACAGCCCAGTGCCACCTTTATTCAGGAGGGTCTCGGTGGTCCCTGCTCCCACAGGCTGCTTCTCAGATCTTCCAGATGGCTTTTCCAGAAGGCTTTTGAGAATTGGGTGTAGCCTTACAGCCAAGATAACACACAGGTGTCATTCCCAGGGGCTGCTCTCCCTCACAGATGGATCCAGGTGATCCAAGCCCTCCCGGAGCTATCATTACTCCCTGATGACATTTGCTGAAGGCACAGCAGTCTGAGTACTGTGCAGCAAATAAAAAAGCTGCAGAGAATGGTTTGGAACAAGCAAGGGATCTCCAAAACCTGGGAGATAATTTTGTTTACCATTTCATCCCACACTGGTTGGGGTTAGAAGGGACCTCAAAGCCCACCCAGTGCCACCCCTGCCATGGCAGGGACACCTCCCACTGTCCCAGGCTGCTCCAAGCCCCAATGGCCAACCTGGCCTTGGGCACTGCCAGGGATCCAGGGGCAGCCACAGCTGCTCTGGGCACCCTGTGCCAGGGCCTCCACACTCTCACAGGGATGTTTCTTTTCCTAATATCCAATCTAAACCTTCCCTCTGTCAGTTTGAAGCCATTACCTCTTGTCCTGTCCCCACACACTGTTGTAGAACCTTCTTGAAAGTTCCAAACTTATTTCTTCCTCTTTCACTTTAAATTTTCACCTATTCCAGGTCTGTGAATTGCAATCCAGGCTTGCTTCAGTTTCACTTCCTAATTTTCTGGATCTTAATTCAACAGCTGTTCCTGTGACAGAAAAATCCTTCAGAAGGTTTCCTGTATCTACTGCTATTATTTCAAAAGAAGATTAAAGAAGAACTATGGAATTTCCTGAGTGGAAGGGAGCCAGAAGATTATTGATCCAAGCCATGGATCAATGACAGCCCAGGACACCCCAACAATCCCAGCCTGGGCATCCCTGGCAGCAGTGCCCAAAGGCTCCTGGAGCTGTGGCAGCCTCGGGGCCGTGCCCATTCCCTGGGGAGCCTGGGCAGAAATCCGACTCCAATTAATTCCTACTGCAATTACAAACATTTCTTTGCAGCCCTACACCCTGGAGCTGTGTGTCCTTCCAGCAGGAAGCTGGAATTCCTCAGTTCTGCCCATGGAAGTGGCAGTGGGCAGCACCTCTGCACATCAGGGAAGCTCCTGGGAAGCCAAGTGCTGAATTCCCACACAAACTGCAGCCACTCCACAATGACTCCACTGAGGGATTAAAGAAAGATTCAAATAACCCCCTGATGGTTTTTTAATGCAAATTCCAAATGCAGTGCCAAGAAGGAGCTGTTTTTCCTGAAGACTTACAGGATACATTTGAATAGCTTCAAATGGATGAGCTGGTGCCATTTTTGCATTAGGCCATTCAAATATATTCAAATAAAATCCCCAGAGCTGTGCTCTGTCACACAAGGGCCATTTACAGATTCCATGGGTGACAGTTTTCCAGCCAACCATCTGAAAAATAAATACCTCCACTGTGCTTCTTCCATCCTTGGAAAAATCCATGACTTACACTTCCATTTCCAAACATTAAACACTGAATTCCTGTTCACTGAGTGCTAACACTAAAGTGGGCATTTGGAAATTCCACTACAGAGTATGTGAGTAACCACCAGCCACATAAAAACTCCTGAATGTGGCAGATGTGTTCCAAAATGTAAAGGATTTTTCCAACACGTTTCCACTCCTGCAGGGAATATACTCCCATAAGGAACTGATGGCAATTCTGCCCTCATTTGGGTATTCAAAAAGAAATAAACATTTTCATTTTCGGTATTTAGTAGCAATTATTTTTCTATTCATCTTATAAAAAAAATAATTCAATTTGGACAAACATTCCAACACCTGTACAATGCAGGATTTTCAACCAAACCTGCTGAGGGAAGAACAAAACCCACTAAGGAAAATCCAGAAATCTCTCTGATTTGTTCAGAAATTGCTATTTTGGAACAAAGGAATGTAAGATGAGGAATTATGATGCTCATTTATCCCTAACCCACCTGAAAGCCTGGT
The DNA here is from genome assembly GCA_013400515.1 of Erpornis zantholeuca. NCBI lineage: Eukaryota > Metazoa > Chordata > Aves > Passeriformes > Timaliidae > Erpornis > Erpornis zantholeuca. Next base: position 19,963 of record VZTN01000490.1, read on the forward strand.
CAGCACTGGAATTCTTTCCTCCTCATCCTCACCCTGCACTTGGGAGCTCCAATCCACCCAGCCCAGAGCAGCTGGAGTCTCTTTGGAAAGCACAGGGAATATTTTGTGGGTGCTGAATGCTTGGGGAGGGTTTTGGGGTTCTTTTTGGTTTGAAAATTAAAACTAAAACATGGTTTATGGGGGAAAAGGGTTTTTATTTCAGTATTTATTTCAGGATCTTTGGGTGCAGCACTTGGTCCAGGTGGAATGTTTTGAAATGTATGTACTGTGTGAAATACACACAATTATAGGTTTGGCAAATTAACAGATCTATCAAAGATTTTTTAATGAGAGGTTCAAGTGAACTAATTTTGAGAAGCCTTTTTCTTGCATGGGTCTATTTTAGTTTATAAAATTATGTTTTAGGGAGGACTTTGGTGTCTGGGACTTTTAGACTGTTTGGTCTTTTGGCTTAACAATACAGTGTGGGTCTTAGTGAAGTTATCAGGATGGAAAATAACAAGTATGGTGGCTGAAAGCACTGAGAATACATAAAACTATATTAAAAGGTATGTAAGAGAGGTAGAAAAGAAAAGCAAAAAATCATCCTGGCATCAGGGTGGGTGTTAGAAAGCCCACACTGAGGTTGTTCTCACTGAGAGGAGACAACAAAGAGCAGGATAAAAGGTTGGGAATTTCTGAGCAGCACTCTTCACTCACTCTGAGGATTACTGGGATCCCATAACCTCATATTCAGGCATCACTCAGGGCTAATCTCCTCAGGACATGACTTAATCCTTTCAAGAATGATCTGGAAAAGATGGTATTGAGTTTGCCTTTGAAAGAGCTCCTTCAGGGAAGGAAAATGTCCTTTAGAGGGAGTTTTCTCCAAGTCATCTTGAGAGACATTTCTCCAAGTCATCAGAGCAGGCAAAAATTGCAATGTCTGGAGCCTCCTAGAAAGTTTCCATCAAGTAAATGGGTTAAAGGACAAGGGAAAAATGAAAAGTGTATTTGGCAGAGGATGCAGGCTTTGGGTTTTAAGAATCAAAGGCCAGAAGTGACAGGAAGAATTCTAAATGGCTCTCTGAGGCATTGGAAAGTGGGCTAAAATTGTGGAGAAACAAAAATTCCAACAGATGGAGAGGTGCAGTGAGAGGGTCAAGCTTGGTTCTGGAGGGGAGGAGAGCACCCAGCTCTGTGGGATCTTGAATGGCTGAGAATTAACTTTTAAAAGCCCTTTCTGGTCAAAAATTTCTTCAGGTGGAATTAACTGGAAGTGAGGCACCATCCACTTTCTGAGGAAATTAAAGGTGTTTAAACACCTTTTCTTTACTTTGCCCTCTTTCCAAAGCAGCCCAGGAGCTGAGCAGGACAGTTCAGAATAGCTGAACACAAAATAAAGGCAGCACCTTTCATTTATTAATAACAAATATTCAACTTATTCCACCTGAGCTGGCTGGTTTAATCCAGAATATATCCATGCACAAGCTGTTCCCAGGGGAGAAGAAACCACTGACACCAAACCCAACACACAACAAAACAAAAACCCAAACACAAACCAACTTCCTCTGCAGCTCCCTAAAAATCTCTGATGCATCACCTTTGGCTGAGGCAGCTCTTGGCAAAAAGTGGGATTTGTCAGGCATTCAATATTCACCTTCATATCTCTGAAAGGATAGAAACATCTTTTTCCAAAGCAAGTCCTTTCCCAAGCCCAGGAGCTGCCCCAGATATTTGGATCCACAGATCCCAAAAACTCCCCCAGGATTCACTCCAAGGACCACTGAAAGCTGCACTCACCCTTGCCCTCCCCATTATTTTGTGGCATTTCTGAGGTTTTTTTAGCCAGAATAATGAACACTGCTCAGATCATGTTAAAACCACAGAAAGGAGTGGGAGAACCATGGAAGTTCACACACTTCCAGGCATTTGCAAGGGCAAAGCAGAGACTGGAGAACTTGGCTGATAATTACACTGATAACATGAAATAATCAATTCATTAGCAACCAGTAAAGAAATATTTGGCCAATTTGCTGCCTGTGAGGACACCATTCTCTGCCAGTTCCCCCCTAACTCCCTTAATCATGCCAGTAGGAAAATACAGGGAGGAAAAGGAAGTTCAGAGAAAAGCCCTTTTGGCTGATATTAAATGTCATATTTATTACAAAAGAAGCATTTTTAGAAAGTCAATAAGCAGCAACTTTTTGCTTGCTCTTTTAATGGGAGCTTTTTCAAATGGATGTGCCATGATTTGTATAAAATCATGGAAAGCTGCCCCATTTCCTCATAGGTAAAGGGTGGCCACTGCAGCATTTCTTTGACTAATTCCTTCCACTGGGTTTTCCATAAGTGATTCATGGCTGTGCTCAGCTTTCCTGGAAAACATTTCCCAAAGTCTGGAAGGTGTGGAAAGCAGGATATTCTTCTGGGCTGCCTTCTAACTGAGAATCTTTGTGCCTCTCTTTTGAGACATGGCAGTTTAATAACTTCATTCCATCAACTCTGATTTAATTATTTTTCCCCTAAGCATGACAAAACCCAAAACCTTTACATATCTTTCACCCTATTCCCTACATATCCTGATTTATCAGAACTCCAGCCTTAGAAGACTAAAAACCAAGTACTTTTTTTCTATTCTTTTACTTTTATTTAAAGGATTAACTTGTATCACCTATTGAGTTTTGTTATTTATTGAAGACACAACACTACAAAGAGGTTTATTTTTTACATAGAGGGGCTGTGAAACAATTACAAGTTCCCTGAGACTCCTTGCCTGACTGGTTCCTAAAATCCCTCAGGTGTCAGCTGAACCCAACACACAGCAGTGAGACCAACTTAGACCTGATCAAAGTCCTGGTCAGCCTCTGATCCAGCTAAGTCTGGAGGGTGTTACTTAAATAAGTCTTCAAAGTAGTTCCCAGGCCCCTCATCTCCTCCCATTTTCCTGAAGAAATTTAAGGGAACCTCACTTTGATTACCATGCAGATCAGTTGTGGGGATACCAAAGCTCCCTGGGACATTTTCCACATTATTTATACCTGGGTTGGTGCCTCTGTGCAAATCCATAAGAAATAAGTTCTGCTATCCCTGCCCAGAGCAGCTGTGGCTGCCCTTGGATCCCTGGCAGTGCCCAAGGCCAGGTTGGCCATTGGGGCTTGGAGCAGCCTGGGACAGTGGAAGGTGTCCCTGCCATGGCAGGGATGGCACTGGATGGGCTTTGAGGTCCCTCCCAACCCAAAGCAGTCTGGGATTCTTTGAAACCTTAAAAATTCCATCCAAGTGTGTTATCGCCCTCAGATTTATTATTTAACCTCCACTTGGAACATTTTACAACACTGGAAACCTGTTTTGTTCTTAGAATGAATCACAGAATGGTTTGGTATGGAAAGGACATCAAAGATCACTGGATCCCACCCCTGCCATGGCAGGGACACCTCCCACTGTCCCAGGCTGCTCCAAGCCCCAGTGGCCAACCTGGCCTTGGGCACTGCCAGGGATCCAGGGGCAGCCACAGCTGCTCTGGGCACCCTGTGCCAGGGCCTGCCCTCCCTGCCAGGGAACAATTCCCACTTCCCAATCTCCCAGCCAGCCCTGCCCTCTGGCACTGGGAAGCCATTCCCTGCCTCCTGGCCCTGCAGCCCTTGGCAATTGTCTCTCTCCATGCTTCCTGTGGGCTCCTTCAGGCCCTGCAAGGCCACACTGAGCTCAGCCCAGAGCTTCTCCTCTCCAGGCTCAACAATGGCAGCTCTGGCAGCCTTTCCTCCCAGCAGAGCTGCTCCATCCTCTGCTCATCCTGCTGCCTCCTCTGGGCTCTCTCCAGCAGCTCCATGTTCCTCCTAGGCTGGGACCCAAAGCTACTTTCAGAATTCTCATTTACCAGTTCTTTCAGCCCCCAACCCCTGCTTTGGAAATTCCCCCCTGTCCCTTTCTCCAGTGAAGGCAGAAAGGCACAAATCTTTGCCCACGAGGGCACTGCCCTGAGCTATTCTTGGTGTGTTTGCTGTTGGTGCCACTCTCCAAGGTATTTCTGAGGAACCTCATTATGCTCCTGGAACAACAACGTCCCACTCAAAGGAAAAACTTCTATTGTGTGCTCAGCCTTTCAGCAAATACTGACATAAGGACTGTGCTCATGTGACCAGCCCAGGCTTATCATTTTTTCCAGATGAACTGGGTTTCGATTGAACTACTCCTCTAAAAAGCCTGGAGTGTTTTATTGCACAAGCTGGCCTAGGAGGAAAGCACATGAATGTGCTCAAGTGTTCTCCATAAAAACAGCCTGGGCACGATTAACAGAGATCCTTTCAGGAGGCACAAACATTTCAGTTTCACAAACATTGTGTTTTGTATTTTTAACCACCACAAACCGGTCACTTCTTAAAGTCACTTGATCCAACAGCCTCTACCTTGATTGTTTCTAACCCCAACTCAGAAAATTACAGCTGACATTTCCAACCTGCCCAGCAGAGCAAAAAAAAAAAAAAAAGAGCTTACAGCAGCATTTCCAGTTCCACCTTATGCAACCTCAGTATTACAGCAAGGGCTTTGCAGATTGAAATGCCAAATTAGAGAGTATTCAAATCACACCATCTGCAAGGCAAAGTCCTAACCAGGCCAGCAAGAAAGGGAGACTCCAAAACACTGGAGAGAGATTAAACAAAAATTTACAAATACATGAAATAAATAGAGTCAGAGCTCTCTGCTCATTAGTGAATTTGGTGTCCCACAACCAATCTATTTTAAAAAATAAAGATTATTCACTTTCAGGTTCACCTGATTGGGCTAACACATTAAAGACTTTCAACACCTCCCTGTTTATTGTTTGGGTTTAGATTTATTGAGCCAATCTTTTTCCCCAAATCCTTATGGCTGCAGCTGGATTTTGCTCTCCTGTCACTCAGCCTTCACAGGATCCTTTCCCTTGTGCTTGGAGTTTATACTTGGGCAGTTTTTAAGGATAAAATGATGAGGGAACTGCTCTCCTACTAATGATGATTAAACCATCAGCACCAAACACTGAACTGGGGGAGTTGAAACCAGGTTTAGTCCAGGACAGGGTGACACACAAGGAAGATTTAAGTAACTCTCCTTTCCAATTTACAACCACTGAGTGATCAACAACTCATTCACATCATTCCATCTGCTCCTCCAAGACCAAGGATTTTGAAAATGTATTTCTTTAGGAGATTTTTAGATTTTACCTTTTAAAGCATCCCATCCCTTCTGCTTCATTACTCACTGAGGCACTGAAAAGGATGGATCTACTACAAATAACTCCAGTAGCTGATGAACTGTGAGAAATAAACACCTTTCAAAAATAGCCCCCACTGTCAGCATTTGTTTCCCAGCCCAAAGTGGTCCCTAAATAGCACCAAGCCAGGTCCCAGCTGTGTCACACCAGATCCTAAAGTACAATGGGGCTTGACTTCACTCTTTGTTTACTTCCTGCACTGATGGCTCCACAGGAATCTACCAGAGACAGTCACTAAAATAATCTTAATTTAACCAAAGTCCACTTATTCCTCAAGGGATGGAGGGATAGGAGACAGGGGAACAGCAGAAAGCTGGAGGAGGGAAGGGTTGGATGGGAGATTGGGAAGTGGGAATTGTTCCCTGGCAGGGAGGGCAGGCCTTGGCACAGGGTGCCCAGAGCAGCTGTGGCTGCCCCTGGATCCCTGGCAGTGCCCAAGGCCAGGTTGGCCATTGGGGCTTGGAGCAGCCTGGGACAGTGGGAGGTATCCCTGCCATGGCAGGGGTGGGAATTAGACCATATTTGACATCCCTTCCAACCCAACCCATTCCATGATTCCATGAAATAAAATCCTTGTTCTGAACATTTCCAGATCCCCTCCCTGTGAACCATGGAAGGGACTCCCAGTGATGCCTTCAGTGGCTCCCTAGGAACAGAGAGCAGACAGGAATAAAGGAATCAAGGAGGGATTGGTTGGAAAGGCCTTCAGAGGTACACTCTGGGCTCCAGAGGCTCCTGCCTCAGTGCATCCCAACATGGACAAGGACAGCTCCCGAGTTCTTCCCACTTGGATCTCAGCATCAATTCCCCAAGCAGGAGCCAGGCAAGGATGGAATTTGCCCAAGCTTGCCCCCCTGTCCCCAAGATTGTGGTTTGCAGTTGTTGGGCCTAGGAGGGTCTGGGTGTCCTTGGAGAGCTGGAGAGGCTTTGTTGTGTGTGTGTGAGCATGAGAGAACAGCACTGAACGAGCTCCAGGGAACTGCAGAGTGACACTGGGCAGGGCAGGGCTGGGAACACAGAAAAGTTCACACCTAAGGTATCACCAGCAGTGCCTAAGAATTGATCAGGTGCTCATTATTTTATGCTGGTTAATTCACTTTGATTAGCAAACATTTTGCAGCTATGTCACACTTTCCCACACACCTTCAGGACTGTATCATCTGTGGGGTCAGAGGTTTTTTTTGGATTAGGATTTTTTTTTTCTTTTCATTTTTAACTGCCATTTCTGAAAAGTTTTAAAAAAATTCTCTAATAGGTAAAGCAGTTGTCCCTAAAATATTTTTCTAAATGTTTATGGTGTTTTTTCAACCAGGGCAGGTACAAGAACTGTCCCACTGAGTGAAGACATGACCATAATCCTGATGGAGCAGGATGAAAAATACTTCTGTAATTAACTATTTATAATCATGAAAAATGCAGCTGCATTATGCCAAAACTACAACTTGAGGGAGAGCAAAGATAAGGATGAAAACAGCAGGTGTTTGGGGTTGTTTTAATTTCTAGTTCCTTCTAACATGACAGCAACATTTGTTTAACTCAAATATTAAAGATATCATCCCAGGCAAGCAGAAGTTACGTGTTCATCCTCTGACACATCCTCTGTGACTAAGGGAAAAACAAAAGGAAATAAAAGATTAAACTCGAATGCAGGAGGCTTTAGAAAACCACAGGAGCTGGTCAGAAGCAGGATGGTATTTCTGTGATCTTTAAAGAATGACATTTTCCACTGCAGTCACAGGAGGAAGAATGGAAGATCCATTTCAAAATATTTTCTAAGAATGTTCTGGGAGGGTAGGAAAAAAACCAAAGCAATTACAAGTTACTGCACTTCAAAGAACAAAACAAGTATACCTGGAAATTTCAAAAGCATTTAAAAAAAGTACTAATAAAGATCATGGAATGATTTGGTTGGAAGGAACCTTAAAGATCATCTAATTCCAACTCCCTTCCACTATCCCAGCTTGGCCCAAGCCCTGTCCAACCAGGCTTTGATAAGATGATAGAAGATAATAAAAGGAGCCACAGAAGAGTCTGGAATTTACCCCAAATCACCTGCATTTTTGGTGAGGTTAATGTCTCATAAACTGTAATTTTCTTAGACATTAATTAGTGACACATCAGCAGCACACTGGCATTCAAAGCTTTTAAGGTATTTAAACAACAGAGCTTCGAGGATGCATTTATTTATTTCTATGGCAAGAACTCACTGTTTTTACTGAAGGGGCAAAAAAAGATCAGCATTAGAAAATAATTCCTGAAAACATTTTAAATTCCTAAACATTCACAGCAGTGGGTCTTGGGTTTAGGAACTCACACTTGCTGAAAGCCAACACAATTCTGCACCTCCCTCCAACTTCTGCTATAGAAATGTTTGGATTTGCCTTTTTTCCCAGCAGGGGAGATGAAAACATCATTGCAGTGCAGTAAGTAAGAACAGAGTTTGGCAGTTTAGGAAGGAAGAAAAGTGAACAATCCCTCCTGAAACCACCTCCTGTGAAGAACTCCTGCACTTCAGCTGCTCTGGGTGAGGTAAAGAGCTTTTATGTTGGGACAGATCCCAGAAACAGCTTGTAAAATGTGTTTAAAGTTGTTCTATACCTTATATACACAATAAAGGTTTCCCAAGGGGGAAATATCCCAGTGCTGGTGGGAAGCTTTAGGGGTGGGCTGTGTTTCCTGGGGTCCCAGAGCTGTGGGGAGGTGTGAGCAGCACCCAGAGGGGTTTAGAGAGGTCTCACTGATCTTGATGCCTTAAGGTTGAACTTTTATATTTTTCAAATCCTGTACTGCTAGTGTAACTCTGAATTTTCCTGTAGCTGTTCAGTGCTGTTCTCTTATGCTAAGATAGACATAACAAAACCTCTAACTTGCCCTTCAAGGACACAAGAAACTGCAAACCACAATCTTGGGGACAGGGGGGCAAGCTTGGGCAAATTCCATCCTTGCCTGGCTCCTGCTTGGGGAATTGATGCTGAGATCCAAGTGGGAAGAACTCGGGAGCTGTCCTTGTCCATGTTGGGATGCACTGAGGCAGGAGCCTCTGGAGCCCAGAGTGTACCTCTGAAGGCCTTTCCAACCAATCCCTCCTTGATTCCTTTATTCCTGTCTGCTCTCTGTTCCTAGGTAGCCTTTTAAGGCATCAATCTCACCTGCTCCAAGCCCATTTTCTTTGGGTTACACAACCCCAGGCAGGAGCTGTTCATACTTTCCACAGCCTGCCCCAGCAGCTGTTTCATCCTGGAGCCTCAGGAAAATCCAAGCCCTTCATCAGAGTTTCCATGAGCCAGGCAATCCTGGCTCTCAGCTGGACAGGATCTGGCCCAAGGGCTAATGAATCCCACAAAGGAATGGCCACACACCCCAAGAATTGGACAAACAGGAATTCCCACTGCTTCCCTCTCCACAAGAAACTCTCTCTTACTAACATCACAACCTGCAAGAAATGGATATTTTAGTTCTTATTTCATCTTTTTCCATATTAAAGGACACATTCCTATTGCAGCTTTCAGCAGAGCCAGCTCGGAATAATTATCAAAAATTCTATCCTAAAATAATCGGAGATAGGAGTTGTTCTTAAAGTATTCAGTAATATTATCTCACTTGCTGGGGTATCAGAGAGGGAGAGGATCTTTTAACTACAAACCCACAGAAGTGTTTTGTTTAACTATATGGATTATGAATGGCTAAAAAAATGGAACTAGGAAAAAAAAATCAATTTATGATAACAATGCAGCTTGGCTCTTCTGGCAGTTCACCAGCTCAGCTTCCTATCCACAGAAAAAAGAAACAGCACCTCCAGGAAAAAAAAGGAACAATTCTCCTTGCCTTTCAGCCAGTTCCCACTTGGAAAACAGCCTGAATTTTAAGAGGCCTCCATACAAACAGATACTTGTTTTGAAATCAGGCCCAAACCTTCAGGGAAGTTTCCAGAATGGTTTTCAGTCAATACAAGAAAATAAAGTGATTTTGGTTTACTTGGCTGTAGGCAAAAGTCAAAACCTTGCCTTTATTTAGTTTTTTCAACAGCAAAATTCTTTTTTTCCACGCTGTGTGATACAGACACTAGCAATAAATCCATTGATCAAAGAGCTCTGAACTCACACACCTCTGAGTACCACAGATGCTCTCTCACAGCTCAGGGAGTTGCATTTTCCTGCTGCCTTTTGTATTTCAGCAACAAAAAGCAACTAAAATCCAACTCCTGAGGTTTGGACTCTCAGCTCAATAACCAAAAGAGTGTTTGCCAGCACCAAAATAACTCCAAAGAAAACCTCAAAAAGCAAAACCAAATGCAGCTCTTCACTTGTGACCCATCTGAAAATCTGGGGTGGAGGAAAGTTCATCCTTGAGGTTACACTTTAATAAAAGAAATTCACTAAGTATTGACAGCTCTGCTTTTATGAGTGGTAATAAATAATGACTCCCATAATAAATGAAATTAATTCTGGTTATCTTTGGCAGTAACAAATGCTGGTACTTATGGATTATTCTTCTCTCATCTAAAGCTGACAGGACCTCAGAGACTTTATTTAGGATATTGTCACATCCTAAATCCCTGTGCTTGGCAAACACAGCTCATCAAGCAGTCCCACTCCATTTTTAATATCTGGATTCCCAGATGTTCTAGGACAATGACTTCCATAGCTTAATCATGCATTACACCCCAAAAAAATTTAAAAATCCTATTTTAGACCCCAGTCCCAACTTCAGGTTCACTGAACACTGCCCATATTTCAGCTTCAACCATTCCCAGCATATTCCCATATTTTATGAGGGTAAGAAGAGCAGCTGGTCAGACTTAGACCAAGAGATAAAAACCCCAAAGCAGCCCCAATGAAAACTACCCAAAATACCATTTATAAACCCCAAAATTAAACCAAATTCACACACCCAGGGCAGGGTTTGAGTTGGGTGTTCCTTGGGTTCCCTTCAAACCCAAACCATCCTGGGATTTTTATGGGATTTTATGACATTCAGCACTTTTCACACATAAGGACAAACCCCAAACCTGACTGGAATTTCTGGTTAATAGAAATATATTAATTTGCATCATTGATTTTTAATTTTATTCCTCATTTTCAGTTCTCCTGACTTTCAGTTACAACACCAAGCAACACTATTGATCTATAACCAATATTACCTATAAATTTATAAACACTGCTTATTAAAACTCACCCAACTGAATAAACAACTCCACAATAAAATGTCACAGAATTAAACTTTTGGTACTAAAAAGACTTTATAATTTAAACCTATTCTGCATGGGACAGTTCATTATTGCTGATACCAAGAATTTCTTAATGCTGATTTTATTGAGGGATGTTTGGGATGAGTTTCAAGGCAGTCTCACCTCTAAAACTCTGCACTGACTTTCATATTTTTAATTTATGATTAAAATAAATTCAGTATTCCTGGGAACAAAGCTCAGTTTGCTCCTACAAAAGCCATAAACCAAGGAAATAAGGAAGAGCTCTCCACAGCACTGGGATGTAGATTTGGTGTTCTCAGGGATTCCACCAGACAATGTTTTCCTAAATTTCCATTTGGTTCTCCAGGAAGATGAAACTCTTAATCCTGGGATAGCTCAGAGCTCGTGTGGGATCTTTTTTCCACACTTTGAGCTAATTATTGGAGCACTGGAAGTAATTTTTGTTAATATCTCCAACACTGAAGTTATTTCTTACAACTTTACAACATTGTTTTTCGGGTTTAGGGATTTTTCAGGCACCCAACAATGACCTTGTGCAGCAAGAGTTATTTTAATATTTAAATCAATATGTAAATATTTTATATGTCAGTTTGATTTGTATCTATAAAAGGTTTTGTATTTTCTTAAAGCACTGAATGATGAGCCCACTTTAAGGACTTAAATGAGTGGATTTTTGACACAGAAATAATCATTTTGCTATTTTCACCAGATCTAGAGACCTACAGAAAGTCCAAGTGTGACACAAACCAGAAGCTGCTCAAAATACCTCCACTTAAATGAACACTTCCAGAAGTTTGATTGCAAAACTTTTCATAATGGAAGGTTTCTAATTTTTTTTAAAATGGTTTTACTGCTCAAAGTAAATCCAGATTACTGAGATGTGATTTTGAACCACAATCTTAACCTTAGGCTTTTTTTGGAAAGCAAAAGCATTGAAAACTGTAAACACTGTCACAAAAAAAAGAGATTTTTTTGGCAGAGAAAGAATGAAAACTTTCAAAATATATGCAGATGCCAATAATTAAATTTTACATTCCCATTAGGGAATATTTTGCCAAACCCAGAGCTGTGGTCACCAAAATCTATAAACATGTACAAACACTCATCTTTTTGGAAATCTGCTTTTTAAATGTTTTCTTTTTAATGTGATCTAAGAGGATTAAAAAACTTGAAGTAAAAGGATTATGAGGCATGTGGCTGAGGCAGGAAGAGATTACCAGAAAAATTGAGTATTATTTGTAAAGAAAGTTTTGTAAATACTCCTGAGAAATCTGCTAAACTTCCTGTAAAGCAGAAGTAATTCCTTAAGTACTTAAAAAAACCAAAATCCACCTCATGATTATTTCAGTGGCCTGCAGGGCAATTAAAAATGTCTAAAAGCAAGGCTCATTTAACAGCTTTATTTTCAGATGAGTTCACAAAAGGCTTTTCTGCAGTGAAACCACACAAAGCTGAAGGAAAAGAAGAATTTGGAAGGTGGACAAACATTCTCAGGATTCAGCTCACCTGCAGTTCTGCTTGTCCTGGGTTATACAACTGCAGGGATTTCTCATCTTCATAGGCTTTATCTTCAAGAACAAATATAATGTATTTATGTTTTTTTTTTCTTAATTAATAATTGCAGAGACTGTTTCCCAGCCAGTGCTGGGGGTTATGTGAGGACACAGACTGGCTCAACTCCAAATTTTAGTGCACTTCCAGCAAGCTGAATTTCTTTAATAATTCAGTTTTCCAGCAAAAGTTTTCCCAGAGAAAAACTCTCCCCAGGATAGAGCAGCCAGCTTGCTTTCAGTTTATCTATGAATATAAGCTTTTGTTAATTATGCAAAACTTTCTGCTATGTTCATTAACTTGCAGCAACTTGTAAAAATTAGCAGATTAAGGTAATTATCATAGAATTGGTAAGGGTGGAGGTGATGCCTTAGGTTTGAACTTTTCTGTGTTCCCAGCCCTGCCCTGCCCAGTGTCACTCTGCAGTTCCCTGGAGCTCGTTCAGTGCTGTTCTCTCATGCTCACACACACACAACAAAGCCTCTCCAGCTCTCCAAGGACACCCAGAGCCTCCTAGGCCCAACAACTGCAAACCACAATCTTGGGGACAGGGGGGCAAGCTTGGGCAAATTCCATCCTTGCCTGGCTTCTGCTTGGGGAATTGATGCTGAGATCCAAGTCGGAAGAACTCGTGACCTTCCCAGCAGCACCAGCATCTCCCTAAAATGTCCCCAAGTGTCACATCCAGACACCCCTGGAACACTTCCAGAGATGGTGATACCACTGATGCCAGAATGATTTTCTGCTCTTTCTTTCACACCCCTCTCACACACTCTTTTATAGTTTGATGTATTCTCAGTGCTTTTAGCCCCACACTTGTACCTCCCCAAGGCTGAGAACTCAGCTCAGCCCCACGGCACCGTTAAACCAGGAGAGCAAACATCCTGGGAGCCCCAGACACCAAGGGCCTCTCCAGAATATATTTTTATAAACTAAAATAAGCCCATTGAGAGAAGAAAGTTCCTCAAAACAGGAAGTTCACTCAAACCTCTCATTGGAAGATCTTTGATAAACATGTTAATTTTGCAAAGCCTATAATTGTGTGTATTTCAGTGTCAAGAGCAGTACATGCATTTTCAGTTCATTCCACCTGGACAATGTACTGGTACCCCAAAACCCTAAAATAAATACCAAAGCAAAAACCCCTTTTCCCCACAAACTGTGTTTTAATTTTAATTTTAAGACCAGAAAAAGGCATCACCACCACCTCAAAATCTTAAGAAATATTTTAAAGGACTACAAGGAACTCAACTCATTCTAAGGTAATTTTGTCTCCATCAAAAACCTCTCCTCGCCCTAAACCCCAATTATTTCCCCAGCAATGAAATTCTTTGCAGAAACTCTTTGTGCTCCTCTCTGCCACTTCCCGAATGCAAAGTGCCCACAGTGAAATGGAAACTGGCAGAGCACACTTGAGTAACCCACTTAGCAAGAGGCAATAAATGGAATTATTCCCTGAAGTTCTTTAGCCCTCCTGTGGCTGTGCCCAGAACTCTGAAAGGCAGCAGGGAAATGTGCCACATCCCTTTGGGATAACAGGAGCCAGGGATGTGTTTTACCTGCTGCACTTGGCATTCAACAGCACCAATTCTATTAAAAAAAAAAAAACCCAAGTGTCCTAAAAAAGCTCTTAAAAATGGAGTATCACATGAGGAGGATGGAAAGGTACAAAAACCTAATTGCTGCCACTGGAAATCAGCTACTCACATCTTTTTTTGAAATAAGTGAGTACACGGGAACACAGTTTTAAAAATAAAACTCATCTGGGTGTTGGATGAAGGAAGAATTACAATTCCTCAAGCACACAATCAACATAAAAACTACCCAAAAAGCTGCAGGTCCGAGGTAAAGGTTCAGAAAAGCAAAATTGAATTTTCTAAGGTAATTTGACAACTTGAAGGTCAGAAAAATAGGTTTTCAATTGAGGTAATTTTTTGTACTTCAATCAAAAAAAAAAAAACCAAACAAACAGAATTTAAAGGTATTCCTGAACTGTGCTTTAGAAAACCTTGAGAGTAAATATAAGTGTTCTCTGGAAGATTTTGGGACTGATATTAAAAAATATTCAGGAAGTATTTTTATTTCTTACGAGGATAAAGCAGAGAACAAATTGTCATTTAGCAAGAACTGTTACCTTGATAGGAAGGTCTGTTCCTACTGATCACAAACCATTTAAAACTTTAAATTTCTCCACGGGGATTATCAACACTTCAAGAAAAAATATTGAAAACTGCAAAGAGGGGAGAACAGGAATATTCAAGCAGTGCTTCCAGTCCAAATCATTATGTGGGAAGGGCAAAATAGAAAGAGTTGTCAGTAGCTGTCCTGTCTCACCTTTGATTGGATCAGCCCTCCTCAAATAGGGCAATCCAGGATTATCGAGGGGCCCACTGAAGGGGAGAAAAAAAAAAATTAACTACAGAGAAAAGGTATTTTAGGAGTGTTACATATGCTGGAAAAAGCAAAGGTTCTGGGAATAGAACAAATTCACCGTTCACACCAAAATTCGGAGTGTTTATGAACACTCAGTGTGAGGCTGTGCTTTACAACACCTTTACTCATCCCTTCATCATCACCAAGCTCCACACAAGTGTTTGCTGCACGAGTTTGGATTTTCTGGGCACATTCTCTACCAAACCAAGAGAATTTTCTTAAAATTCACCCTCCCCCCCAACCAAGTGTAGCCTTTTAAAATTACCTTGGGATCTTTCTCAGGTGGTGCAGACAGTGCCATTTTAGTGTGAACACCATCACTTCACACATTTCAGTGACAAAAATCTGCATTTCCTCGGACACCAGAACCACCAAATGCTGTGGAAAACTGGATACACCATGGGAGAATGCAACATTTCCCTCGTTTTTCAATACAACCTTGTTTTTCTTACACCATCCCAGTGCTGAGGGCACCTTTCACACCTCCAAAATCTGGGATACAGCCTTAGGGCCTCGTCCCACTTTCTCTCTCTGCAACTTCCTGACATTAGGCCAACAAAACAGATTAAAAACGTAGCCAGCCCATGTGTGTTCCTATAAAAGTCACTTATTTCCAGCTTTAAAGAGCTATTAGCTCTTGCCAGCTCTGTGCCTGTACTAACTGAAGCTAAGTCATGTATTTCAGTAGCTGAAATTCAGGGACCAGACACCCAAACTGATTTTTCATCTTTTAAAAACCTGTGTGCACCCACCACATTTATAAACCACTGAATTCAAAGCACCTCCACCTGTCTTTTTTTTGGGTGTTATTTATAAAATTTTGACACTTTTCTTCTCTCCTGGAGACAGATATTTATTCCATTTCAAGGCAATTCTCCCATTCTTTGCCTTAGAAATGTGTATCTCTACATGTTTGTCATCCATGGTGAAGACAACACAGTTTATGCTGAGATCATGAAACTCAAATTAACTTGTTGCTATTTTAAGCAATCACCTTAAATTCCTTCCTGCTGCAGCTCTCAGCAGGAATACAAAAAAAAAATAGGTAATACAATTTTTATTGCGGTGTTAAGGAAACATTACACTTTGCCCTGATTTAAGTAAGTGGAGAGAGAGAGAGATTCGTTGGAATAATGAGAAAAAGAGTGAAAAATGGTTGAAGTGTCCAAGGCCAGGCTGGATGGGGACTGGGATAGTGGAAGGTGTCCCTGCCCATGGCACCGTGACTGCCAGGAGGGTTGAGCTGTGAGAAAGTCGTTTGTCACAGAGAGACAGCCAATATATTTTAATGGCATTACAAATCACTACCATTACCGCCTCGTTTTTCAAGCCCATTCCGTTTAACGCGAATCTGTTTAAAAGCTAAGCATCTCCTTCCGTATGGGAGGGTTTGACAGCAAAACCAACTCTAAAAACAACCGAAAAAAAAAAAAAGACCAAAACCAAACATCGGGCGTACCTAACAAAACCTTAACCACGAAGCCCAGGGCAGGGTGGTCCAGCTATATTTTATTTCACTTCTGTTTTATGCAGAGTTTCACCCTGAGCTACAGGTTCAGGAATTAAAGGAACCAAACCAAAAGAGCTGGTGGCGTTGAAAGTCGCAGAATCACGGAGGTTGGAAAAGAGCTCCAAACCCACGGAGTCCAAGCTGTGCCCCATGCCCACCTTGTCCCCAGCCCAGAGCACTGAGTGCCACCTCCAGCCCTTCCTGGCACCCCTCCAGGGATGGGCACTGCAAACCTCCCTGGGCAGCTCTTGCCAAGGCCTCCCCTCCCTTGCCATGCACAAATTGCTCCTGGTGTCCAAGCTGAGCCTCCCCTGGCCCAGCCTGAGGCTGTTCCCTCTCCTCCTGTCCCTGTTCCCTGCCAGCAGAGCCTGACCCCCCCTGGCTCCACCCTCGGCTCCGGGAGGTGCGGAGCAGCCTGGGTTCATCCCGGGCTCAGCCTGGGCTCATGCCGGGCTCGGGACGGCACTCCCGGCACTGAGATCCCCCAGGACCGAGGGGGCGGGCGGGGACGCGCAGCCACAGCCTCGCCCCCTCATCTCCCCCGACACTTCCCGAGCGCGGAGGCGGCCCCGGAGAACGGCGACAGCCCCAGCCCCGCACACCGCGCCCCCCTCACGGCTCCCGGCCCGGCTCACCCGGTACGGGCCGTCCTGGAAGACGCGCGGGTCCAGGTTGCAGGCGATGGTGGCGGTGGGCAGGTCCCGCAGCGCCTCCATCTCGCCGTCAACGAAGCTCCACTCCGTGTCCGTCTCCTCCTCCTCCTCCCCTTCCTCCTCGTCTTCCCCCGGCGGTAGCGGCTGTCGGAGCGGCGGCTCCTCCATGGCCAGGAGCGAGCGGAGGCGGCGGCGGCGACGTCGTGGAGGCGACTTCTCCCACCCCCCGCCCGCCATCTTGTTTCCTTAGCCCCCGCCCCGCAGCAGCCAATCGGGAGCCGCCGCCGCGCGCCCTTCTCGCCGTGTGAGCCAATAGGAAGCCGCCGTCGCGCCGCTGCAACAGGTGGCGAGCGAGGCCGCGTCCGCCATGTTGAGTGAGGGCAGCGCCGGGAGGGAGCGGCGCCGAGCCAACGTACAGAATAAATTATATGTATAAAATGCTCTATACATAATATCTGTGCTGCTTATGAAGTATAAATGGTATGTGTAATATACGAGCGCGCTAAATATGATATACTATAGATGAAAATGGACTATTATATACCGTATATACTATATATACCCTAAACTGTGTGTACTGTATATATAGTATATTTATACACTATATGCAAATTACTTTGTATAAAAATATTCTATGTATAATACGCTGTATGTCTATGTGCTATAGATCTAATATGCAGTGTACAGTATATAAAAAGGTGTTTTCTATAACAATATATGTATATGTGGGAATATACACAATACACAGTATATATAATATACTGTAAAATATAATGTAAAATATGCTGTGTATAATATTATGCTGTATGTGTGTATATATATAATTTATGGTATATATATATATATATATTACTATATTATTGCTAGAGAGAAAAAGGTGTGTACTCCATGCCCCATCCCTGGAAGTGTTCAAGGCCAGGTTGGATGGAGCTCGGAGCGACCTGGTCTGTAATACAAATA
>VZTN01000490.1:54524-66130 GCA_013400515.1 Erpornis zantholeuca
GTGCTTTGGTTATTAATGCCCAATATAAACTTGTCTCTGGCTCCTCATTCCTCCGGGAATCGCTGGCATAAGGAGTTCTCCTCGTGGATTTTCAGGTCTCCAAAACGCAGGGAGAGGAGCTCTCATGGTGGGGGCCGAGAGGGAAGAACCTGGGAAATGTCATTTCAAATGTGATGCTAGGATTTTCTAACGCGAATTACGGGTGACATTTAGAGAATTGCCCCAAATTTTGGCAAGGCTGAATTCAGAGTCAGTAGAGAGCATCCCTTGTAACTGTCCAGTTCGTGTTTGTTTGGGCAGGGAAGATTTGGGTTAGAGGAAAATGGGGGGGGGAAAAAAATGGGGGGGGGGGGAGTGGAACTAAAACGAATTTCTGGTATTTTGTTGAGTAGAGCTTTAGATTTTTCTATCCTGTGCCTGGAATGCCACCAAAATCCCTGGGATTTGGCATGGGAATGGCAGCCATCCACGGAACCTTTATCAGATGGCAATTTGCTGTGTGTGGAACATATCTGGAGGTGATTTCTTCCCTCTTCTCTGACCCCTCTGGACTAAAATGTGGAGCAGGGTGGGATGAACACAAAGGAAATAGAACTGGGGAAGCAGAAGGCATTTGGGACCTTCTCCTCTACAAACCACCCCCATCCTGTACCTCCTGTGCTGGCTGAGGCTGCTTCTGCCAGCCAGAATTCACCTTAAAATTAAAACTTAGTGCCCAATTAAGATTTCATGGAAGGGAAACATGGCCAAAATTAGAGGGCAGCCAATAGAATAAGAGCATTTGTTGTGACTCTGTGGTCCCCAGATATTAGGATTAAGCATGGGCTTTGAAAATATTTGTGAATTAATGAAGGCAGAAGGAGAAGGGAGGAGCATTTTTGTGATGGACTTAATATTGGTCATTTAAGTGCCTAGAAATCTCCAGCTAAATTTTTCTAATTAATTCTGTATTACAAAGTAATTGAGTATTTTACCTCACCTGGAGCTGGGTTTTTGAAGCTGGGGTCGGATTCGTTTTTAGTTAGAGGTTGGCATGAATTTCTCCAGGAGAATAGGGGGAAAAAAAGCCAACTGGAGGGCTCAGCATCATCCCAGGCACCAAAATGTGGTGGGGAAGGAGGAGCAGAGGAACTGCCAGGACAGTCCCTGCTCTGCTGCTCTTGCTGTCTCTCCTCCTGCTCCCAGTGATGCCTTCAGTGGCTCCCTAGGAACAGAGAGCAGGCAGGGATAAAGGAATCAAGGAGGGATTGATTGGAAAGGCCTTCAGAGGTACACTCTGGGCTCCAGAGGCTCCTGCCTCAGTGCATCCCAACATGGACAAGGACAGCTCCCGAGTTCTTCCCACTTGGATCTCAGCATCAATTCCCCAAGCAGAAGCCAGGCAAGGATGGAATTTGCCCAAGCTTGCCCCCCTGTCCCCAAGATTGTGGTTTGCAGTTGTTGGGCCTAGGAGGGTCTGGGTGTCCTTGGAGAGCTGGAGAGGCTTTGTTGTGTGTGTGTGAGCATGAGAGAACAGCACTGAACGAGCTCCAGGGAACTGCAGAGTGACACTGGGCAGGGCAGGGCTGGGAACATAGAGAAGTTCAAACCTAAGGCATCACAGGCAGCAGGAAAAGGATGTAAAACCAGGGAGATTGGGAATCCTCTGCTATGGCTCAAAGAGGGCTTTCAGAGCACATCCCCAAGCTATGCTTTAAGAGCTGTTCAAGGGTTTGGTGGGAAAAGGAGGGAGTGGATTCCACGGTGGGGCAGCGTGAGCTCTGGAATTGGGGATTATTGAGTGTTTCATGCCCCATCCAGCCAGGGATTCCTTATAAATCCATTCTCCATCAGCTGCCTGGCCTCCTTCCCACTCCCATTTCAAACTTCACCCTTCTCTAGCACCCCTGGGATGTGGGGAGTGGTTGGGATGTTTGAAACACTGGGATTATTGCCTGTCCTGTTCCGGATTTCTGTGCCATTCCTATTTCTGTGTGTCCCTCTTGCCTGCTGGGGTTTGGGTTATTCCTAAAGGGTCAGGGTGAGGTTTGTCTGCCTGAGCCTGGTCTGTGCCTCCATCACACAGCTGGGATGGCAGGGCCACGACATGGTTTGATAGCACAGCACTGATACAGAGAGATGTAAAAATAAACCCCAAAATGGGAGAAAATGCACAAGAAAACGACACAGGGATAGTGCTGGAATAATCCTGGCAGTTTCCCTGCTAGGGAATATTTTCCTAAGCCAGGCCAACGTTAGAGTTCTTGGTGCTCTGTCAGTGATAATATTCTCAGAAGCATCAGCCTCAGGAAGAAACCAAACCACAATTCCCTTGAGGCTTTCACTGGGTGCTCCCTGCTTTCCATTTTCCCATGGAACAAGATCATTTCTTTTCTTTAGATAACAATAGCCATTATTCCAGGTGTTTCAAAGGCAAATGCTCCCAAAGGTCATCCAGATATCCTTTCCATTTGGGAATTCATCTCTGTGTCCCTGGCACCTTGTGCTCTTTGGTTCTTCAAAAGCTTTTTTCCCCTCTGTAGCAAAAGCTCTTTATTGATAGGAAAACTGTAAATGTCTTTTTTTTTTTTTTACCATTTGAATATAATTGAACTCTCACTAAAATTCACTCCATTAATTTTAAGCAGTCAAACATTTACCTAAGACTTCAGAGCGAATTTCTAAATTGGAATTGTGACCTAATTATTTATTGATAGAAAACTCAACAGAATCACAACTGCAGATTTCAGAATTCCAAGGATTTCTCTGTAACACAAACAACTCAGTTGGAGCACGAGGCCTTGCTCATCTCCAAAACATTTCTTCCTCATTTTCAGGGTTAAATGGATTTTAGTCAAAGCTGACCATGAGCACAAGGTAATAGATTTTATCCCAGGGGAAGCAGTGGGATTTACTCAGTTTGGTGATATTCTTGGTCTCTAAATCATTTATTTCCATTCAGAGAGTGATTTCATTCCCACCAGAGACTGAGGTTATTTGTCTGAAGCAGAATTTCCTTGCACCACTCCTGAGATATCCCTGAGTGATTTTCCTCAGAGCTGTGCAGAGTTATAGAAAGTGCTAATAAAAGGGAAAGGAAAAGCTTTGCTGGGAGTGCAGAAATGGGAAAAAAAACTACATCCCTGCCTCCAGAGTCAGCCTATCTGCTCAAAAATGGGTATTTCCTACAAAAAACTATCCTCTTTTCTCTGATGTGATCAATCTGTGCCTTGAACAGGAGTTGGATTATAAAGTAGAACTGAATTTTGAGTGCTGTAAGCAAGGAATCTGTGGGCAGCAGGAGCTCAGCTCCCTGGAACCCCTGGATGCCTATTTTGAGCTGCACCTGGTGCTTGGTGTAAACATTGGAATTGTCCTCACTGAGGAGGAGTTTGTGCTGAACATGTTGGTTTTTCCTCCTCGCTCAGGGTGTATTGAGTGAGGTGAGTGTGGGTTGTACAGCCAATAACTGATGTGCTGTACCCAAACCCAGCTGGGAAGCTCTTTATGGGCCTTTCTTAGTGCACATCCACCACAGGAGCTCAGTATTTAGATGGTCTCAAGAAGTGAAATTAAAGATTTCTGTGTGCAGAGTTACACCAGCTCCACACACTGAGCTCTGCTCCTTTCTCCTCCTTCCCTGTTTTTATCCTTCCTGAGCTCCATTCCTTGTCTCAGGTGCCACAGCACTGCCACTAAAATCCAGTCCTTTGTTTATAAGTTGCTCCCCTCCACCATTCCTTTGGATATTTTCATTTGCATTGTCAATGAGACCTTTCTGCTTTTGGAAGTGAGGAATTATGAAAGCTCTGGGCTGGGGACAAGGTGGGCATGGGGCACAGCTTGGCCTGGCTGGGCTGGGAGGGCTTTGCCAGCCTCAGGGATCCTGGGATTGTGTGAAAGTTATTCCAGGAGAAGGAAAAGGTAATCCCAGAGAAAGCCTGGGGCAGCACAGGAGCTCCCGTGAGGCTGGATGTGCCAACAGCAGGCTCCAGGCACAGCTTGGTGCCCTGAGCCTTGTGGGACTGCCCAGGAAGAGCAGTAGAGCCCCAGTACAGCCCCAGTGCAGCCCCAGTACAGCCCCAATACAGCCCCAGCACAGCCCCAGTACAGCCCCAGTACAGCCCCAGTGCAGCCCCAGTGCTGCTCCATTGCTGTGTGTGATGATTTTGGGTCCTTGTTTGCCCAAAAAGCCCCAAAGCAGCAGAGCTCTGTTTGGCCAAAGCCATAGCAGGAAGTTGCCTCCATTCCTGTGGGTATTTGCCCTCTCACAGATCCCTTTTTATTTCTTTTTTTTCAGCAGAAATATGGCAATCTGAGGTTCCCTAATGCAGCTTAAGAGGAGCTGGCATTACAAATTCCTTCCATAGCTCTCCAGGTGGTTGTGTGTGCTGGGGGCACTGGCAGCAGCTTCTCTGGGGCTTGGAAGGTTTAAGGTTCCTTCCAACCCAAACCATTCTGTGATTCCAAGAATGCCTGAGGGAGCTCGGCCTGGAGAAAAGGAGGCTCAGGGGGGACCTCATTGCTCCCCACAAGTCCCTGACAGGAGGGGCACTGAGGGGGGGTCAGGCTCTGCTGCCGTGTCCCAAGGGAAAGGAGGAGAGGGAATGGCCTCAAATTGCACCAGGGGAGGAGCAGATTAGGGATTAGAAATCATTTTTCCCTCACAGAGTGGTCAGGCCTTGGAATGAGCTGCTCAGGGAGTGGTGGAGTTCAAGTGCTCAGGAGGAGTCTGCATGTGGCCCTTGGGGACAGGGTTTGGGCTGATGCTGCTGCTGCTGGGGTGGCACTGGGGGATCCCAAAGGGCTCTTCCCACCCTGATGATTCTGGGATTCTGTGTTTTAGACAACTGACAGACTAAAGTCTTTTTCCAGATTGACATAAACCAACAGACAGAAATCAGTGATCAGAAATATGAAGTTGCATCTGAGTTATTTTTGTG
Organism: Erpornis zantholeuca; assembly: GCA_013400515.1. Classification (NCBI taxonomy): domain Eukaryota; kingdom Metazoa; phylum Chordata; class Aves; order Passeriformes; family Timaliidae; genus Erpornis; species Erpornis zantholeuca. The sequence goes on from VZTN01000490.1 coordinate 59,447, forward strand.
TGATTTAGTCAGAATCACTGATTGGTTTGCATTGGAAAGGGCCTCAGAGCCCACCCAGTGCCACCCCTGCCATGGCAGGGACACCTCCCACTGTCCCAGGCTGCTTCAAGCCCTGTCCAACCTGACCTTGGACACTGCCAGGGATAAGAGAACCACAATCTTTTGGGGTAAATACCTCCTGGAATCATCTTTTTCCACACTTTGGAAGTGCTAAATCTCCACATGCCCCCAGGGCTGTCCAGACCTGAGGCCTGTGTTCATTCCCAGGGCCAATCTCTGTGCTTTGAAGGTTTGTTTGAGACAAAAAAAAAAAGAAAAAAAAGGAAAAAAGGAAAAAATGGAAAGAAAGTAAAGAAAATCAAGGTCTTCAGAGCTTCCTGGCCCTTCTCCCATTTTTATTTCCTCCCAGCTGACTGCTCCAGTAAAGCCCCACACCATGTGTTTTGCTTTAAGCACAAGCTTAAAGTCACGTGCTGTGTAAGCCCTTCATTAAACAGGGAACCCTTTCCTGATCCAGTCCTAGGGCACAGCTTGGATTTGGTGCTGGCTGGCACCAGCAGAGTCTCCTGATGAGATCAGCCAGCTGCCCAAATTCCAGCCACGGGGCCTCCTGAGTTTTGTCTTTATAAAACCTCTTCTTACCTGGGATCAGCACAGGGCAGGACCAAGGATGGACATTCTCCTTACTGCTCTCTGTCCCTGGTTGTCTGAAATTAAACTTGAGCCCCTAAATCCTGTTGGAGAGCCTCAGCCTAACTCAGGAACTTCTCTGGAAGTGTTCTGGATGTGGGGTGTGGTGGAGGGGTGGTGATGTTGGGACTGGATGAGCTCGAAGGGCTCTTCCAGATGTGATCATTTTGGGATGAGGTGATTCTCCTGCCAGGGAATTTTCATGCTGTTGTTGAACTTGAGGTTTAATTGATGTTTTCTTTAGATGAGTAACAAACCAGTCCAGAGGACTCATGGCATTGGCAAATATAAAACATGAGAGGGGGGGGAGTGATTTTCTGGAAAGGGTTTTGACCAATTAGTTGGAAAACATAACTATACTAAACTTGAATTATTAAAAAATTCAGGGGAAACTTTGGAAAGGGCTTTCTTTAGATAAGGATTGGTAGTGGAAGGGGTCCCTGCCCATGGCAGGGGGGTGAAATGAGATGATCTTTGAGGTCCTTCCAGCCCAAACCATTCTCTGATCCCATCAGTGCTATTTTTATAGCCTTGCCAGTGTGAAGGCTTTTTTGCAGTCTTGTGTGGACCATTCAAATCCATATTTATGACTCTTCATTAGTTCAAATTCTGTGAAGCAGAAGGCATAATGGAAGCTCTCAATACTCTCTGGACTTTTCAGGATGCTAATTCCTGGTGACATCACTTGGAATTGCAGCTTTATAGGTTTTTAACCAGACCCCTCCTCTTCAGAGGTGGGAAAGGGAATCAGGCAGCGAAAGGAGAAATTAAACAGAGTTTATGGAAGGGGAAGAGAAGTGTGGAGACTTCCTCCTGTGCCACCACTGAGTGTATTCCCTGTGTTTTCCCTGGAAAGGAAATTCCTTTTTTTTCCCCCTCAGGGGTTTTGGGGCACTGAACAGGGAATGGGGACAGCCCTGGGAGAGCTCCAGGAGCCTTTGGGCACTGCTGCCAGGGATGCCCAGGCTGGGATTGTTGGCAGGGCCTGGGCTGGCACTGGGTGATCCCTGGGGGTTTATTCCCACTCAGGATATTCCATGATTCTTTAAAAAGGAATTTCTGTCCCCCAGACTCTGCCCTGTGAGGGAATGCCCTGTGAAGGTGACCCAAAATCTCCTTGCTGAGATGATAAAATGTCCCTCTGTGATAAGGCCCTGTGTGCATTTCCATTTGCCATGTGTGGTTATTTCCTGCTCAAAACTCAGCTCAGTGACTCCATTCCAGTTGCTCTCAGTGCCATCACCTTCTCAGCACTGAAGGGTTTTAATTCCTTCCCAAAAATACCGAGTTTTGGACAGTCTGGCACTGCTGAGGGAGGCAGAAGGACAAAGGTGGAATTCCCCTTTTTTGTTTCATTTCTCTCCATAGGCTGAAATTTGAGCACATGTAAAATGGCTCAAAGTGAGCACACTTCAAAAATGGAGTTGTCAGAGAACAAAGTCAATCAGCAGGGCCGGAGTAGTGAAAGTGAAGCCTCCCCTGACTTATTCAAATTCAGTTACAAACAAGTTAAACATTGACTCAGGTTCCAGAAAAATTCCCATTTGTGTCTCAGTGAATTGTGGACATTTCCCTGGTGGCTGTTTTGGAAATGATTTTTGAAAGCTCTCAGAGAACAGGAGCGCTTTTTAAATACAGAAAATTTCATTTTTTTCATGATGTGGCAGATGAAACTCAAAACAGGGTCTGGATACACCCTAAAGACTTCAACATTCTGGAGCCTGGGCTGCCTGTGGAAACAAAACCACCACCAACCCATCAGCAAAACCATGAGGAGCTCCAAGGGCATTCCCCTGGATCTGGGATCACATGGACAGTCCTGGGGTTGAGGAATATCAGCCTTAGTTCCCATGGGCTTTCAATGATTCCTGCAGTGTATCATTAATTAAAACCCCTATTTTAATCAGCAATGCTGTGTTTCTCCTCGTTTCCCAAAGAAGGGAGGTGCTGGGGAGAGCAGGATGCAGTATAGCCTGGAATTGGAATTTACCCTGGGAAGGGAAGGTGCTTTTATTCAATTTTTAACTGTTCTTCGAGGGCATCTTCCCACTGCCAGGGAACTGACAGGGTTTATTTTATTCTTTCTACATGGACCAAAAGAGCACAAATTATTAGAGGTGAAAAAAACTCTCCTACTCTTTTAACCTTTCACCTTTACCTCGTGACTTAAATTAGGAATATCATTGGCAAAGTATTTTCTACCTGAAGCTGCATAAAAAAGCTTCTTTGCTTGAGTATTTCTTATTGATTCACTCATTTGCTTGCAGCACAAATCACAGGTATTTTATACATACAATTTATATATAGAACTATACATATAGTACTATCTAGATATATATTTTTATCCATATAGAAGCATAGAGCTAATTTTTATACATAGTTTTTTATACTGATTTTGTGTTTAGCTCGAACCAGCCCAGCTGTGTTGCAGGGTCAGTACAAATGCAGTGTAAAACAGGATGTAGCACAGAAATACCAATTAATCCTTTTTCCCCAGCACTATAACGTGTTCAGGAATGTAAAACCCTTTTGTTGAAGTAATTCCCTGTAAGAATTTCTGAAGGATGTGAGGCTTTTTTGTCTCTGGGTTGAGCTGGCACCTCGCCGCGTTATTAAACGGGGATTAGGAATAGCAGGGAGGGATTTAACCATAATTCCTGTAACAGGATAAATGGTTAATAGCATTTGGGCTGCTGCTTGTGACCTGGGAATGTTCCCAGGGACATGAGCACGCGCCCTGAGGAATTCCCAGCACGGGGAAGTTTGGGAAGAGCTGAGATCCAAAGCACTGACCTGGAACTGGGGCGGTGTCTCCCTGCTCCGATTTCTCCTGGGTTTGGTTAAAGGGCTCTGCCTTTCCTTCCACTCCTGGCAAGGCTTTGAAAAGAATCTTGAAAATTAAAATTGAAGACTGGATGAGTGTTGGAGTCCAGGGAAGCCTGAGAGCTTCTCCTGCCCCTCTGGGGGTTCCTTTTATCCCCAGAGCTCCTCAAAAAATAGCTCAGCCTGCGACCTAAGCATGTGGGAGAACTCCCTTCACTTTTGGGAGAACTTGATTGCACCAGAGAAATGAAAAGATTTTTGTTTAGTGAACCACAGAGAGTTTAGCTGTGGGTTTGGGTTTTGCTCTATGTATTATATAGAGGGAACATGGAGGTTTCAGGGTGTCAGCTTCTCCTTCTTCTCCTTCTCCTTCTCCTTCTCCTTCTCCTTCTCCTTCTCCTTCTCCTTCTCCTTCTCCTCCTTCTTCTCCTCCTTCTCCTTCTCCTTCTCCTTCTCCTTCTCCTTCTCCTTCTCCTTCCTCTCCTTCTCTTCCTTCCTTCTCTGACACAAGTTCCTGTGATTTGTTGCTTGCTGGAGGAAATTTAGACTAGAAGGGACATGTCAATGAAATTGATGTTCATTGGTGTTGGGAACAAAATGAGATATATGAAACTTCCTAAGTGGTTGATAGTAGATATAAAAGATATAAACGTTGACAGTAGATATAAAAGTAGATATATCTTTCATAGATATCTATGAAAGTAGATACAAAAAAGATATAAAATCAATGAAGGTAGATATAAATGCTTTGGGTAGCCATTGCCTTCCTGCACTTGTGTTCCTGGAGGCCACAGCACAGCCTGTGCCTCTGAGACTTTGATAAGAAAAAACAAACAAACCTTGAAATAGCAGAAAGTTTCATCTTTTTGGGGCATGGGACACTGAAATAAGGAAGAAAGGCAGGCCAGGAGCTCTTGGGGTGCCCAGCTCCCTGATAGATGAGGATTAAGGGGAGTGCTCAGAGCAGGTCCAAGCTGGCCTTGGACACTTCCATAAACCCAGGGGTAGCCACAGCTCCTCTGTGCCAGGGCCTCCCCACCCTCACAGGGAGGAATTTCTTCCTCAAAGGTGAGAATTCATTATCACCATCTGCTGAAAAAGTAACCACATGGTGATGGCTCCAATGGATGCTGTTCTGAGTGAGACACAAACCAAGACAACTCCTGCAAAATGACAATTACTTGTGTAGGAGAAAGATGCTCCTAAATTGGGCAAGGTTCATGTAAACTCTGCTGAAGTGCAGCTGAAGTTTTTCAGTCTTTCAGTCCCAAATTTAATTTTTCTATTCATTTTTCCATTTAATTTTCCCTGCACTGCTCCATCTCCTAAGTCCTGTAGCTACTGAACTGTCTTGATTTGCAGGTCTGGTGTAGGGAGATAAAATTTGAGGAAATAAACCTGCAGTTTGCATTTTTCCTTTGTGATTTCATTGGATTTTGTGGGTTTTCTTTTTAAACACTTGTAGAGAGCCACAGCTGTGGCTGGAAATTCCTGTGACACCACGAGGGGCCTGGCCCAAAGCAACAGCAGAGTCGTAAAATCACAGAATTTGTTTATTTTCCTGTTTTGTGAAGAGGGTTTTCACACATAAATTTAGTCTTTAATAAGGTAAATATATAAATAAGGTGAATATTAGCACAGCCTCTAAAAATGCAATACAGGACAACTCACATTTTAGTTTTCACCTGCACTCTCTTGGCTTTTGTTCACTTTACAGAATTAACATTTAAAAGTTCATCTATTTATAACCTTTATCAGAACTGAAAAGGGTGTAGAAATACTGGGCAGGCTTTGATATAAAAAAATCAAATTTAAATGGGTATTTCATCTAAATAACAGGTTTTGGCCTTTTGTTTCTCATTATTTATAAATCAACTGGACAAAAGCAAACAGGTTAGTGCCACAAAGCTGCTTCTTAATGAAGGAGAATTTCTCCCTCTGCATCGAAAGCATTTAATGACTTACAGAGTGATTAAGTTAATTTCTGCAATAATTCCTCACCCAGCAGCCCATGGGCAGTAAATGAAGCAGTGAGAGAACAAAAGAGGCTTTTTCTGCTCTGAGGTGGCTCTTGGCACACAGGGGACAGAGAGACCTGGATCCAGAGGGAAAATCCTTCCCCGTGAGGGTGGGGAGTGAAATTCCCAAAAAAGCTGTGGCTGCCCCTGGATCCCTGGCAGTGTCCAAGGCCAGGTTGGCCATTGGGGCTTGGAGCAGCCTGGGACAGTGGGAGGTGTCCCTGCCATGGCAGGGGTGGCACTGGATGAGCTTTAAGGTCCCTCCCAACCCAAATCATTTCATGATTCCATAATTCTATGAAATTACAGCTCCAGCCTCATTTTCCTCTCTGATATCTGTAGATATCTTTGATATGCAGCCACATTTCAAATTTCCAGACTGCTCTTTGAGCTGTGAGCCCTGCCCAGCACACAAAAACAGGGCTGAGGGAGATATCCTGTGAACATCCAACATGTTTTTAATCCTGAACGTGGCCTGAGGACCAGCAGCTTTCAGAGAGCAATTCCTGCTGAGAGCTTTATTGAACGTACGAGTCACGAAACCTGAAATAAAATAATGGCAGCAAATTGATTTCAACACTGCATGAAAGCAGGAACAGTGGAATTCCAGCAAGCAAACAGAATGGGAAAAGCCTTCATTATGGAATTGTTTGCCATTTGGAGATAATCAATGGCTAGGCTGGGAGGATAAACCTGGCCAAGTTTTGAAATGTGAGGGAGTAAGAGTTTCCTAATTTCCACAGGTGGTGATGCCTTAGGTGTGAACTTTTCTATGTTCCCAGCCCTGCCCTGCCCAGTGTCACTCTGCAGTTCCCTGGAGCTCGTTCAGTGCTGTTCTCTCATGCTCACACACACACAACAAAGCCTCTCCAGCTCTCCAAGGACACCCAGAGCCTCCTAGGCCCAACAACTGCAAACCACAAGCTTGGGGACAGGGGGGCAAGCTTGGGCAAATTCCATCCTTGCCTGGCTCCTGCTTGGGGAATTGATGCTGAGATCCAAGTGGGAAGAACTCGGGAGCTGTCCTTGTCCATGTTGGGATGCACTGAGGCAGGAGCCTCTGGAGCCCAGAGTGTACCTCTGAAGGCCTTTCCAACCAATCCCTCCTTGATTCCTTTATTCCTGCCTGCTCTCTGTTCCTAGGGAGCCATTT
>VZTN01000491.1:982-151271 GCA_013400515.1 Erpornis zantholeuca
TGGTCTAGGAAGAAAAACAAAGGGAAGAGTGATGCTCACTGTCACACTGGCTGTGCTGGACCCTGAAAAATACATTCTGGGCCAGATTTTCACTAGGGTTCAGCATTCACCCGACTTTTATACTTAAGAGCATAAGAACCTGAACTCTTTCTTGCTCATGCATCTACAGATACTCAACTCTTATGTTTGCTTGTCTTTTTGAAGAAACCCAAGCATGTGATTTTTATGATTCTAATACAGTATTTACATCTGTAAGCAGCTACTTAATCCAGATATTCAAAAAGAGTGTTGGGAGTTACTATTCAGGGTTAGTAAATGTGTCCTTTGCGTAACCACCGGCACCAAACACTGCCAGTACAGCAATGCGGCTGCAGTTTGATTAGAACACTGTGAACACTGAGTTATTAACTTTTCAAAAGACAGAACTTCCAAAAGCACAGTGCACCTGCTTTTTCCATGTTGGAAAGGAACAGATCCTGAGTCGTTAGCATCTGTTCATGCACCACATGCTCAGTTAAGTTGTCCCGAGTGTCCTACCCATCTCCCCACTGTCTCTTCATCTAGTTTATTTTCAAGTCAATCATATTTTTTCTGTTCAATATGGATCAGGTTCCCACGAATTGTTTGTGAAACTGTATTAAAGACATTAAATTGATAAAACAAAGACTTCCAAGAGAGCTAATTAGTCCTTTCTTACCTGCATCTCGTGCGGTTCTTTGCAGGTTCCTGGATCTGGCAGAACTTAGGAGAAAAATAAATGAAATTAATGTTAACCACTTCATGGTTTCAGGTTATGATGTGAGCAAAATTGCTCAAAAATGCTAGGAAGATTGAAGGAAGAGCATTTGCTTATATACCCTTCACTACCTGTGCTCGTAAAATATTAACCCTCAAGCTGGCATTTGTAGATTTCCATTTGGCCTGAAGAAGATTACAAAACTTCAGCCACCCTTGCCAAAAATTAATTTGATACTAGTTATTTATTCTGGGTTGTTACTCCGGGCCTTTCTGTCCTGAAGAGGTTGAACCTTCCAGCACCCAAAAAAGATAAAGTTTTGCGTAAATTTCCTTATCAAATGACAAATAAGGAGTTCAAGGCATCAGACAAAAAAGTCATCAGGGCTAATTCTATAGCCTTTTTTTTTTGCTAGTGTTTGTTCAAAAGCAAAGCATGTTGGTATTGTATAGTAACAACTCACCCAGATTGGACTCAGTCTGCTTGAAATTAGAGAATTTTAATTTTAAATCACTTTATTAAGATGACATGGTTAATCTGGACATCTAGGGTTGATCTGAGCACCTGAATTTGTTAGGTCCTGTTCTGGGTTTCTGTGGGTACTGCTGTTCACCCGTATCCAGAAAACAGCCAAACATGTACAAGAGCTGCCATTTCAGACAGTTTCTCATTTGTACTGACATCCTCTAAGAGTAATCTCTTAATTAAGCATTGCTCTCCTCTCTGAAAAATTTCCTGTTGATGAGGCAGTAACTTAGGAGATCAGACACAGAAATGCGCAGTTTGCACAGAGCCCCAGGACATGGAATAAAATCGAAATTACTTTCCTAGGATACCCGGAGAGACGCTTCACAAAATCCTGAACAAGTATAAGGTTGGATCCTTGCTGAGTGTAAAGTGATGTGGCTTCCCAGTGGGAAATACTATGATTTATTTTAATGAATTTATGTCCCCAGTGTCTGGATGTCAACCCACACAACTGGAGATTGCATGCTGCCTTGCAACTCTGATTTGCGAGCACCCATGTGGTAGAGCTGAGCATGTGGTCTCCAAACGCTTCCTTGGTCCTTAAGGTTCCCTTTTCTACTCTTGTTTTTCTTCCTCAGGTGGGCAGTTTTGCCGTAACTGTATTATTCCTAATGGGAATAGCAAGAACAATTCAATGATCGGTTTTCGGGAAATGCGACTAAATAAGTAAGTACATGCGTAATACTTCTTTTGTTTCTGAGCGTGAGTTTTTAAAGGCATTTGAAATAAAGCAAATGACATATCTAAGCTCAAAATATTTGCAGGCAGTTTTCATTCAGGAAAATGCCAAGGCAGTGCATCTTGTGTTCCAGAAAGGCTGTTCTGTTCTCCAGGAATAACCAGATAAAACTAAGATGAGTTCACAGAATAGTTTGATACAGTGACATTTCTACTGGCTGCTTCTGTTGCAAAAAATGTTTGCATTTTCCTGAGTCTGCTCCTCATATTTTTGTAGGTAAAAAACAGCATTCTTTTAGTGATTTAAATGAACACGGCTCTATTTTGGGAATTAAAAGGTTATTTGGATAACTCTTACCGAGGGATGGTGCAGGAAAGCCAGGTTGACAGAAAAGTGATGTTAGAAATGTCATAATGTTAGACGTTGGGATTGTTTTCAGGTGGTTGTAGCAAAATCCCACATTTCTGGAGAATAACGGGAATTAGGATGAACAATCTGGACCTTTCAGACCCGTGCTGCTTTAGTCTAACAAAATCTGATAATAATTCAGTCTGTAATTATTTTACTGACTATATCCCTCTGTCAGAGAAGATCCATCTCCTTTCAAATCTTAAGAGAGCATTCAATGGGACAGAAACACATGTTCAGGTATTTTCTGGATAACCATAAGTTGTAAAAAACTCCGGTATTGTTGAATGATGTCTTAGAACAGCTCTTGAGATGCTCTCAGGACACACCAAAGAAGTCTCCAGAAAACTACAGCTAAGGGCTGGGAGGGCAAAGCTGAAATTCAGCACAATGAATGCAATGTTGCATCTTGAAAGCTCTCTGGAATTTTCCCTTGTGGAATTGTGCAGTGTTAGCAAGAACACTCCTGGTCCCCTGGAGTTAATATGTAAGTTTGGAATACAGGGTCCATGTTTATTTCTAGATATCTTCTGTTGTCTGTCCTGTACTTCATGCCAATGGTTCATATAACTGCTGAGAGCTGAACTCCAATGCTCATGTTTGTTTAACAATATTAAATATTATACTGAGCTTCCTGTTACTCAATGCTTTCATACTGTGTTGAGTTCACTCCAGCAAAGTTGTCTTAGTATTGCAGAAAGGAATTTATCAATGGCATTTTAAGATGATCCACTTGCATGCTTTTTTACGCCTAAAGTTACTGTTGATAACTAGTTTTATTCCAGGTATGGGGAACCAAAGGACAGTAATTCCAAGAGTAATTGACCTGGAAATAAAAAGGACTCATAATTTTTAAATATTTCATCATACCAGCCTGTGCAAAATGGAAGAGCAGAAAGAAACTGGACCAAGATGTACTAATATGGCACGAGGCTCTTGAGGAACAAATGCCATATATCATAAGAACAACTGTCAGAGCCCTTTTGGAAAGTAAGTCCTTTGTAAAGCAATCTCTCAAAACCCAAAGAACATCAAGAAACCCTTTACTTTTGTGGCCCTCGATTTTATTTACTGCTGTTTCTTCTTTTTTTCAAGAGCTAAAAAAAGTTCTGTTTGGGGGGTTAGACCATGAGACATGCACCAAACCCAGAGACACTCCTGTGCCAGTAGCCACACTGAGCAGCTATTTTTTTTAGTAACTGTAATCATCAGTATATTTCTAAATAAATGTCTGTAGCTCTAAATGTCTGTAGCCCTGGACACATGGACAGGTATTAGGTATTACTTTTTTCTCCTGCTCTGGTGCATGATGTTTGCCATTCTTATCGGTGATGTTTGGCTCCTGTGCAGAACGAGTCAAACATCTCAGATATACGGCTTTTGTTTGAAGAGAGATGGACTCATTGATACAAAACAAGCAAACATAAAGACAGAAAGGATTTGATCACTGTGGCAGAACAGGCAGAGACCTGCTCAGGTGTAGCTAACGGCATTCCATGTCAGGTGTGTCTCCTGGGCATATCATCAATGAGTTCTGAGACTCAACTATTCATCTTCTGACATCAGCCACTCACCTGCAGTGTTAGTGGGTTCTCAATCATTCAAATAAGGATTTTCGAATCAACAAGAATGACTATTCTTGCTGATCACGTACATTTGATGCCTAGGGCGTTCTGCCATCCCTACCCCTTTGTCTCACAAGTCCGCACAGTGGTGATGTAGCTGTTTTCCTTATCAATTACCATTTGCCAATATCATTCTTGGGCAGCAGGTACAAGAACAGCTTTGCTTTGCCTGTTAAGCATTCAATTGCTTGAATATATTCAGTACTTTTTTGAGGGTATCAATTCTGGGACTTCTCAGAACTTGTATCATTTTTGCATGTCCCTATGACTTTTTCCCTGCCAGTTCAAGTAGCTAATCCTCAAAATAGATGAGTATTGGCTTAATCTATTATCCATTCCTAAGTCCCTCAAAAAAATTCTGGGATATATCTTGGTATGGATGTATCCAAGTTTTGTATCTAAATACAAAATAGATGAGGGAAAGAAATACCCGAGGCGCAGCATTGCTCTGTTCAGGAAGTCCCTCTCGGGAAGATTTTTTTCTTCAGTGTTTCTTAGAATGCCTTTGATAATTGTCTCTGGAACTGAAATCGTTGCGGTGGTGTGATTGATGTTTGGCTCATGATAGGACTGTTGGTGGGGATCCTTCTTCTTCCTCTTACATAAGTCCCGGAGGCCTTTGGAATGCAGTGCATTCACTTGTGCCCTAGAAACTTTTTGGCACTCAGTTTCCAATTTCTGTGCTGCTCTGCTGTGCTACCTGCTGGCCTTTGGCAGGAGAGAGGAGCCATGTAATATGGTACGCTCGAGAGCCAAAGCTGAAAGCTTTTGTTTGGCAAGAGATTGTTAATATTTCTTCTCTAGGTTTGATGTACTTCAGCTTTAGCAATAAAAGAAATATTGCAAACTTTTGAGAAACAGCAAGAAATGTTTGGAGGTTTTTGTGTTTTGAATTTCTTTAGGCCATTGGCCCGTAACCTCCAATATCTTTAAAAAACATGGCTACAAACTCTTTTTTTGTAAGTGTAAGCAGGTGTATTTGCTAAAATCAGAAACAAAATATGTGTAAAATGAACGAATGATTCTGGGAGCCACTGGATTTCTCTCGACTTGAAACACTTTAAGAGTTGAAAAAAATCCTGTGTGTCTAGAGGGACTTAAGGACTTGTGGAAAATTTTTGCCATTCAGCAGCTGCCCCCCACAATGTTACTGCATCACTGGCAGTGCTTACACCCTTACTTTGCCTTATTTTTCATTTCGTTTCATCATAAACTTAGGGTTTTCCCCTTCTGGCCTAAAAACTGCCAAGCTGATAAATATTTTCTTTTTCATGTCCATCTCCATAGAAACAGAATCTGTGTTACTGCTACAATTGTTCTGCTGTGCTGTTTTTCTCTTAGGGCCTTGGGGTTTTTTATGTTGGTTTCTTTCTTGGGAAGATCCTAGTTCATCTATTTAAGACAACTTGTAAATGTTCAAGCATTGAGGAGATAAAGGGAGTGATTCTCTTCTCAGCCTTTCCTCTATTCCTGAGCAAACATTTCCTTAAGACAAAGCCCTCACTACTTTGAAAAAGGAAAAGATAGTAATTTTAAATGAAGTCCTGTAGCAAGAATAGCATTTCCCACCTCAAATATCCCCTACTGTCTTTGGAATTTCTTTAGCTGAGAGTCAGGGCCTCAGGTGCCACCTTAGCAGAAGAAAAGTTTGTAGGCCATTTCTAGGTCCTTGTTACTGGAGCAGGCAGGACAAGACAATTTAAAATTTGGCACTGTCATTTACTTGATGACATAAAAAGATAATCCACTTCTGCATATTATGCTGCAGTTATGAATTCTGAGGCTCCCTGAATAAAATGTGAAGCATCCTGTCCGCACAAGTGAAATTCAAAGGCATGGTGGATTTCTGCCTTAGCCTGTGAAGCAAAGTTCAGTTAGTCAAATCCAAGCACCTGTACTTTTCCATTGCAAAAATCAATTGCTTTTCAAGCAGCATTCAACCAGACCACATTTACTAGGTGAGCTCTGGCTTGTAGTTCCAGGTTCAGTACTTCCTTCAATGTGAATCAGATTCCCAATGATATTACCAAAATGTAATGATCTCTTAGAAGAGAACTGGATTTGCAGCAGCAGCAGCAAAACATTGTCTTTCTTCAGGCTGCTGTTTTCCTTCCCATGTTCTCCTTTACCCGGATTTGTTACACTATGACACATAATACTGGAAACTGGGATTCCCATTGTTAAGGAAGTGACTAAGAATAATACAAAATCGAGGAAATGTTGCTTGGTTTATTTCTTTGTTTTTGTTTAGAGTAGTGCTTGTAAACTCTGATTTTCAAAGGACACAAATGACTGCGGTTTGAAATTCAATGTCTCTGAATTCGAGGGCCTTCAGGAAGACCTGATTTTAGAAGAAAGGTTCCGCAAAACATTCCTAGAATCAGAAAAATTTCACCAGAGACCAAAAACTGTGACTGAGCTTAGCAAAGATCTGTATGATTCTTGTGGTTCTCCTTAATAAGTTACCAAAAGATTGGTCCATATTTCAAAGGAACTAAAGAGATTTATCAAGCAGATCTGTGGCTGTGCAAAGCCTGAATAGCTGTGATGTTTGGTTTGTTTTTTTAAATTTGAACACTAAACTGGGAATCCTTCTTAAAGTCATGCAAAGAAATATTAACAAACTCTTTGCACATGAAGCTTTTGGTGTTGTCTTTTGGATCAATTAGGCAGAGGCTACACTCGCAAGGCCGTTCCTCTGTGGTGCCCTCCACCCCCATGCTGACAGTCCTTGACATTTGCTTTCTGCCCAAAGGCCTTTTCTGCTCATACCAATACCGCTTCAATATTGCCAGTCAGGCATATCCACAGCCTATTTGCAGGTCTCAAAAATAACTCAGGAAATTCAATTATAACAATTAATGTAGTAGTGCCCTTATCTGGCACTCACTTTAGAGTAAACTTGGGTTTCTGACTTACCTCCTTGACTCTGAGTGTGGGAAATACAGAGTGGGTGTCTAGGCACTGGAGCTGTTCCCAGCGCAAAGAGGCTTAAGGCTTCCCTTAAAGTCAGTGCAGATCTAGGAAGATTCCTGGCTCCTTGGACTGGGAAATAGGAAGCTGGGTAAATCATGTGTTGAATCAAATTTCTCCCAGTTCCTATTGGCAGAGAGGAGAGCCTAGCGCTAAGTCAAGACTGGGGACACTGTTCCTGGTGAGCACAGGCCTGAAAATGCCGAGAGTCTGATTTGAACACAAGTCTCCGAGGTTTTCAAGGTCTTGCTGCACTGTTGGGCACTGCAGCCTCTTTGCTGTCAGCAAGTAGGAGTTTTGGGATGGATCCTTTGACATCCTAGAATACAAATATTCTTGCATCATTTGACAGAAATCTCTCAAGTACAGAGCCTGCCTTCCCTGCAGGTTTGTCAGAGCCAATATGGAAATATAACTGGATTTTATGAAAGTTTCTCAGTACTCTGATGTTTCCAGTGAAACATTTTGGATTCAGTTAATTTACATGCTTTATTGGTGCATTTGCCAGTGCTGGGTTAATGGTTGGGTTTGATGGTCATAAAGGGAGCAGATTGGTCAGGCACAATTTGCCCGTAGTGAAGCTGGGATGCCTGTCCTGGCTCACTTCTCTGTCTTGGCACATGCCTCAACATTTCTTCCATGAAGATCTGCTCCAAGGTCTTCCCCAGCACAGAGGTAAGGCTCACTGGTCTATAGTTCCCTGGGTCTTCCTTTGTACCCCTTTTATAAAAAGTTTCACTTTTTCCAGTCACCGGGGACTTCACCCGACAGCTGTGACTTTTCCAGTATGACAGAGAGTGGCTTGGAGATGGCAGCAGCCAGTTCCCCCAGGACCTTGGGATGCGTGCTGTCAGGCCCCAGAGACCCGTGGCTATAGAATGTTCCATGCCATTCCCACTATCCCACTACCACAAAACTGAAACTCCACTGACATAGGCTTACGTTATTTTACCCGTCCACCCACAAGAAGAAAAGTTCACACTCAAGCTGGTCATAAAATTGAATCCAGAACAACGTAACACTAGAATTAAAAATTATTTTGTGGAGAAGTTGAAATTGAGACAAGGCTCAGTTCTTTTGATGCCTTAGGTTTTAACTTTTACATTTTTCAAATTCTGTACTGCTAGTTAAATAGTTAAATAACTGTAGCCTGTTAAATGCTGTTCTCTTATGCTGTTCTCTGATAGACATAACAAAACCTCTAACTTGCCCTCCAAGGACATCTCGAAACAAGAACTGTAAACCATCATCTTGGGAAGAGGGGGGCAGGCTTGGGGGGAGTCACATCATCGACTAGGTTCTGGTTAGTGAATTGATATTGTTATAAAAGTGTGAAGCACTCGTGACCGGGTGTCCAGTTTGGGATCCACCGAGGCAGGACCTGTGGTCCCCAAAGTGTGCACCTGCAGGCCTTTCAAATAAATACCACCTTTATTCATTTATCCCTGTCTGGTCTCTGTTTCTAGGTAGCCAATTTAAGGCATCACTTTCTTGAGTGATCTCAAGCATGTTCGTTTGGAACAATTTGCCAAGGAACTTTTGTGTACTATTTATTGAGTTAGTTTTCATTGGAAAGCAAGATTATTTTATTTGATTCTTTGTTATCAGCTAGGCAATCTATCTGCTTCCACTTCTGAAAGGAAAAATCAAGTTCTCCCTTCCTCCTTTTAGTATATAAATGCACTTTAGGCTGGGAAAGAACTGATTTAGAGCGAGACAAAGTAGAAACTCCTGTCTCTTGGGCACTGATATTGCTTAAGGAGCTCTTTGGCAACTCACTAAGGTCACCAGGTGCTCTATGCAGGATTTTGAAATATGTTCAGCATTGGCCTAATTCTGGTCACGTCAAAGTCAGCGCCAGAACTTGCCTGACTTCACTGGAAAACAAGCTCTACAAAAGGGAGATTGTATCTTGGATCTTTCCATGAAGATTTTCAACCCTCCATACAATCTTTTAAGGAAGTTATTTCACAGAAATGTTTTTAGAGTGGTTAGTGGAAGACTAGTAAATATACCTGCAAAAAGCAGGTCTAGCTCAGGTAATATCCAAATTACTCTAAAACTGATGTTCAAGCCTAGTCTTTTCCTACAAGCAAGCTCTGGCGGGGAAAGCTACGGTGTGTCCTGAATAAACAGGTATCAGCATTCCATAAGAACTAGCCCGATGAAGCACTTTCAAAGCTCTCAGGAGGGAGAAATCTGCCACCTACTGTTAACAAAACTATTTGCACAAAGAGGCCGTGGACCTCTTTAATGTTCCTATGGGCAAAGAAAGTGACAATTTCAGAGAATTGCCATAATGATGTGTCTAAAAAAGAGATCAGCTCTCACTGGGGTTTGATTAATAATGGAGAGAAAGCTCGGCTTGTTGATTAGTAATGATGTGTGATTTATTTGGTGCTCTTATTGCAAAGTATTGGTGAAATGCTTACCCAAGTGCTTTTCTTGAAGAAGGTTTTCATTGTCCTTACGTGAGTCTTTTTAAATTAGAGAAACCTATCAGAAATACAAAACGTAAGAACTTCCTTAATATATGAGATAATGCTGATAAAGCACTCCAAAAATTCTGAACAGCTTTTCTGGCTTGTGGCAGTCACTGTCTAACAAAGAGATGTGTAGGATTTGGAATTAGGGTACATAAATGTTACATGTAAAGTGCTTTGCTGAATCCAGCTTTAAAACTGACTGAAATTAAGTGGCATTTAAGAGTTTTGGTGAACAGGGAGAGACTGTAGTGATATCTGAAGGTAAGCTTGGAATTTGTGTTCAGACAGAGTTCTGGAATACAATGTTAAGCATTGCAAATTAATATATTGTCTATAATTGAAAATTACGCACTTGAGAAAACTGAGCGGAGTCCATGCATCAGGATTCATAAATGAGAATAAAAGATCCAGATTTACCTTTCAACACACTCATAGGCTCACTCACCAGACAGTTACAAGATTGACATTTGAGATATTTTCTCATTTAAAAAGATAAATGAACTCAGAGTGATGAAGAAGAAAATAAGAGAATGACAAGTGACAAAAAGAAAATTCACCCCACCAGCACTTTTTCTCCTTACTGAAAAGGTCACTAATTCAGGAAGACAAAACTATTCAAGGCAGCTCCTAACTTTGTAATTGGCTAGCAATAAAGTCAATGGCATTGTAAATGTCACACATGGACAGAAAATCCTTGTTTAGCCTGCTGGAGATAAATTACACACCAAAAAATCACTTTATATTTACAGTCAAATAAAAAATTAGTACATAGATATTTAAGAATCAAAGACTTTAGTAAAAATTAATTTCCAAAGCGTTGGAAAGAGTTAAAATCAGACTAGTTTTAGCTTCAGGTGAGTTGGCTGAGTGAGTTGTTTTAGCTCCATCTACTGAGTCCAGCTGAAATAACAGAAGCATTGAGCTCTCCTCTGTTTTAAAAAAACCTTCTCCCAACGGCCCCCTAAAACAGAGCAAGAACCCACAACATGCAGCTAGTAAGTGAAACAGCACACAGTAAACAAGTGAAGGCAGGTTGTGTTTGAAAATCAGAGGCTCCATGGGACCTTGGGGGTTAGGGAATTTTAGACCATCAAAAACTTATACACAGCCTTTCTAATTCTAATTCGAACTCTGCAAAAAATGTTCTTCTTCCACTTTAAGTGCCTTTCTGAGATATCGAAGGCATTTCTTACACTGCCTTCCCTGAATCCAAGGTCTTACTGAGTTTTACGTGGAGATTCTCACTCCCTTCCTTATCCAGAGATAAAACTACCCTGGGAGGATAAATATTTTCAAGGGACATTCTATATGAGGATAGAAAAAACAGCCTGAGCCTTGTTGTTCTGCATGCCAACAGAAGGCTGCTTGCGTTGCGATCTTCCAGGCTGCTCTGAGAGAAGCAGTTTCAAGGACTCATTTCAGAATTAATCAATTTGCTTAAAAAGTGGTTACTATAGAAATTATCATTATGGATTGATGGAACTCAGGCAAAACACAAAGTGTAAGAAATGTTTAACCTTCTATCTGACTCCTGTGCAGCCCACAGCTGATGCTGCCTTAAATGTCAGCAACAAAAAAAAAAACCCAAACAGCAGAACGTTAATTTGACATGTAAACTTTGATATTCAAATACAGGTGATGCGGCTTTGGCTTGAGAGGTCTCATTTACAGTTTTGAATTACAGATCCATTATACATGAAATATGCAAAAAACCTCACTTTATCTTATGAATTGTCTTATCTTTGTTCTGTTTTACTTTCAACTGCACTTAAAGAGAATGAGAAAGAATCCAGAATCTTGTCCAGGTGCCCTTTGCCTCTATTTGCCATGGTGTTTTATATTCACAAAGGATAATCATTTTGAAAGCTTATCAAGCAAATTAGGAGCCTGAAACACACCTACAGAATAATTTATGCATGTTAAAATGTAAGGCTCACAGAATACTAACGCGTTTTAGGATTGCAAGTGCTTAAGCCATTTCTTAACTAAGACTCCCAGAGTACTAAATATATTACAGAACAAATGTTTTGGTTTTTACCAGAGCACTTGCAGACTTCTTCATTGAATAATTCATTAAAAGATTTTGCTTTCTGGACTTGTTTTTCTTTCACAATTCTCTCTGTGAGGAAGTGGTCAAAGCTGGCATGAAGGTTTAAGAGCGACTAATAGAACATGCAGTATCAGTATCTGAGATGGCACACAAATGATTTGCAAGACACTTGAGCAGGATATAATGCGTATTTCCAACATCACTGATCACGGGTCAGCCAAGGGCAAAATCACCTCACTTACCACACCAAACAGGCAGAAGTCGATGCCAAAGGGGTTTTCAGGCTGGAAGGGTTTGGGTGTTAACAGTAATGTAAATGCAGTGTGTTAACAGTAATGTAGATTTATCTTCTGCTGTAACTCTAAGCACTTCTCCTGGCCTAGTGCTGCTCCTCTTAAATTCTCCATCTGTCTGGATTGTCTTTACTTTGTTTACTCACAAGGCCAAACCATTTGAGATGCTCACGGGAAACTTGCTGTAATGAAGAAAGAGAGATAGTACAAAAATGTAATTTAAAGCAAATGCCATGGCTACAGAAAATACGTTTTAAATCATTCTTTTCCATGTGCTATTTACAGGGATTAAAACTGTGTGGTTTAGACAAGGCTGAAAGTGTGTATCACAGAAAATTGTACTCCTCTGAATGTACAACAAGCGTTTGTGTTCTTCTCCTTCTTTCTCCCTTTGCCTTGGACAGCAGTCATTGCATAATTGCTGAACAACTTCAATTTTATTACTTCTGTTTAGTAATAAAATAAGTTATGGTGGTCTAATCTGAGTTTATCTTGCCTCCCATTTCAGATGGATCTTCCATGCAGTGCACCAAGGAGGTCCAGTAAGCCAGTCCCTTTTGTGTATGTGTTGAAACAATACAATCTGGGGTTCACAGTTCCCTGAATGATATGAATGAAAACATTCCAGCACATATGGAAGCTGCAGCAGTGGCAAAAATGTACATATCAAAGATAACCAAAGCGTTCACCAGTGAGAATGGCAGGACTTGGGGTTTGGACTAATTTTAAAGTTTATTTGGATGATCAGCTTGGTAGCCTCGTGGAAGTTGTAGCAGTCCTGACTCTGGGTTAAAAATTTAAAAACTTAGGAACTTTTTTCAGTCCCTGTATTAATCGCAAACAAAATTCATGCTCCCTCACTCCCTACTTCCTGAGCTTGATGATGACACTGCTTCCAGCAGCTATAAATGAAACTGAAAGCACATCCATGAGGATAATTACAGCACCAGCAGAGGTTTCAACACATTGTTTGTCCTGTAGAACTTTTTACGGAATCTGGCACACAGGAGACAGATCCTGGAAGTATTCACTGAATCCAGACCTCAGGCTTTCCCACTACTCCTATGGAGTGCTCAGTGGAGTGATCAAAAACCTGCAGGAAACTGAGTAAATACAGAAGCAGAAGTCACAATGAAAGAGATAACAAATGATCATTATTCTTCTCAAGACTTAGGAGGGTGGGGAAGCCCTGGCACAAGGTGCCCAGAGAAGCTGTGGCTGCCCCATCCCTGGAAGTGTCCAAGGCCAGCTTGGACAGGGCTTGGAGCAACCTGGGCTAGTGAAAGGTGTCCTTGCCTGTGGCAGGGGGCTGGAACTGGATGATCTTTAACATCCCTTCCAACCCAAACCAGTCTGTGATTCTATGATTCCATGATTTCCTGCAGCTTTATGCTACCAACAAAATGTTCAAAGTTAACCAACCTTACAGACTCACCATAGGAAAGAAATGTGGTTTTTAGGTGTTACTTCCCTAATTTGAGCCTACCCTGACTTTTCAGTGGTATGCAATCTATTCCCTAAGAGCCCTATGAACAGGAAACACAGCTATGGGTCATACATTGTTGTGGAAACTGACTGTAATAAAAAAACCTAATTAAAAAACGAATCTTGATTATTTACTCCTTCATTATGTCTTGTCTTGTAACTCCTTTACAAGAATGTTTTAGTTCGGGTTTCTAAAGTGTAAAGTGCTGGACATGTTTCACACCTTGCCAAGGCATTCAAACCATCCCAAGTTTAGGAGCAGACTTGTGTTAGCAGCTTTTGCCCACGACAAAAATAAATCTTATAAGCCCCATGCATCTAAACCCAAGTTTCTGTAAAGAAACCAAGTCTGTTGTTTGTTTGTTTGTTGTTAGAGAATCCCAGAGTCATTTAGGTTGGAAAAGACCTCTAAGACCATCAAGTCCAACCTGTGACCAATCTCCAGCTTGTCAACCAGACCAAAGCACTGAGTAACCCATCCAATTGTCTCTTGAAGGATGGTAACTCCACTGCTTCCTTGCGCAGTGCCAATGCCTGACAACCCTTTCTGTGAAGAAATTCTTCCTCATTTCCAACCTGAACCTCCCTGGCACAACTTGAGGCTTGTTTCTTCTTGTTCTATTGCTTGTTACCTGGGAGCAGAGCCCAGCCTCTACGTGGCTGCAGCCTCCTGTCAGGGAGTTCTAGAGTGCGATAACATTCCCTGAGCCTCCTTTTCTCCAGGCTGACCCCCCTAGCTCCCTCAGCCGCTCCTCATGATTTACTCTCTAGACCCTTCCCCAGCTCTATTGCCCTTCTTTGGAAGGGCTCCAGAACAAAAGGCTCAAACTAGGGTGGCAGGGAGAGCAGGGATAAACTGGATGCTATCAAATGGAGAAGGACTTGCTCTGCTGTGCAAAATGAGGAGGCGCCGCTCTTTGATCAGAGCAGAGGTCACCACCATAAAAGAAACGGAACAAACAGTCTCTGACAGGCCACCCTGCCTGTGCTAACACAAGTGGTGCTGGTAACTGCTCCATCTGATCCTGGGCTTGGGAATACGACACAGAGAGATAAAATGCTGCCGTTGCTTTCATTAGCAAGAAACTGGACCCTTTCCAAGTCTAACAACCTGAATGGGTACTTGGAATGAGGTGCAAATGTACCCAGTATCAAAGGCAGATTTGTGATACAATGTAGCTAAGAGTAACCGCAGCGCCAGCTCTGGGGCAGAACCCTTCGAGGCCATTTCCCACCTTCCACCATCCTGGGAAGGACAGAAAGAGGGCAGCTAGCAGCTCAGAGGGTAAAATCCAGCCCTGCAACCACCCTTCCTGGACCCAGGTGGGTGAATGTGATGCATTTGGATGACCTGTTAGGCTGCTTGTACAGCCAGAGCAGTCTCAGATGTGTTTTGTTTAAAGATGGTCGCCTCGGATCAAATGATGAAGATTAGGTCCCTTTTCCAGGCTTATCCATTGGAAAAGTGACATCCTTGTCACACCACACCACAAATCTCAGGTGGTAGGGCTGCGATTACCTGTATTCACTTACAGTGCTCTTTTCTGCCTCTTGTGATGACATCAAATAATATATAACATAAATGCTAAATAACATATATTTTTATATATAAGCATAACAAATAACAAATATTTAATCTGTGCTTGCACCCCGATAGAAACCAGCAAAAATCAATGCATTTTTATTAATTTTAATGCAAAAAAAAATTATAAGAGGACAAAAGTATTAGTGTCACTGATCTGCCATCACACATCTCATGCTTGTGTGGTTTTAGATTTCTGTGCAGTCACACCAGGAAGTAGGAGGTAGGTGAACATTCAGTTTATTCCTTCTGGATCACATCAAACTATCATCTGCAGAGATATTTATAAAGGTATTGTTCAATTTAGACCTTGTACCTGAAGATTAGAGGTTAATCTTCTGAACGAGAAGGTTAAGAATCTGTGTCAGTTATTTCCAGATGACTTGGAAAGAATGTAATTTAACAGTGGGGCTCTTACAACCAAAGCAGTCGTTTTATTAAGAACATATAGAGGCACATATCAGGATGTTTTGATGGGATTTCAGCAACACAAAGATTTGGGGGGAACTGTGCAGACTCCATGATGAGCACCAGTTGAGGATGTTTTTAAAAAGCAATGTTTAATTTCAGCGGAGCTGCACACCTGACTGGTGCTCTCCCATGTCAGCCAAATAAGAGAAACAACACCTAAGCAGTCAAATAACAACAATTTCTTTTAATTTCTGTAGAATATAACTGGAATAGGCATTGGTGTTTTGAAACACCAATTCCAAAACATCCATAGTGTACCAGTGCATAGAGCCATTATGATCTTCACAGTCATGTGTTTCTGTGGTTAAAATAATTTTTATTTCCAACAGGTCTAGAAAGTAAAATGGAAAAAGCCCATTTCTCCAATGAAGGAGCCACAATGTAAATATTTAATGTATTTCACTTATATCTGTACCTATATTTAACATTTATTTAACTTTGGTTACTGCAGGACTTGGCCTGCCCCAATCGAGGCAACAGTATTAATATCCCATTTGGGGATGAAAATCTGGTTAGGGGGCCTGAGGGCTGAATCAGGGCACGATGACACATTTAAAGGGTTTCATTAAAGAAATACGGTCGAATTGACATAGGCATCTTAATGTTTGTAATTTTTAGTGAAACACTAAGAAAATTGTTGTAAAACAGGGGTTTGGAGGTTACCTTTGAATGCAGAACACCTGGTGAGAACGAACTATGTGGAAGTACACAGAATCCTAGAAACGCCTGGGTTGGAAAAGACCTCCAAGACCACTGACTTCAACCTTTGACTGATCACCACTTTGTCAATTTAACCAGAACACTGACTGCCACGTCCAGTCGTTCCTTGGACATCGCTTTTAACTGGAATTCTGTGCTCTGCAGTTTCACTGACCACCACTTTTAGTGATACTCTACCAACTTATTTTGTGACCCTTTTGGTGAGGCCCCACTCATTTCTGAGTTTGGAGGTTGTCTTTTAATGCATGTTGTCCGCACTGAGAGACCGTCACTTTCAGGTGGTGTTCTGCGGGTTGTGGGATTTAAACACGGGCCGTTACCGCACGGGGGTTTCCCGCCCTCGGCGAGCTCCCTCACGCTCTGAGGGCAGCGCTGCCCCCACAGACCGCGGGGGCCCGCCGGGCCCTGACGAAGTAACTCGGCACCTTCTTCTCCCAGAAGGTTCCGGGGAGAAGGTTCCCGAGAGAGGCTAGGCCGGGGTACCCGGTGCCCTTACCGAGGCGGAGCGGGCTGAAGGCTGAGGGTGATGACGCGAGCGGCGGTTCCGGCGCCGGGGCGGTGACCAAGGCGGCGGCGCGGGCGGAAGGAAGGGAAGGAAGCGGAGGGGAGGGGGTGTCTCGCCGCCGCCGCTGCGGTCCCATTGCCGGGAACGGGGAAGGGACGTGAGGGGAGTGGGAGCGGGCGGCGTGAGGGGACAGCGAGAGCGCGCGCGGCTAGAGGGGAACGAGAGCGGCGCGAGCGGCGGCCACACGAAGTATCGCGAGAGTTGGCGCGGCGGCGGCGCCGGCGCTAGAGGTGACCGAGGCAGCGGCGGCCGCGGGCGCCTCCTCCTCTTTTTCCTCCTCCTCCTTCTTCTCCTCCTCCTCCTCTCAGCTTCACAGCCATCTTAAAACCGCTGGAGCCAGGGCTGTGCACTCCCTGCTCCCACTCCTTTTACAGTATGGGCTGGCTGGCCAGGGAGCCCGGCCGGCTCCTCATCCATCCAACTCTTTTCCTTCTTTGGATGTCCCCTGCTCTGGCTGCCCGGGCACTGCCTCCCTCCCACGGGACCCGTGCCCCTGGTGAGGGGCGATGGCCAGGGGCCACCCGGGGCTGGGCTCAGCAATCCCAGGGTGAGATTTTTGCCCAGGTTTCTCCAGGACAGCGCTGGTGTCTGCCAAGGTGGATGCCAGCGGCTCCCAGNCCTCCGGTCACCCCGCGCCTCGGGGAGCGGCCGCCGGTCCCCCCTGCTCGCCGGGGTACGGGGTCGGGGCCCCTCGGCTTTCCCCAGGGGTCGGAGGCTCCCTGGGAGCCGCAGCCGGCGGCCGCCTTCATCCCTGGCTTTATTCCGAAGGGAAAGGCCTAGGAGCTGCTGCAGGTGCTCTCTGCCGCCGTGCTGTGTGCCATGTGCTTCATCGCGATGGATATGGGAGCCGGGAGAGGGAGAGCCGAGCGGTGGGAAAGCTGCTTGCAAGCCCGGGATGACGCTCCGGAGATAGGCCGGAGTGCCGGCTGCGTGGCTGGAAAGGTGTTGGCGCGCCCAGTGGTGGGAATAGGTCGTCTTGGAGAGAGTGTGCAGCTAAAGCAGGTGAAGGTGCAGCTAAAGCAGGTGAAGGTGCAGCCAGGGGAAGGCTGCCGGAAAGCCTGGGGTGTTGAACTGTTGTGTGATGCTTTCTCCGAACCTCACAGCCACCTTGATGCCATGCAATGCAGAAACAAGCCCAGGGAAGCATTAATAACTCGATTTTGTCTGGTGTTAGGTTTTTCAGGTAGGTGTCATTGGAAAAGGCTGGTAAGGTTGGGAGCACCTTATTTGCAGATGTAGTCACACAGGGTTGGTTTGCTGAATGGTTTTAATTCTGTAACCTCCCCAGCTGAACATTCACTTCCACTTTTTTTTTTTGAGTAGTGTCCACAGAAAAGTCCACTTGAAGTTTTTTAGATTTTCTTTGAACTTGCTTTCTAAGTGGTTCGACTTTCAAGTGATTTATCTATAGTTCTGTTAGAAATTGGGCAGGAAGGAAGACTCTGATAGGTTCAAGGAAGGGCTGGGCTAGGATGGCGATAGGTTTTTCCACGGTTAAGCAGCACTCTGCACTTTATTCCTGCTGAAGTTGATACAAGAAGCATTTTATCCAGCTGTTTGAGATAAATTGCGCGTGGTGCGTACGTGTTAACAAGTCAATACACCGGGTGTTTTGCTTTTGTGGTGCTGATTTTTAGGAAAGTCAGTATCATTGTGTAGGTAGAAGTTTCTGTGGTGTAAGTCTTGTGGGATAACCTGTTTGCTGCTGAACTGTGTTGTCCAGCATTCCTACGGATCCTTGGAGAACTCTGCTGAGCAAAGGCCTTTGAGTTTTGCTGCAGTGATGTGTGGTGAAGGGATGGAGGCCCTTGAGTGACTTCGATGTATCAGCTGACAAGCCCTGAGATCAGTTGCGTGTGATGGAAACATTCAACAGAATTTGTGTCAAGTGAGACCTCGGGTGGGTACTGCTGGCAAAGTCATAGGCAGGTTTTATTTAGTGGTCCACAGCCATTCTTCCCAATGGCTCGTTGTACTGGGAGCTTTCAGGTGGATTCGTGTGTGCAGCAGAGCCTGCTGAGGAGTTAGAGGTAGCTGTTCAGGAAATTCCTGGTCGAGGTGAGCCTTTGCCCACATGCTGTGCTTTGCAGAACCATAGGCACTTGTTCACATGCTTTGAGACCTGCAGAGATGAAAAAATGCCAATGATTAAATATTATGAGGCAGCAGGATACTTGACTTTTTTTTGACAGAGTGACACATGCTATAGATACTGATATAGGCATCTTGTGAAGGCATTTTGGGCATCTGGAAGCTTCCCTGATGGTTTCATCTTATACTAAGTGAAGGCTTTCCCAGGCTGGGTGGTCTGAGATTAAATACTAAGCAGGGCTATGTAAGCAAGTGAATAATACTGAGATGGTGAAGTTCAAGATTCATAACAAAATACATGCCACACGCTTCAATTAGAATAGTTCTTAATCATGCGGTTGCTTGCAAAAGTCTGTTCTAGTCTACCTAGTCTATCTGAAGCCTCTGAGTGGCTTCAGGATAAAACAATGCAGCTTGTGGAATATGCACAGCTGAAATCAGTTTTTAGGAATGTGAACATGAGGATGGCCTGATTAATGGAGCAGAGCATCCAACTTGAAAGTCATTCTGAGCAGCTCCTGGGGAGGAAATGTGTTTTGAGGCTTCTCAGTGAAAGGGGGGTTTCCTTGTCTGAAAGGAACCCGATGGTTAGTTTTGGCTTTTAGAACCTTAAAAAAATTCCCACTGTAGAAACAAAGGGTTTTTTAGTTGTTTGGGGGTTCCAGTTTTTTTTTATTTCAGATTTTCTTGACTTGTGCCCAGCTCTGCAGTTGGATTGTGGTCTTCTGACCACGGGCAGTTTGGAAGGCACATAAAATGAAAAACACAAAGAAGTGTAAGTTGCTGCTGTTGCTGTAAATGGAAACTACTGTGGGAATGCTGTTGTTCCCTCCCAACCATTCCTTTCATTATCTCTGTAAACTTAAGGCAGTTTGTCTTAGGCTATTTTTTGCCCTTCCCATGCTTAATACATTAAGACTTCTCTAATCTCTGAAGCAAAGTGCTTCTAGATTTGACTGCTAATGAGACAGCTTCTAAAAATCAGGAGTACAGTAGCAACAAGTCCAAGGAGTTGTAAAGGGAAACCTGGTGCCTCCTGAGTCCCAGAAACCCCAGTAGTAGAAAGATGTTGTTTGGCTTAGTCGTTGCTGACCTGATGGAATGGAATGAAGAGCTGTAATCAGCTGTTTTCATATCCGTGTCTAAACTCCACCAGATATCAATGTGGAAATACAGGTACTGTAGAGAGCTTTGGGAGAAATTTAATGGAAAATTCATACCAACAACTTAATGAGCTCCTGTGACACTCTTCATGGCAACCTTCAGGGTTGATTTTTTAAATTGCAGCAAGCTATTGCAAAACCCCAAGATTTTAGGTAGTTGGGTCCAGTGTTGTCTGTAAATGGTAAATTGCCTTTTCCCTAAAAAAGAGAGAAATTGTTAAAAATTGGCAGCTTTTCTCAGTATACAGGAAGAGGAATCTTAAGGTATGAGAAAAATGACAGTAGGAGTTATATAGCAAGGGAGGTCAGCTTGAAAGTTCCTTCAAAGTGTTCTTGTACTTACACATTTTGTTCAGCACTTCAGTTCCCAGCAAAATAGTATAAAGAATCAGCAGGTCCTCATAGCAAGTTGCTGCTTAGAAACCTGATGCCCAGAGTGCATTAGGGATTCTCTTATTTAACACTGAAAGGTTCAGTTGTGTAATAAAAATTGTTTACAAGCTTATTTCAAGTCTTTGAACTTGGAGGATGTTTGCTGTTGGCAGTGAAATTTATAATTGCCCTTTCCATCCATCTTAAGAGTTTGTAAGTTACATTTTGTCCTTGAATCTTGTGATGATCCAAGGTGTAGGTCCACCTTGGATTTGCGTGTATTTATTACTTTTTCTGTTACTGGATTCTTACGTGCTGTGCAAATTAGCCTTCCAGAATACAATCCTCAGTTAGCTACTCCTGAAAGTGTTGCCCTATGCAAAGAATGCTTTTTGAGATGTTTAGGCTGTTTTTTAAGCATTCTTAGTTTCACTTGGGCCTCCTGTAAGTAAAAGTTCATTTTTGTTTTTTCAGCTGGAGTGGAGTTAGTAATTGAACTGAGCTAGTAAGATGAATTAAGTAGAACAACAAAACACCACCAGTTCTCTAAACTGTCTTCACGCAGAAGAAGCTACTCTGAAGTCCTTGGATTCAGATTTAAGGCGTTAATCAGGAAACTTGGGCGTCCTGCTGTGGTTTCAAGGGCATCACAGGCACACGGTTGTAACATTTAAGTTGGAAAAGACTTGATGAGCTTAAGTGTTCAAATGAGTGATTTGAAACACAGAATTTATTTTATATATCTTTTTCTTTTTTTCAACCCTAACAGTCTTCATTAGAATCCCGGAATAAGGCCTTTGGATTCTGCAAGGCCAGTATGTCTGGCTTGACCACTGTGCGATGCGTTCACTTCGCTGCCATTACTTCCATGGCCCTGGGTCCTCACAGACGTGGCTGAACATGCAACTAATTGGGGCCTGTCCTTGTGAGCGTGTGACATCCCGAGGTGCAGTTCAGTCTCAGATTCTGCTGCATTGTTTGTCTTCTAATTATTTTTTTTTTCTATTTCAGTTGTTTTTTGCCTATATCACTTTGTTTCTTCCATTCAAAAGAGGAAATAAGAGAGAAATACCTTAGGATGGTTCTCAAAAATCCCTGAAATCTCAGGGCTGATCCCAGGGCTGTTGGTAGGAGAATCCCACAACCAGGTTTCA
Source organism: Erpornis zantholeuca (assembly GCA_013400515.1). Taxonomy (NCBI): domain Eukaryota; kingdom Metazoa; phylum Chordata; class Aves; order Passeriformes; family Timaliidae; genus Erpornis; species Erpornis zantholeuca. The sequence goes on from VZTN01000491.1 coordinate 22,364, forward strand.
CAGTAGTGAAATCTGCTGTAGTTGACACCAGGAAGCATAAGCCAAAACTGTTTAACATCCCTTCCTTATTGTTCCTAGACTAGGTCCCAGCAAAATCAGTTTGGTTAGACCTCATGCATATTTTTTTTAGATTCTTAAATATTACTATCTTTTTTTTTGGGCGCTTTATTTAATACAAGTAATCAGTGAATATCTGGGTTGAAAAAGAAACCTCCCAGCCTAAAGTGACCACTACAGAAGGTGGAGTTCAATATTGGCAGCACCATGTGAATTTGTTTACTTCCTTAGATATTTCTTCAGGAAATGTCCTTATAAACATAATTTCCATGTGCAGGCTGGAGCCAAACACCCTACATTTTGAGCCAGTAATTCAGTTCTGTAAAGAGAATGGTTTCTCTGGAAGAGATTTATCTGAGAGAATTTCCTCATCTGTCAAGGTTGAAGGCAAATGGGATTATGTGTGTTTGTTTATTTACCTCTATCTGTGTTTTAAAACCAAAACTGTTGGTGCTTATTTACGATATAGCTGATTTGCAATTGGATTTAGGAATTGAAAAATCAATGCTGCAGATCCAAGATAAGTAAGAAGCCTTTGTTTCGGGGTTTAAGGGAACAAGCCCTTTTAACTTGGTGTTAAATTAAAATTGCCTAAATTTGCTATTGGTGTCTTCAGGCCATTTGAGCAAATCGGTGGCTGCCTTGGTAGACATCGTGTGTTTTTTTCTGAAGTGCTGTGCTTCTGGTTTCTTGATGGTGTGGCTTTGCAAGTGACTCACTTGCAATGACATCCTGAAGATGTGCTGCGTCTGTGGAGCTTCTGCATCTGTATGGAACTTCTTTTGTCATGTCCGTAACTTTTGATCTGTACAGAAAGAAAACTGTTAGTGAGGAAGGACTAATATTGGCAAATGGTTTGCGTAATGTCATTTAGCTGATGTGTACTTAGGGAAAAAAGTCTTCCTTAATGTGAAGTTACCTTTACCAGTGAGTATCAGTATGTCTTGGTGTTAGTCTGGGGATTCTGGTGACCTCCATCCAGTCATTGTGCAGTGTCCACAGGAATTCTGGAAAAAGAAATCCATTGTTGACCAATGAAGGACAGCATTTCCTCTCTGTTTCAACTAAGCAGTGCTTCGTGTTAATCGGTACTGGGAGAGGTTATCTCAGTATTCCAGATGTTTTTCAGCCAGGGTATCCCCCATGAGCCATCCTAAGCTCATGACTCTGCGAAGAGCTGAGGCCACATGGAGGTGTTACTTAACTGTTGTGTCACTTTATTTTCACATGAGGTACTAGTTGTACACCAGGCTAAAAATCAGCCACAAAGCCAAGCGTGTCTTAAACGAATCCTTGCTTGTGCTTGCAGTATTTTCTTTTAGGCTGGATGTTGTTAGTAGGATGATTTTGTTGGCGTTACCCAAAGCAGTTTTTGACAAATTCAAGTTACTGGTGTTTGATATACATGAGTTATTCCTCTTCTGTATTTTACCTGCATCCTCAAATTCTGGGAGTATAATGGTGTATTCTAGGAAGTGAGCTGAAGTAAACCTTGATTTTTATGTTTTTGCCTGCCCCACCCCAATAACTTATGTAGTATTAATCATCAAGAGTGGATAAAGTGTCCAAATGGGCAGCTGCTCAGAGCTAGAAAACAGAGCTAGAAAGATGTTGGAACATTAAAGAAATATAATGAAAGATTGTTATTTAGAATATCCTTTTGGGGTTTTGGTTTCCATTCTCCTCAAGTTCCACTTGAAATAATAAAAAAGTGTCTAGATTCTTTATTTTTTAGGTGAAAATTGAAGGCATCTTGCACACAGTAATACAAGTTCAAACTGCTGCTAAGGGGGCTGCCTTGTATTTGGTCTCAGGTTTACTTCCTCTTGCCCTGATGAACAAGGAATGGTTGTTTCTAAGTCTGTACATCTGTCCAGCTGTGCAGGAGCAGTTTTGGGGATTACAACCCCAGGAGAAGGGGAGTATCTGAAACCTCCCTCTCGGGCAGGGAGTGATTCAGAGATAAGAGGAGGAAGGTCGCTCTTATCCTTCCAGCTGTACCTCCCAGTTCTTCCCACATGCAAGAAAAAAATGAAACACTTGAAGGAGAAGCTGGAGCTCCCTTGTGCATCTATGTCTGGCAGGTGACTCACATGTTTTCCTGTCCTGGAGCTTTCCCATTTCCAAACTTCAGGTATTCTTGCCGTTTGTTCAGTCTTGTCCTGAAATGCTTTGCCAGTGGAATTTTCCTCTTGATGCTGTTCTGCAGGTGTGAATTGTTCTCCTCCACAGAATGGGGAACAATGCTTTAATGAAGTTGAAATTTTCAAGTCATGATGTGACTTAGTTTTTTTTTTTCCTCAAGTTCTCAGTGCTGTTCAGCCCCTGCATCAGCGTGGGTACTAATCCTTCAGAAGTTGGGGGAGTTGGGCTTGGAGGAAGGAAAAAAAAAAGGCATTCAGTGTTCCTCCCAGCCACTTGGGAAATGATCTCGTTGAAAAAAAACCTCGGCAAGAGAAAAAACACGTTTCCAGTTGATCGGTTCCTGGATTCAGTTTGTCAGGCACAAGAGCTTGTGCTGACACAGCGAAGAGCAGGAACTCGGGCAGGGAGGAGGGTGAGCACTGCCTCTTTTGGTGGGATAATTCATTTAAATGCCTGTCATAGAAAACACTTGAATTGTTTCTGAGGACTCCAGTTGGTAGGAGTGGTACAGAGAGAATTTTTTGTCTTCAAGGCCAAACTGGTCCTCTTGACACTTCCTCTGGATCTTCTTTTTGAAAGTGGCTGGAACAGATAAAACACACATTCTTTTTGTGTGTGTGTGTGTGTAGCTTAAAAACTTAGAGCTTCTTCAGATAAAATCAGGACTGACTTTTGTTTCTGGTACTTGTTCAAGTTCTTGAAAGCAGTGTATTAAGGACAGGGAGAAATAGAGGAATTAAGAATAAGGCCTAAGGATTTTATTAAAATACTGCACTGTTTTGGTTTATTGCCATCACTTTTGTGTCTTTTAGTGCAGTGCAGCAAAGGAGTCACTTTGGAGTCCGACTAAGAAAGTCGCAAAGCACAATTGTGATCATAATCGTAACACAAAAAACCAAGCTGGCTTAAAGAAAAAAAGCACTTTGAACATAACAGTCTGCTCCATGGATGAACATATGCCTTCTGTCCATCTCCGTCACTAACAGAAGTGAAAGTTGGCATAACAGCGTGCTGGTATTTTTGTGGAGAATCAGCTTGATCAAGGAACTCCTCAAGGATAAATATAGTGGCCAACTTTCTGTGCTAAACTTCAGAAATGGGCTTTTCTGGAGCTTGCATGAGGGGGAAATGTCTACAGTTCTGTGTAAAATCACTCTCTAAATGCACTTGCATCTTTGAGTTGAGAAAATTTACTAGTGTCTTTAAGCCGAGGTGGGTTTTAGAAACGTGCTAGTACCTGCACCACAGCTGGGTTCTGCAGAAATACAGAGGATGGAGACTGGCGCAGTGTGATGGGTTGGCTTAACAGCTTACCTCTGCCCAGTGTGGGGAGCCTCTCCGTCTGTGCCCTCCGCAGCTGAGCACTGGTGGAACAGCTGTGCCAAGGGCCATGTTTGTTATGAAAGTTGATAGGGGTGCTAATCCCTCCTGTGCTTTGGAACAGTTGTGGACTGTTGTGTTCCAGCATCGCTTAGTTAGGCCAAAAGCTCAGTTAGGCCTTGAAAAATCTTACAATAATAATAATAATTTACTGGTTTTGAGGAAGTGTGTGAAGTAGTGACACCCAATAAGCACTTCCTTGAGTGAATTAGACTTGAAGTAAGGTTATTACCAGTAGAACTCTTAAGTGAATTTTTTTTTTTTTAAATTTGCCAAAATGTTTTCAAGAAAGGCAGATGTCTTTGATGGTGGCTTTTGTTGTGATCCAGAATTGGCTGTTACAGAGTACGCAGCCTTTCCGAAAACCATTGGAATACTTCTTAATAGAAATAACTCAAGCAACTGATTTAGTTATGAAAGTATTGTGCAGCCAGTCCAGAAGATACTTAATTTTTTAAAAAACTTTTGTCGCTTTCCAAAGCATTTATTAAACTTGCTCATAGTAAAATAATTCCTTCAGGCTCTGCGTGTATGATGTAATTTAGATGTGGTGGAGGGGAAGAAGTTCTGCTGTTGGAGGGGTGAACCTGTGTGTTGGGTTGATGGGGGACCTCAGCTCACCTGCTAGGGCATTTAGGGGTTTAGCCATGCTTTTGAGGAGGGTTTAAGTTTTTTTTGGTTTGGACTCTTGAATACCTTTAGGGTTAGTCTTGGGCTAAACCTAAGTTTACTGTTAAAGAGTAAGCTCTTAGCGCAAGCGCATCTTGAATTGAGGACAAATGTTTGTGATGTAAATGTATCTTCTGGTAGTCTGAGATAAACTGAACCTGTGATTTTATTTCTGAAGGCCCAACAAAGAAGAGATGGGGGACAGGAGGTATTTAACTCCTGTGTTCAGCTAGGAGTGTTTCCATCTGGCAGCTGGTCCAACTGAGCTGGTAGTAAATGCTGGGAGTTGTGCTGTGTGGTCCCCAGTCTGTCTTGATCTTTCAGATAACGAAAAAGAAAATGAACAACCATATTACATGAAAACAGAGATCACATTAGTGTTTTGTATTTTATTCAGTTTATGTATTTTTTCTTCTTCAGCCTTGTCCAACAGCCTGCTCTGTTAAATTCCAGGCTTGATATTGCTGTCGATGAATGGAGTAGGTTTTCCAGCCATTTTAGTCTGTAAATTTGAAGATGCCAGCTGAGTAACTCTGATTATTGAGAGTTTTGTAAAAGAAAGAAACATCAAGTACATTATCACAGTTCCTGCTTTTGGAATGGGTTTCAAAATCTGGTATTAACCAAGTCCAAATTAGTTATGAACAGCCTGAATATAGAGCTGTTGAAAGAACCATCTGGTTCACAGCCAGGAAAAGGAAGACAGGGACATCCCGATCCAGCAGGTCCTGGATTAGAATTTGGCGTGAAAATACTTGATATAATATTCACTCAATTAGAATTTATGCATACAAGTGAAGGCTGGATGAGGTCGCTTCAAAGGCAGGAGACTTTGTCCGAAAAAGTGGCTTTTCCTGGTTTAAGGTTTCCTAATTCTTGGCAGGGAACGTGTCTGCACTTAAAAGCTTTTTAAGAACTCGCACTCAAATTTTCACATGCTAATGTGGCGATACCTTGGATTAGTACCTGCCTTAGGATTTGAGAGGTGTTAGTATGACTGTTGTTGGACTGTACATGCTGCTTCATTACACGCAGCTTTTCTGTCACCAGGATTTCACATGTGGAATGAGAAAGGAATATAAGTTCATTTGTTGGAAGAAGGATCTTCTGTGTCCCAAGTTGTGTTTTCTGAACACGTCCCTCATTTCACTTGCGTTTTTCCCAAAACCAGGGTTCTTTAGTGTATTCAAAGTCCTTGGCCTAAGGACTTGGAGCATTGTATTACCCAGTGAAAACCTGCTGAGTTTACTCCATGGATTACTTAAAGGAAGATCTCTTCTAGAAAGCTCTCCTTAGACAAAAATGTGTGCCGGTAATCTTAGACTCCTGCAGAAAACCCCTTTTAAAATGCTTGTGTAATTTTGTCTCCCTTTTTCACCTTTTGTCAGGTGCATTTGGATTTGCATTGGGCAGTTCCTCCATAGCAAAATCATAGGGGCAATCTTTACATGGTTGCTTTTTAGTGATGTTCTAGTTCAGTTCATCTTCAGGGCAGTGCTGTGGATGAGTAAAGATAATTTCTTTCCTCCTTTTTCCATGCTTAGGTTTGCCTTAGGGAGTTGAAATCCAAAGGAATAGGGCTGATGTAAGCACTGACCAGGGCGGAAGGCTCCTGGCTAATAGGCAGGGTTTGTCTCTCTCTGTGCCAGGATGCTGCTTGCTTGCTGGGCTATAAAACCCTGCATCTGCATTTAGGCAGATGTAAAGACTTAAGTCGGAAATATTTTTATATTGTGCATCTAGCTTCTGTCTCGAGATGGATGGTGTAAGAATAAGAGGCTCCTGATAAAGTGAAGATCATTAGCTCATGACTTTCCACTGGAGTGTTGCAGTCTTCTTCCAGACAGAGCTTGCTTTTGACATTCCCTGTCTTCAGGTTCCTGGAAAGAGTGCTATAAACTGAGTGCTTTTGGGCTGAGCTTGTATGATCTCTTGGTGAATCCTTACATATTTCTCTTCACTTCCTGGCATGATGGTGCTAACTTGTAATTCGGTTGTGGAATTAATCACCTTTTTGTACTGACCCTTGAATGAGAAATTGCATATGAAGTGGTAATGCAGCTGGAATGCTGAAATTCCTAATTCCCCAGCTATTACTGGGAGGAAGTCTCCACCTCTTTAAGAAGCCTTCTCCGGGAATGGAGTCCTTCTATTCCCTGATCCCACCGTGTCCTGGCAGTTCACGCAAGCTGCCAAGTCACCTTCTGTAGCATAGTGCTTCTGTTTAGGGAGAACAGGTTGGAGGAGGGTTTCATAAAGGCAATTGGAGAAGCTACTCCATCAGACAGGTCATAAGTATCTGAGTCTGTCAACAATTAGTCTCGAAACCTTTTTAGTGTTATGCAGGCTCTTAAATGGACATAAAAAACCTTTGGATTTGTTAATTGTGGTGCTTTCAAAGGTACTTGAGTCAGACACCTTTTCAAGATTCTAGTTTCCCTGGAGCCGTGGAAAACCTAGATCTCAAGGATACCATAAGGAATAGAAGTTCATCCTTTCCAGCTTTGTCTCTTTACCAAAATGAGTAACACTAACTGAACAGAAAACACGGAATGTGTCAGAAGGGTCTGGAATGCCTTGCTGCTGCCCTAGGCCAAGGGAAGAATAGACTGGAGAGAAATGAAAGATCTGTCTTGGCAGAAAAATTAGTTTTTGAGTGGGAAATCATCTTGGATGGTCAAAAAAAGTTGTTACATGGTTGTTAGAGAAGAAAAATATGTGTCTTTGTTATTGAAGTTGCCTTGTCTGGGGGAGGTAATGGAGCTGAATCAAGGGGGGTGTGATAATGAGAATGGGCAGCAAGGATCATCTCGTGACTGTAAAACTCACGTGAAAGCTCCACCGCAGCTTTTGGCAGGAAAGTTTGAAATGCTCAGAGAGAGACACTGAATTATAAGGCTAAGGGAGTAAAAAAATCAGAATAAAGGTATGTCTTCAGTATTTATCAGGTTAAAGCCCATCGTCCCTGCACATCCCCACCCCAATAATGAAAATGAAAGGAAGAAAGTAGGTTTCTTTTATTTGAAATTCACTAAAGCACCTGCCTGAAGGATGTTGGAAATTTAGTCTGGCTGACAACTGCAGAGCTGTGATTGCTGCAAGAAGTGAAGAAAAAGAAATATAGTGAATAATATGAAAATAGAAAAAACAGATGGGGGTTGTGATTTCAGGCAGTGCCTGAGGTTTGGATTTGGACTGACTGGTTTTTATGTAACCACCAAGGATCTAGAAGAAGGAGTTGGATGAATCTCTCTGGAGGGAGAACTTGAAACAGTAGGTTTGAAGCTCATTTTGTTTTGTATTGACACAGAACTAAAGGACCTTAGAAATTACACCAACTGGTGACTGATGCAAACTGCCACAAAGCAGAGATCATGCTTTTGAGGTGTAACAAGATTTTTGTATTTAGAAAAGAGGATACAAGAAGTAGCAGAGAAGAATGTTTATAGTGTCTTAGTGGTTATACTGATACGATGGAGAGCTGCAAGTTATAGGCACAGCTGGGGCTGCAGTTCCTTATGAAGGTCGGTGAATCCTAGTCCCTTTATCTGGAGCAGTGCATATCCTCAGGGTGTCAGTTTGGGGAAACATTCAGGTCTGCCTTCATTGTAAAGGGGTCTGCAAAACTGCTTTTATTCTAAGAGCAGATATGAAGAACTGGGTTCAGTCCAATGAAGTGAACATAGGTGGGAGTATCATCACTCTAAAAAAGGAAGAATTGGGCCCAACACAAGTTTTGAAGCAGCCTTTGAAAAATTTGCGTGGATGCACCTAGGATTTTTCTTGGATATCCACAACCGCTCCTGTATCTTGTCATGGTTTTTTGCTTCACGTTAGAAGAGCAAACTTGATCATTTGAATGTTTTAATGATGGAATTTTTCCCTTGGTGAAATAACAGAATTTTCTGATTTCAAGGGTATTTCTAATTAATGTGAAATTCTCATCTTGTGTTTGTAAGTGTATCTTGTTTGGATTTTTCATTGGGATAGATGAAGCCTCAGTTTTCTGTATGACAGCGGTGGGGGTTTTTCCTCTTGGCCCTCCAGCAAGTAATCGGAATGTCAAGAAATTTGGGCTGGAAACCCACTCTGTTTTTTTGGTCTTAACTGTCTCAGGAACTTCTGGATTCTGTCTGACTGTCTACCTAATTCTGGAAAGGGAAGTACTTGGGAAAGCCTGCTGAAGGGGATAACTGAGTGATAATTTGTTCTGTATTGAGGGCCTGCTTTCAACTCTCCTTTTTTTCTTCTCAGGATGATTTGGTTTTTTTAGAAATTAATGCACCTCATGATTTTGCTGAATAAGGTGTTAGTAGCTGCATGGGACAGGGTTTAAACAACCCAACCTTGACACTGTGCTCTGTGGCTCTGAAAATGCACAAAAAAGTGTGTTTATATGCTTTGGGACAGTTGGTGACCAGTACAGCTCGATCAGCTGTAAATGGATAACAATGTGCTTTTGTGATATAAGAGTGGGAATTGTCTGATCAATTGTTCAATGCTCACATTTCTGGGTGCCAGAATCTGTCTCGGATCAATGGTTGAAATGCTTGTGCTTCAGGGTGATGTGATGCCAGTTCAAAATTCACAGTGGCTTGCGTGGTACTGGAAGGTGGGAATGAAAGATGCTCCTAAAAACTGTCTGTGAGCTCTTGAGCGTGTACAGCTCTGCTCTGCATGAACAACTGTGTTCTTGTGGAGGTTTTTATTCTCCCTTTGGTCACTTCCACAAAGTTACCAGTGCTGTGTGGGGAACACTGTGCAGAGTAAACCAACCTTGATTTGTACCCATTCCTAGCTTTGCTTTTCCCAGAACGCTCTCAGGATTCCCTTTGGCTTAACACGCTTCATGTGGCTTGAAACAGGACTTTGTTCCCCATTTTTAAAACTGGCTCATCAAGCTGCCCTTCACATGTTCTCTCCCCCACCTTCCGTGTGGGGAACAGAAGGGTTTTGTGCGTTTCAGGCTCACAGGGTGTAAGGGGACATGATGGATGGGCACAGCTCAGACAGCTGCGTGGTTTCAGGGTACCTCTTGATCAGGAGAAAAGGCTGATTTTTAGTAGCGGATAGTAATAAATGAGGGCACTGAGTGGATCATGCCCTTCAGCATAACACTAAATAAAGGTTGTTAGCTTTCAAGTAAGAGCTGAGATGTTTCGAAGAGATAATGTGTTTTATCTTTTCTAATCAAATGGTTCAGGTAATTCCTAGAGCTGGATTTGAAAGCAAGGAAGAAATGGGTTTGTGTCTACCTGTGCAGAATTAAAGATGTATTTCCCAACCTGTGTGTAAAAACCAAAATCTCACTGTAGAAATACAAAAGAAATTAATCACAAGGGCCTAAATATTTTTTTGGTTTTCCCCCAGAAAGTTCTCTTTTTATTTTATTTCTTTCTTTATTTGTCAGGAACAGAACGAAAGCATGCGTTAAAGCCTTTACACCACTATGAGATCATCAGTAAAACATAGAGAGTTGGGGATGGGCTTTATGGAATTCGGTATTCCATACCGTAAATATTTTTGAAGTACAAAAAGAAGTATGAGATCGCATTTGGCAAACAAATGCTTCTTTCTAAGCCAGCACCAGAGAACTGCAGATTATGGTGGGCCAGGGGAGAGGAGGAGGGATTGGGTATTGAGGTTTATTGAGGTTCTGAGTGTGAAATTTGGAATCTGTCGTTTGTTGCCCCCAAACAAATGTTGAGGGTGACTTGCTTTCAGTGCCAGGAAGGTTCTTCACTGCCCTCGTGGCTCACATGTAGAACCCGAGTCCTCGTGTCTCTCATGGTATAGGGAAGCTCTGAATTACCCTTTGGCTTAGGTAAATGAAGTGATGCTGTTGCAGGCAGGACTCCGTAGGTTCCCAAGCAGAACAGGAAATGGGTTCAGGTTTGAAGGTTATTGTGTTCCTTCTTCTCCTGAAAATCCTGTGCTTGTTTTGGAGACCTGGAGGGGATTGTACTGTTCAGTTTGCCCCGTGTGGAGCAGACAGCTGCTTTTGTTCCTGTGTAATGCTGTCTTCCCATTTGAAAATGTTTTCAGTGGTGTCATGTGTGAAGGAAGCGTCTCTAGCTCAGTGCTGAGTTGTGTGTTTCAAGCTTTTTCTTTTTTTTTTTTTTGGTGTGATATAAGGTATCTGTTAATTCTTTCTGAGGCTCAGAAAACTGAATAACTTGTCTTTTGAGACATGAGTGTTATGTGGGAGGTGGTGGCTGGTTTTTCTTTTTTCTTTTTTTACATATATATACACAAAGAAATCCTTCAAGCTGTCAGGGACAGCTTTGTACTGGGCTAATGTTTGTGCATTATTGCCAGATTTCATGTACATGGGAACAGTTGCAAGGGGCTGCTGGGGATGTTAGAAATGCCACCCTAAAAGCATGGTTTTCCAGAGGAAACCATGGAATAGGAATATTGTTCTGCGGTTCTTCCTGGAATAAATTCTTGTAAAACAGTGTAAAATCTGGGGTGTTCCCTAAAGTAGAAAAATAGTAAGGACAGGCTGGGCAGGTGTTGAGTTTGTGTGAAATGTAATAGGTGAGTAGGACCTAATTCCCATTTGTGGTGGTTAAATAACATTTTTAAATGGAAGAATGGAGCTATACCTAAAATTTTTGCTGATCAAAATTTCTCTTTGTGATATTACTAGCCAGTCTGACCAGCTTTCTAAATCCAGGTAAGAATATTCTTGCTGTAAACTGAGTATTTTTTGAGGAAAAGATAGCATTGATTAAACTAAGTGATTACTATGAGTGTTTCTTCAAGTAAAAATGTGAATTTAATTCCTTTGGCCATTAGACTCCTTCGTGTTCTGCTAAAATGACATCATGAGAGAGGAGATTTTTGTGGGGTTGACAAGATTTATTATGCTGCATGATTTGAACTGGAAAATTAGTTGAGAGCTGCAGATATGATTGCTCAGTGATATTGACCTACTACGTGCAGAATTAATATCCCTGTTACCTCGTGTTATGGAATATGTAAGATACAATCTTTTGGTCCATTCGATGTTTTGGGTTAAGCAGAGAAGTGTGTAGGTAAGAAGTGGATACTCATCTAAGAGGTGGGTAGATGATGATGTTTCTCAAAGCTACCATGCGGAGACCTTGCTCCATGCGGTCAGTCAGCTTTTTCTGTTGGTGTCATAGCCTGTTTCTGGAATTCCTGCCACCGCGGAGCTGGGTGGAGGAGGAAGGTAGTTGGAAACACGGCAGCTGATGGAGCAACACTTGAAAGAGGTTCAGGAGGTTTTGGTGTAATGGGAAGACAGGTCATACCACAGAAACAAATGTGGCATGGCACGGATCTGCCTAATCTAAGGGCTGGGGTTTCTGCGAGTTCACGGCGGGGAAGGAGGTGAAATGATCCATGGGACACGTAAAAATGCGCCAGTTCTGCTCGGGATTTTTACGTTTATTTTTCTGTTTTTGCAGCCCTGAGATGCTGGCGGAGGGGCGCAGGATGGGCGTTGGGGAGCGGTGCGCAGCCCCCCCCGCACGCGGGTGGTAGGCGCCGGGCGCGCACGGGGTGGAACGGTCCATTTCCTGTTCCCGTGCCGGCGGCGGGGGGGGCCNGGGGGTCTCTGGGCCGGCCCCGGCCGTTGGGGCTGCGGCGCTCGGTAGGGCCCGGGCGAACGGGGCCGGGCACCGGCGTTCCCTCCTCGCCGGGAGGGGTCCGGGACGCGCACCCCCGGGGGTGACATTGCGGTCACATTACCGGGGATTTCAGCCACTGCCTGCCGTAACTCTCTCTCTTTTAATCTTTATTTGTGCCAGTGGTTCCGTTTCATAGAATTGTGGAATCACAGAATGGCTCGGGTTGGAAGGGACTCTGAAGATCGTCTTATTCCAGCCCTGTGCCACGGGCAGGGACACCTTCCACTAGCCCAGGTTGCTCCAAGCTCGGTCCAGCCTGGCCTTGGACACTGCCAGGGATCATGGGGCAGCCACAGCTTCTCTGGGCACCTTGTGCCAGGGCCTTCCCACCCTCACAGGAAAGGATTTCTTCTTCATGTCTAAACCTACTGTCAGTCAATTTGAACCCATTCCCCCTTGTCCTGTCACTACACACTCTTGTAAGTAGTCTCTCCTCCGTTTTCCTGCGAGTTCCCTTCAGTTGCTGGAAGGCTGCAATTGGGTCACCCTGAAGCCTTTTTTTTTTCCAAGCTGAACAATCCCAGTTCTCTCAGCCTTTCTTCATAGCAAAGAGGCTCCATCCCTCTGATCACCTCGGTGGCCCCTGGACTTGCTCCAGCAGCTCCATGTCCTTCATGTGCTGGGCACCCCAGAGCTGTAGGCAAGACTCGAGGTGGGGTCTCAGAAGAGCAGAGAGGCACATTTGTTGCAGTATGTAATTTCTTTTACTGCATTTACTACAGTAGTCTAAATGTAGCCTATTCTTGCTTCCTTTACAGAAGTAGATGTCCCTCTGCAGCAGTATTTTATTAAGAATTAAATGACATCCCTTCCTGTGAGGGTACGCTGGAAGTGCCTTTTCAGCCAAATGGAGAGGCCAGCCTAGAAATCAGAGTGAAACCAGTCTCTATTACAGGTTATATTTGCTATAATAGTTCAAGGAAATGTTCCGTGGCACAAGGTGCCCAGAGAAGCTGTGGCTGTCCCATCCCTGGAAGTGTCCATGTCCAGGCTGGATGGGGTTTGGAGCAACCTGGGCTAGTGGAAGGTGTCCCTGCCCGTGGCAGGGGAGTGGAACGATCCAAACCATTCTGATTCCATGAAAGACCTTTTTCTTGCTCCTGTGGTCTTTCAGGTTTTGCAAGCAAAAACATGATTTCATTGCGAGATGACTTGTCAGAATATTTGCATGCCTTCTTTAATGTAACAAGAAGCTGCATCCTTATTAGCTGCTGTCAGAATTCCAGCAAAACAGTGCTTCCACTGATGCTTGTTCTGTAGGCTTTTTTCTGTAGCGGCCACACTTAGGTTGCCCTAAAATTTTTGATCGATAGGAATCCTTGGTGTTAACTTCTGTTAATAATGTTCAGAACAGTTTAACATAATTATATCCAGAATACTAACTCAGCTGTTCATTTTGTGCTGAATAAACTGGCACAGAAGTATGAGCAAGACATTCTCACCGGTATCTGTGTGTATGCCTGGGTTTGTGTGGGGAGGTAGGAAGAGCAATAGTGAACTGGGCTTTGTGCCGTCAAACCAATATTTCAGTACTTCACTTGCCTCATTGCATACTGAAAGCTCTTCTTTTTTTTGTTCTTTGTTTTAACCACAGTTGCCATATGCAGCTTCATAGTATGTCAAATTAATAAGGTACGTGGTGCTTATCAATAGTCCAGTTTGGAAGGGCAGTTGGGAAGTTAATTTTGTCAGTGTAACAGAATTTTGGAGTTATGTGACCTGAGCTATTACATCTTGCTTCTCAGTGGGATGTGGTGGCTTTTCTCTTGATAATTCCGTCGCACATTCACTTCCTGTTCTAAACACCAGCTGGATCCAGGTAAAAGACATCCTCAGGAATGAAGCATGGCTTGTCTGGCTTTAAATGTGTGTGAACTATGGCTGAGTCAGTTCATCAATCTCTCAGGTACTGTGGTAGCAGTGCAATCTATTAATGATTTCTTCTTCATCACCAGAAGCCACGGAATTCTCTTCTGTTCCGGGATGTGTCCAGAAGTACAGTTCCCTCCAAACTTGTTTCTGTTGTAACTTTGAGAGGTCTATTTACAGTGCGTGTGTTATTTTCCCATTTTAAGGCTTTTTTTTCTCCCATGGAGCAGTTTCCGGTGCTCATTCGGAGACAGCAGTGTGAAGATGGAGAGAAGAGCTCTTGCTTGGGCAGCAGGATCTGTCATCTCTGTTGTTTTGAACATACTTGGTACTGCTTAGTATTTAGTTAAATTTGGAGCAATCATCAGACCTTGCCTCTTCATAAAATCTTCATGAATGTTTTCCCTCTAAGTTGGTTAAAATTTAAAACAAGAAAAAAAAAAAGGTGTTGTTTGTAGCGTGCTAGTTGTGTTGAGTTACCACAGAGACTGAGGTTCAGATGGTGTTAAAGGTCCTTACTGCAAGGGGTGCTTCTGGGGCCAAAATTACTTTTGAATAATTAAACAAAAATAAGTCTTCAGCAAATTTAGTGCAGCTGGAGGCAGACATGGCTGTCAGCCCAGAGGATTTCACACAGTGTCCTGGCTGCCCTGTGCTTAGGCTGCCTTCAAAGAAGGTGCACTTGGTGCAGAACTATAGCTGGCTTTGCTGCTGTCAGCTGAAGATGAGCCTTGTCTTGGCTCTGTCACTTGAATCTGGCATTGAAAGCTTTGCGTGGGAATACAGGTGAATAAGATTTCAGCACTCTGGGGTTAACTTGCAGTTAGCTTCTGTTCATTTGGTTCTTTTGCTCCTGTATCTTGACCATACTTTTTCGTTGATGTGTGACTTTACTGTGACACAAGGCTTTTTTTTGTTGGTTTAAGCTTTCAGGTTTTGGCTTGTGTGTGCCAGTGAAGGAGTAATTATGTTACAGGAGACCTTAGTATGGTATTCAAAGTAGGTGTAAACCTGTAGTTGTGTTTTTGGCACTTGAGTTAGTTAAGATAAGCACTCTGTTGGGTGGGAGAATAGCAGGTAAGTTCTGTCCCGGCAGATGAGGATGTGGTCTGTGTTGTGCACTGAACTCAGGTTCGTAGCTCAGAAATCCACTTAGGAAGCTTATGACAGCGGAGGGGTAAATTTATATTCCCTGTGTTGATTTGAGACTTTTCAAGAGCAGCAGCCACGTGCTCTGACCTTCAGGTTCTTTGAAAGCTTGTTTGTGCTTGGCTTTATGGAGACAGAGTGGAGTCTAACACAGGCCCACATGTGGCGCTTGCTTTATGTCCTTACTAAGTGCTTTTATGTCCTTCAGCTTTCTAGCTTAAGGTGAATATCTTCCACCTACCCTGAGCTGAAACTCAAAATCACTGTGAGAGAACTTGCTTTGTTACTGTGGTAGTGGGAGTATTTCCTGACTGCAGAAGGAATTTATTTGATTTTGTACTGGAGTAATGGGGATAATTTAATAATATCCAAGATCCTACCTTGGTTGTTTTGTATGTAGCTGCCAGTGGTGTAGGTAAGAGGTGAGGTAGTATAAAAGGATTGGGTGTTGCACCTTAAATTGTCTAGCTGAGCCACAGTGAGGACAGGAGAGCATAGTCAAGGTGGTGACTGCAAGACTTAGACACAACAGAAACTGGCCTGCTTGAGTGCACAGGTGCTCCATGAAACACTGGTGGAAGGGAGAGCAAACATTGAATAGCGGAGTCGTGTATACAGTGCACGTTCAGAGATCAGGGAGGCCTCTGCCATGCAATTTTTCTTTTCTTTAACAGGCCATGTCTTTTAATATTTATAAACATTGTAGTCTTCTTGTTCTGAAGATAAAAATCAACATTATATTGCAGTGTTTGGGCATTAGTAGCTTTCCCATGTTCCAGCTCTCAAACAGGCTAATCCTTTCCCTGTTTTCTTTCTTACAGTTTCTCTCAGTAATCTCGTCTGGTTTACTTTTTATCTGTGTTCCTGTTTTTAAAAAGGGTTTGCCCATATGAAGTTGGTGTTGGCTACTAATGTGCTCCAGTATTTTGTAGTGATTTCAATCATAGAATATTCTGAGTTGGGAGGGATCCACAGGGTCCCGTTGGAGTTTCACTCCCCAGCTCGAAATCCAGTCGAGTTGTTGCAGCTGTTCATAGGTTGTCAGGACAGCCTCTCTCTGCATTATTTTCAAATTGGAGCCCTGCTGTAGTATCCCTTCTGTTGAGGCACCATTACTAAGTCTGAGCCACATGCAATCCCAGCCCCAGGAGATGAATATTGGAAACTGATGCTCCTGTGTCCGAGGTTGTAGTATGAGGAGGAGACGTGGCAATCCCCCCACAAACCGAGACACCCACATGGGACCAGGAGAAAATGTCCTTGCAGTAAAGTTTTGGTGGTTCTCAAGGGCTCCTTCATTGTCTAGTGCTTTCAAACAAACCATGGGAAGGTGATTCCACTTCCCTTGGAACTGCTCTCTGCCTCCTACTATTTTTCCTGTGACATGAGGCAAAGAGCTTGGAACAAGCGCGTGTTGAATTTTCCTAGAAAAGCAAATCCCATCTTGGATTTCTTTCCTCCTTGCAGGTGATCTGGTAAAACTGTTGTGCAGGAGTAGGGAGCTGGTTCTGCGTTCCTTTGTGTGACATGGGACGGAAAATCTGGTAGATATCTCTTGAGTCTTAAGCTGTTTCTTCTTGACTTGCAGGAAGAGCTTACGGACTTCATGGTATAATGTGAAACCATTCTTGTTATTTATGCTTTATTGCTTTATCTTTTTCAGTAACAATAACATGGAAATGCAATTATTGTGTGAGAAACCTCTAAGTAACTAACTTTATACTGGGCAATTGTGTTTAAAAGGTCAGTATCATTTAGTGGTTGTGTCTGCTGGTGAGGGTCTTACTAAATGAGGAATCTTAGCCAGGGGCTCAACCAGCAGGTGGGATCAGTTGATCAGCAAAGGTCTCTTTGGACTCAGGCTCTTCATCTTTTAAGCTCTTGGTTCAAATTGAGTGCTTAATCAAAACCAGTGAGAGAATGGAGAGAGACATTTCAGACAGGTGCATTTATTTTGGTTTTTTTTCTTTTTTTTTCTACCCTTTTATACATCCTGTCTTTAAAAGTTTGTAGAAATGTGTAAAAGAGGTTGTTTCTGCAGCCAGGGTGCTTGTTAATTTTTGTCTGCATGTGCTTGAAATTTCTTCAGATTTTTGCATTGCTGGAATTTGCTGGCTGTGTCGACTGATAGGAAGTCACTTGCTCTAAAGCTGAAGCCCACACTCCAAACAACCTGTTGCACTGCCTTGGTTGGCATCAGAATTCTGCAAGAAGGAAATCCAGGGAACTGGCTGGTATAAATAGTGGTTCTCTGCCACTTTATGGCCATGTAAATATGGAGTAAATATCTTCATGGAACAGATGCGATCGGAAGCATTAAGGGGAGAGTAGAAATAAAAATTGTGGTCGTGACTGGAAGGAAATTGGCACATGATCTTGTTTGTATCTAACATGGGAAGCAAACACTGAAAAGAAAGGACTCTGCTTAAACTTGTTGTCTTTGCCCTTAAACACTGATTTATTTTTTTAAAATAGAACCTCTTTTTGGTAAGATGGGAAAAATAGATATATTTGCATTTAGTCTTTCTTGTGCCTTGCTTTAACTACCTTCACAAGTCTGTTCATTTACCATATGTTAAAATCTGTTCAAATCCTTTCAATATGCTGCAGCTTTCAGTTGGGTGTGCCAAATAGAGCAAAAAAAAAAATTGGAACTCATTTATTAGGTATGCCTAACAGTAGTTCGTATTGAAGTGAGAATTCAGGGACTGTCAAGCTTGTCAGAATTTTAACCAAATCAGTTGAAATTATTAGAAATAATTCCTTCTGTGTTCAGTTCCCCAGGCAGTAACAATAGGAATTCTAATCAGATACTGAATCCAACTGTCTCCCGCTGTAACTTTATCCTTTCGCTTCTCATCGTAAGAGAAGATTGGTGAACTAGGCTGTACTGGCTCCTTCATTGAAAAAAATACTTCCATTGTAAATGCCAAAAAAGGAAAGGAAATCTGCATTACGATTCAGCTGGTTCAGTTCACTCCTTTGTTGGGCTCAGTTTTTGTGTATGTCAGTGTGGTTGGTGGTTTGGGACAGTGGCACAGCTATTTCTTCATTTGACTTTATAGGACAGGAATAAATACCAATGAATTTAACTGGAATAACTCGAAGTAATTACAAAGCACTTGACCTAACTAGTCCCATCTTCCCAAACCATTTTTGGTTAACATTATTAATGTCTCTGCATAATGCATGGACTTGGTTACACTGCATGATGAGAGATACCAGCAATTTTTAATATCAATAATTATTTCAGCAAGATAATTACATGAAGAAATGTAGATGTCCTCTAAGGACCTCTGGTTTCTACTATCCTCTCCTTGATCCTGACAGGTTAAATTGGATGTGGTCTGCAGGACTTTGGGAGGCAGGATAAAAGCAAGTTCTGATAAAAGTCATCTGGAGAGGAAGAAAAAAGGGATTGCTGTAGTTGGCCATAAATTGACTGTTCCATAGGGTTTGATTTTTTGGGATGAACCCTCTTCCCTGATACTGAGTGAAAATGCTTTCCTTAAGGAGCCGTTCTTGAGTCTCCAGGTTCTGCAGTGATGGTGAATTTCAGGCAGCAGCAGCTTTGCTGCTGTCTTTGCCGTTTCCTATCTTGGGAAGCAAAGGTGAGGGAAATGGTAGCTAAACCTTTGTGTACGAAAAGGTTTGACAATTTCACCTAAACTCTGGGGAGGCTGGAATCAAAATGCCTGTGTCTGCAATGTTTTTTTTATTTATTAGAGAAATACTTCCAAACTCTGTCCTTCCAGTAACAATAATTTCTGCCATGTTGTATTGTATATCTTGTTTCTAATGTGCATTAGCGTCCACATCTCCTG
The DNA here is from genome assembly GCA_013400515.1 of Erpornis zantholeuca. Classification (NCBI taxonomy): domain Eukaryota; kingdom Metazoa; phylum Chordata; class Aves; order Passeriformes; family Timaliidae; genus Erpornis; species Erpornis zantholeuca. Next base: position 41,115 of record VZTN01000491.1, read on the forward strand.
TCCATCAGTCGCTTAGTGTAGCATGGCTTGAGTAAAGGAGCTACCTCTTGCTGTCAAGAAAGATGAGTTGTGGGACAAAGAAAACATTTTCTTGGCTTTTTCAGACCTCGGAATTGTGTTTTGCGTTAAGACTGTACAGAGAGGGATAAAGTCCTCTCTTAGGGTGTCCTTTCAGTGAACTGGTGCTCTTAACTGCTTTGATGGTGGGAAGGGAAAGCTCTGACTAAGCCAAGCTACACGTGGCATTGCTTGATGAAAAAATTTCTTCTTGCATTCCTGCTTTTTTTTTATTTTTACATATCTGCTCACCAGTAGATGCTGTATTGCTGTCAGGAAGCCCATGCATACGTCAGTGTTCCATTCATGCCAAAGGGAATTCTGAGCTGGACTGGAACAGAGTAGCTGTTTGTGTGTTCATCTTGTCCTTCTTCCACATGTCCTCCTTCCCTTTTGCTGCCTCATCCTTCAGTGCAGAGCACTTGCTTGCTGTTGAGAAGAGCAGCCGACCAAAACCACTTAGAGAAGGGAAAGATTGCCTGCCAAATTTGTGTAAGAAAACGTGTGGGCAGCTTAAAACTATTCCTCTTTGAAACCCAACTGGTGCTGTGCACTTGCTCACTGCGTTTTATGCTCAGTGGCCACAGTGAATGATTGAATAAATCTGTGTGTCCTACGGGTGACTGTGGACCTGCTGCCTGAAATGCACATGGCAGAGTGTGTGCAAGAGTGATCAGAATTCAGAATCTAAGAGGATTTCCTTTTCACAGCAATAAGGAGGAAGAAATATGCTGCTTAGGTGCGCTTTCAGTATTTTTTTGGAAGGCTTTTAATCTCAAGTGTTGTCTTGTGGGAGAGGAACACAAGAGAGGTCTTGTGGATTATACATAGTGGGCAAAACAGGCAGACTGGAGTGGGAGAAGAACAGCTTTTCTTCCTTGCAGTGCTGGGAGAGGTGGATATCTGCCACTGACATGTCTTTTCCTCCCAAGTTGATCTTCATTTTCCTGAGCACAGGCAAGGAGACAGTCTGCTGCCATGGAGGGGACAGACAGGGCTTGGGCGTGTGTTGTGTGACAGTATTTTTTGCCACAGTTCGTTTCCTGCGCTTCATCAATGCACTGTGCTCCTATTACAGAATGCCATTTTGTTGCCCTGGGGTTGGTATATCATCCTTTCAGTGGCTAAAAAAAAGTGGGTGTCTTTACTTCTTGTTTGATGTTAACCTGATGTTGTACAGGGGTTGTTAAAGCTTTGAGACACCACAGTGTTGGGTGAGAGCCTCAGCTGTTGTAAAGAAAGCTCTCCTGGTGGTTTTTGGGCGTGAGAAAATGTTCAAAGTGCTACTACAGAAATAAAATTTACTTGTCCATGAAACAGGGAAATTATTTTTTCTTCGTTTTGCTGGTAACTGAACAGCTTCGTGGTTGGGAAGGGGAATTCTCCAAAGCATCAGGTCTGTGTGCACCCAGATTCTGTTTGAGTAGTAAATCGGTGTGATGCAGTCTTTTAAGTGCGTGTTGGATTCACAAAGGTTGATCATGCTTTTATAGAACCGCGGCGTTGTGGACTCTTTTTCCCCACAACAGGAGTGTCTGGTACTGGTCATCAGTGCAGAGCCGAGGACAGCTGGTCCTTACGGGTGGGTCCCAGTGGCTGCTGGTGGTGGCTTTCTGCAAACGCTGTCGGGAGGGCCTCCTCCCGGGAGAGCACAGAGCTATTCCCTTGGAAGGTTTGGGGAGGGCAAGGACTTTCTTAGAGATAGGAAGATGCAGTGTTTGAGTCCATAGGAGAGGGCATTAGGAATCAGAATAACTTTGTCATACAAGATACTGAATCCTTTATTTCTGCTCTGGTTGTTTCTCTTGTCCTGTGATCTGACCAATTTGTTTATCTTGGTATCTGTGTGTGAGAATGAAAGTATTAGCCAAACACAGATTGCTTACTTGCCTTCTGATACTGTTGAAGCAAAATACTGTTGACTTGATAGCTTGTCTGCATGTGAAATTTCCATGGAACGGAGGTCTGCCTTCTCTTTGGAAGCTTTGTGGTGTAAATGAGTGCGTGAGCTGCCCTCTGTTTTGAGGATGGGTTTGACATTAGGATCAGAATTGGGAAACAGACAGAAATAAGTCATCTGACAACAGTTAGGAGCTAGGAGTAAGCTCCTTATGGGAATTGTAGCTGCTGTACCACTGCTGTAGTCACTTGGGGATGCAGGAGGAATGCAGCCAAGCTGACTAGGCTGGTTGCTGAAAGTCTGTGCTAGCTGAGAAATGCTTTCTGGCACATTCAGTGTAAAAATTTAGAGCATTTCTTGTTGAAAACTGGAAAAGTCTGTGGTTTGTCTCTTCTTAACCTTAAAAATGGAGCATGCTCTGTCAGGGAAAACATGCACCATGCAGAGGCTTCCTTTTGGGAAATTTATTTTGGATGGATATAGGTGATTCTGATTGAGGGGTAGGAGGGTGGTCTTGCCTATACATGACGAACTATAAATGCCTGTCTTCTTTTTCCTCTGGATCTGCATGGTTGCTAAGTTCAGCAGCTTGCTTGGCATGGGCTCTAGAGGAGCTGCTTTGATCTGAGGGCTGGCTGCTCTGCAAGAAATAATCATGTGCTCAGATGGGAGAGAGCTGCTCCTGCATGGACACATTTCAGCTCTGCTGTTAGGAAATCTGTGTGAAAGCTAGGCTCCACACCTCAGTCGTTTATTGCTGCTGGCTTTGTCCACTTACAAGTTCAGATGTCGTGTTTCCATTGTTCGGCTGTGCTGAGCTACAGTCCTTAGAAAAACAACTTGTTTCAGCTGGAAATGGATGGGTGTGCACAGTTCTGAGCTGAAACTTGGACACAGTGCATGAGGCCGGGGAAATGCAATAGGGGAAAAACATTCCGGGAAAAGTGTTTGTGAGAGGTTAGTCCACCTACAGTTGTGCAAATCTACCCTAAACTCCCTTCTCAAAGGGTTAGTGAAGGGTCTTGGTCTGTTGCAGCAAAGTCTGAGAGTGACATAGAAATGACTGCTTATTGAGCTGTGAGAAGAAAGCTCAAGGTACTTCTCCTTGAAGAGTCTGCAGGCAACAAGCGTGTAGAAAAGCCCCCTGAAGTTAATCACTGATAAAGATAATAAATTATCTTAGGGATTGCAAAGATATTGAATTATCTTTGGGATTGGCTCTTGTAGAGATTGCAGTGAAACAATGCATTTGTGTTTTTAACAGCTTAGAGTTTTGGGGTTTCTTTTAGGTCTTCACCTTTTCTTTAAGTGTCATTTTAAAGGAAGGTGCTTCAAGGATCCAATTCAGTCACTGTGGATCTGTCATCGTAGCAGGGTGTGCTTCACTGCATGCTTAGAAGTGTCTTGTATTGAGAATTAGTCAAATCTATCCTTGGACAGTCAAGGCAAAAGGTGAGTCCGGTGGAAAAGGAACGTGACCAACTGTTAAGAGAAGGATTTTCTCTTTCTTGGGAGCTCACCTTCCTTAAACAAGGCTTAAGGGAATAATCAGTCCCTTGAAAGTAGGGCAGTGAGGAATAGGATGTAACAGTGCACAGCAGGACTCCTCAGTCATTTCTCAGCAGTGCACACACTGTCTGGAGATGCTGGTGTTGCTGCAAATGAAGTGTGTTTCAGGTAGATGGCTAAAATCTTCTGTTAAGATTGGAGTCGTGCTTTATGTACTTCCCAGTTTTTACTTATTGAATTGACAAAGTTGAAATGACTTCATATAGCAACTACTGCAGAGCTATGTTGTTCTGTACTACTTGTGTGCTTTACATTCCTTAGTTCTCACTACTGAATCCATTGAAGCTGGCCATGTCGTGTTTAAGGATCTGTCTGAGTCTGTGCTGATGGTCCTCGGGATATGCTTATCCAAGGAGGTTTAGAGTCCTTGAGCTGTCCTTCAGGAAAACTCTAAAATACCATTTCTGTAGCTCTTGTTCTCTGCTTCACTATGGCACAGTGTGGGAGGTCAGAGGGAATGTAACCCCCCCTTAGCTTTTCATGGCTGTGGTGAGGCAGCTCTGGTTTGAGTGGCCCTATAAGTAATTTATTAAGTAGCTTACATGATGCTTACCTCAGGTACTTGGGGGAGAGTCTTAAGGGGTTGCAGTTGTTCAGGTGTGACATTTGGGGATTTTGGCAACGGGGGAAGAGGGTGATTCTGGGAAGCCCGGTGGCACTGTCTGCTTCTTCATGGTTATGTGCTCCCTTTACTTTGTCTCTGCTACTTATGTCTCTGACATAACAGCGGGGAAGACTTGAGAGGTGACTTGCTAAGGGTGGCAAAAACTGCCTGCATAGGCCCAAGCGTCCCTTTAGCATCCCTCAGTTGTCAGCGTTTTTTACAGGGGTTGGTTTCCATTTTGGTTCTGCAACAGCATGGGAGGAACCTTTATTACAGGTGTTGCTGTTTGTCTGTGGCTCTGATGCAGACCACCACACCTCCGGTGATATATATGAGTTGTTCATACACTGTCAAAGCTTTGTTTCCGTGTTCAGTTCTTTCCAAGCCTACTCCAAAAGAAGTGTTTTCTATCAAAATTTAAGGTTGAGGGAGGGTTAGGAGGAGAGTGAAGGTGCAAACTTGTGTTAAGAGACTGAAAGTGTGGCAGTTTTATATTGTTGATGTAACAGTGTTGTCAGAAGCTCAGCTTTCAGAGGCATGAGTATGTGTTTCGGTGGTTTTTTTATTGATTTTTTTTTTAGTGATGTTTATATCTTGTTATTCATGGCAGAGACTAAAATGTGTATTTTTCCCCCACATAAATGTGAAATTGGGGCAGGGAACTTAAAATGATAGTGAGACGAGGTGTTGTTATTTTTACACTGGCATGAAATTTTTCTCGCATGAACGGTTGCAGCTGAAGACCAGTTAATGCATGAATTTGCTTCATGTGGAAGCATGCCAAGTGCTTGGAAAAAGAATATTACTCCTTGCAGTTTCACAACCTTCTCATAACTACAGCTTTCAGCATGCCTGCCTGTCTGTTTTTATTGCTGTGTATGCTGCTGGGAATGCAGCGGGTGGAGGAGAGGAGGGAATTTTCCTGTGAATACCTCAGCACCTGTCTCGTCATCAGAAGCACACTGCAGTCCTAATGCAGGTGTCCCTGCAGCAGAGACTCAGCTGGTGCCAGTCGTGGGGACTGTGTTATGCCATTTCAGCAGCACGTTACTCCTCTCACCTCCCTCCTGCTCTCCCTCTTCTAATTTTTGTAGCAGCAGCAAGAGAAATGGAGTGTACAGTTAAAGGAATAAAATGAAAGTAGATACTGTTGAGATGTTCCAGCTGCCAGACTTCAGAATTGGGCTGAACGAGGCATTCTGGTTTGGGGAGGGTCAGCGCGTGTTGGGAAGACAACGGATCTGATTGTGTATCCCGGATAAGTGGGAGCGATCCTCATTGTGCTGGGAAGAGGTGGTGCTGTCAGACAGTGTCTGTGCTGACAGTTCTGCTGTAGTAGCAGGGTAGGGCAAGTGAGAATCACACAGCTTGTTCCCCTTGGAAAACAGATTTGAGGAAAACACACAAAATCTGCAATGCTGAAATGTAGTGGGCACTCAATTGTCTGCTGCACTTGGCTTCTGTGTCTGCTTTGCCTTGCAGTGACCAGGGAGCTGATTTTTATCTAAAGAAAATGGTGTCTTGCATAAGGAGCCAGGAAACGATCCCTTTCACTTCAGGGCTGTGTCATCCAAATGGGGTGGTGGTGAGGGTTTGACCCACAGAAATGACAGGCACTGCTGGAGACTTGGCTTCAGTAAAGCCTCGGATGGAATTTTTTCTATAATGCATTATTAACTCTGTGAAGATCTGCATCTTAAAATGCCTTGAAACCTGTTTTAGTTTCACCTGAAAGCATGTTGGTGAAAAGGCAGAACCCTATACTTTGCCTCAATAGTTAGTTTGCAAAAGTCAAAATCCATTCCCACTGTTGTATTTGAAGACGTGTAAGTTAATTTCTCTGTCTTGATGTTTCAAATCAGAGTACTTTTTCTGGTAAGCAGTCCTGAAACTGAGATGGGCTCATGCATTTTGAAAGCATCAGAGGTGATATTCTGAAGGCTAAAAGGTAGCAGGGCAAGGGAGAGCAGACACAAAGTTCTTGCTGTGGTATGGGGTAGTATACCTCGTAATTTGCAGAGGTTATGGGTTGCCTATTTAAATATTGTGTTTTGGATCCAAAAGTGAAAAATTGGTGCTTGAAATACTTGGCCCAGTTTGCCACATTGCACATCACCGTTGCTTTGTTTTGATGCACTCTTGCCTCAGGAATCCCTTGATGTGCATCAAATAGTTAGACAGAAGGCATGAAAAAGACTTGGCAGTGTCTTGCAAAGTGAACTTAGCTAGTTACTGGTCAGAGCTGGACTTTGTTCTTGCACTGGGAATGGGGGTTATTTCCTCTTTTGTGTTCCACTTGCAAGGTAATAGTATAAACACTGCTATTTCTGTGTGAAACAGACTTCATATGTATTCCTGAAATGAACAGTGGAAAATACGCTGTCAAGAAATGCTCGGTTATGTATGAAGCGTAGATAGATTAGTTGTTTTTCGGTGCGGTGTCTTGAAGGTGTGAGAGCTAAAATTGTTCTGGAGAGAAAGCTGAGATTATTTTGGACAGGAGTTGTTGGAGCACCAGGGAAGGCAGTATGGCTCTAGGTCAGGCATGAGGAGTTCCTCATGGAAATCAGGATTAAAACTGCTCACTGTAAGGGAGTAATTTTTAGCTGAGTAAGGAAAGAATCTGAAACTTCCTTGCTCTTCAAGCAGGGAAGTGGGGCTGAAGTCAGCATAGTAGGACTAAAGGTTATTAACTGACCTGGTCATAGTTGTGGTTTTGGTCTGAAGGTAGCTTTGCAACACCAAACAGAGTTGAAAATTCTTTCTAAATTTAGTGTTGTCTTTAAAAACATTTTGCTGCTCTCCAAAAATTCTGGTGCTGGGAAAAATCAACTGTTACAGTGCTCGCTAATTGGCAGTAAATGCCTCACAAAGAACTGATCCAAAAGGAGTGTCTGGTAAGATTTATTTTAGGGGATGCAGTTTGCTGCCTGCCAATAGCCACTGGCTGTTTCTTGTCCTTAAGGTTCTTGGGAAAGGCTTTGCTCTGGTCCTCATAGGATCCGTTTGGCACCCTCTGGGTGTCAAACACCAAGGGCCGAAATGCCAAGTTCAAAATGTAGCAAATTCTGAATTGTGTTCAGTGCCCACTATATGGTAAAAGTCATGGGACTCATCTGAGAAAAGCTGAGACACAAAGTTGTGTTGGATTTTAAGACTGGAAATTAGGGGCCAGCCCTAAAAATAAGAAAAAAAAACTGCAGAGAAAATATTTTTTCGTGAAAGGTGTGATTTCTTTTGTCTTTTAATACTTGTTCGAGCTAGTGGGGTTCATCCAAATTCGCTTTCAGATGCTGCTGTTTTATATTACGGTGCTTAAAAACACTGAAGCTTAAAAAATAAATCCTGTTATGTTAATGAGCCCAACTTGCAATTTCACAGCCATGGAGAGCTGTTGTGTGAAGCCTGGCTGCCAGACACTTCGCCGCAGTGCACTGCTTCCTTGGTACTGCTTAAAGAACTCTTCACTAATGCTTTGGGCATGGCATCGAGAGGCAGAGATATCATGCTGTCTGCTATCTTATTCCAAGTGGCTGAAATGCAGCTCGGAACTTGCATCCCTTCCGGGGAGATGTTGCTGGACGTTTGGCCAAAGGTGCCATTCAGGTTCTTTGGAGCAAGTGTTTGGGCTGGGTGATGACACCAAGTGCCCAAACGTACTGTTTGGGCGGCTCGTTGCTGCTCTGCCTCCACACGGCGCATCACGGACACGATTTTAGGTTTTACAGTTTAGACAGAGTGTTTGCTCTGGCTGAATGCTGGAAAGCAGGAGCGCATTAGCATGGGGTGCATGCAGGATGGCCTGAAGGAGAAGGAGCAGGGAATGGGATTAGCCAAATGGGCTCTTGGAATCAGGCAGGGAACCTGAGATGGGAAGGAGAGGATTACTTTTTACAGCCTTTTCTTAATGCTTTCCTTGTAGCAAAGATGTCATTTAGGAAAACTATAAATCCGTGATAACCAAATGATAGAGATGCTCTGTAAATGAGCAGAGTCACGCACTGATTAGATGGATAAGTAATGGGCTTGTGGCATTTGCGGTGAGGATGGTGTGTGCTGGAAACCAAGTCTTTTCTGCCTTGCTCGTAATGCAAATTTCTAGGAGTTTTTTTTAGAGTTCAGCTGGTTCTAAAGCTCTCAGGTAATGGTACTGGTGGCAGGTTCTTCTGCTGGGAGTAAGGTTAGAGTTGCTGTCATTTTAAGGTTGTGATGTTAAAATGAGTATAAAATGCCTCAATTGGTATTTAAGAGACTTGCCTCTCTTGATACCTCAGTTGATGGTGTGGTTTTCTAGAGGAGCTGCTTGGTGTTGCATACTGCGTTTCTTCCTCCTAAGTGGAGATGATGTGAAGAGACAGTCATTTGTAGGTGGGGTATATCTTCCTTTCTCCCTCCCTCCCTGGCCTGGAGTAAAACTAGGGAGATGCTAATCCATGTTTAGCCTTAAAAGTAGTAAATTTGAAGTTGGTAGATAACCCAGAGCTTTCCTTCAAGTCCTTAATGCATGAGTGTTGTTTGTTTGCTGGAGTTCTTTTAAGTCTGTGTAGTTACTTGGTTTTTGTTGCATCCTCTTATTGTGAGGGAAGCTCTCAGAGGAAGCTGATTCTTTGACCTTAGTTTATGTCTGTGTGCGATGATGTGGAGGCATATGTATGTATGGACTTGGGTCCACAGCGGGATCTGTGCTGATGGCAGTTTTATGTGCAGGTGGCTTGATGGAGAGAAGTGGATGAAGTCAGAGTTAGCATCAAGAGCTGAATCCTGTCTCTGTTTGATTCAGCATTATGTGGTGGCAAGAGCCATGCCAGTTAGGGCAGCTCAGGTGTGCTTTGTCTTCCTGTCCTAACCTGGCATTTGTTCAAATGCATGTTCAGTATTTGGTGTTTGGCAGTCAAAACAAAATGACTGACATCTTATAGGGCTGTCTTCAGGGTGTACAGACATGAGTCCTGCTTGAGAGCAGCCAGAACTTGGGAATTTTGTTCACCTGGCATCTTTTTGACAGTAGAAGCATCAAATATGCTAAAAATTGTTTTGAGCAAAGGAAACCTAGGCAAGGACAGAACATGAGACTCTTACTGCGGGATGAGAGAGTAGAAGAAATCTTGTAAAAGGGCTTATGTTGGGGCCTGTCTGAACAATTGGTTTATGTCAGAGTATTGTTGGATTAGAGGAATACTGATGGAGAAAGCAAATGAAATATTCTGATATGTAAGGTGGAGCATTTGTATGCTATTCTACGCTTTTTTTAGTTAAGGGAAATAAAAGACATCCAAAGCCCTTTAAAGGAAATGTCTGTTTACTTGATGCGGTACATGGAAATGCTTTGTCTTCATTTGTAGCTTCTGTGGAGACGGCAGGATTTTCTCAGAAACAGAAGTAGAATTTTCTCTTCTACCAAAATACGGTTTTATTCCCTGCTTTGATACACCATGCCTTCATCACTATCCCTGTATGGTACTCAGTGTTGTGTAGAAAAACTGAAAAGACAAGAATGTACATCTAATGAAACTCTGGAGATAAATAACAATTTTGAAACTGCAGAGGAGATGAGAAGTGCTGCAGGCTGAAGGTGGATCTCTTCTACCTTGCAATAGGAAAGATTTTTACTCTGTATTTAATATTTAAAAATAGTCTAAAGTGTTTTTCCAATAAGTTAATTTCTTGATACTGTTCTGAAATGTTTTCAGTGACAGCACATAATACGAACATTCCCAAAACTTTATTGTGAAGATGTTTTCTCCTGGTCCCTCATGGGTGTCTCGGCGCTGTGTTGTTTGTGGGTGGATTTCTGCTTCTCCCTGTTCTCCTCGGGTTGTTTATTTAATCACACCATGCGCATATTCTTAGCTGAAAGGAAGATGGGAGGATTTTTCCGTTTGAAACTTAAACTGCACGAAAGACCTAATTTTGGGGAGAGGATATGTGTGGGGGAGAGTAGTTTTCCTATTTTGACTTTTTTTTTAGCAAATATTTCATAGTGTTAGGAAGAACCACGACCAGCTGTTCATTATTTCACTTGGAGGAGAGTTTTTCAGTTAGTCTGAGCAGTTGGGATTTTGCATGAGTTGGTTGAGCCAAGAATCCTTGCGACGGCTCCGGAGTTTGCCTTTCCAGTGGTGAAATCTGTCGCTTGGCTCCTGAACAGCACAGCAGTTCCTCTGTCTTGCCACAGCAGGCTGTCCTCTGGAAGGAGACAAATGGCAAGTCCTCAGATGAACCAAAACAGGCCTAAAATAGTGTTGTAGGTGTGGAGAGTGGTGATAGGCAAAGGACCCTGGCAAAGCAGGAGTAAATTGTTCATTAGGACTGGGGAGGAAACTAGTTATCTTCACCAGTATGCCAAACTGGAGAGAGCAGCCTGTGTGAGTATCACCTGGAAAAAAACACTGCTGAGGAGCGACAGGCCGTGCTGCTGGACTGTCCCGCTCTAGGCATTAGAGCCGCTTTGATCCGAAGTTGGAAGTCCTCCCTTTCAGCTTGATGTTCCCTGGAGGAGGAGGACAGAGAGGCTGCAAAAGAGCAGATGGAGGCTTTAGTGGTGCCCTTGAGATGTATGTTTGTGTATTGCCAAGAGCTGACCAGAGGTTTTGTTTCTCAATCATTGAAGGGATAAAAGGAAGAAATTTGGGAAGTAGTTCTCAGCCTGCCTTCCTTAGCAAACAAGGCAATTAGGCTGAAGCTGAGCGTGTCCTAGAAGTGTTGAGTGGTAGACAGACGGCAGAAGGCAAAGGTTGTGTGAGCTCTCCACTTGTGATGAGAGAATGGATGGGAAGCTGGAGGGACCTTCCAGGAGTCCTCAGATGAACTGCTTGCTCTTCTGATTTATCTGCCCACATAGATGGATTCTTGGGGAATTTATCTGCAGGAATCTGAACTTGTGATGCACATGGGACTGCTTTGAAACTTTGGAGGCACAAATGAAGCTTAAGAATAAAAAAATTTTCTGTCTTAATGAGGTATATTCCATGGGGAAATAGATACAGACAGTGGCTGCTTTTATCCAGAGGTGACAGCAGCTTTTAGTTGTTGTAGGGGTGGCTGGCACATACGGTTTCTCTGCTGGGCAGACTGGCGTTTCACTTGATTCTGATTTTGGATTGGGATTGGGGTTTGGGTTTTGGAACTGGGAATTTTGGAAGCTGTTGAGCTTTGTAGGGGGATGCTTAACTTGGTCTTTATAATTTGATAATTGTTTTGGTAACTAGTCCACAGGCTGTGGAGTGAGTTCGTGGAGCTCTAAGAGAAGTGTCTTCTATAAACTACTTGCCGCAGTCGTCCTTTAGCAGGCAGGATAACACAAATGGGTATTAGGGCTTTCCTCTCTCATACAGCCATTCATCTCTTTTCTAATTTCTACATATTTCACAGCAAAAGCAAATGGACTGCACGGGGAAAGTAAGGTCCACAGAAGAACTTTACAACTCAGCATCCGCTTTCTAAAAAAGACAAATAATACAGTTGCACATTCTATAGAGTTTAAAATAAATGTTTTCTTGAGAAAGGTTCTGTGACATGAAGTCATTTTGTAGTGGAGTTGATATTATGTGGAAAGAGTTGCTTGTCCTTTTGGTTCTTTGCTTTGGATGTTGGATTAGGAGACATCAGACCCCAAGTGAGATACCTGAAGCCAGCAAAGTGTACTTTAAAATACAATGTTAAAATAATAGCTACAGCTGTACGTTTTTTTGCTTTTTAAGTCTATTTTGGTCAGTTATATCATTCTTAAACCAGGTCTGCTACTTTTCAGGTGGAATCATTTATCTTGGATCAGGATGATCTCGAAAACCCTATGTTGGAAACAGCTTCTAAATTGCTGCTGTCAAGTACTGCTGATGGTGCTGACCTGAGAACAGTAGATCCCGAAACCCAGGCAAGATTAGAAGCTTTACTTGAAGCTGCGGGTAAGTGCTCATGTCCCGTACAGGTTTAACCCGAAGCCCTTACAAAGGTCTATACTGGAATCGCTTGCATAGGGCTAATACATAGGAGCGTGGTACAGCCACGAAATGTACAGTGCAGTGGACTTGGCAAGGACGTAATGGAAGAGAAAAAAGTTTATTTTAAGAGTAGTTCGAGGTTTGGAAAATGAGCATTTCCTGTGAAGATGATTCAAATCAGATTTATCCACTGTTGGTGTTCTGAAAGCCTGACTCAAAGTTGACACCTGACATTGGCTTGTGCCATTATGTCAAACTCTAAATTGCTAAATAGGCTTTATTTTGTAACAGTTGCTGTAGGAAAAGCTTTAATAGTTGCTTGTATTAAGTAGTTTCAGTAGCTGAAAACTGATTTCTTCTGTGGTTTGGAGGGATTTGGTCACGTGCAGCTTGTAAATTAGCATTGTAAACAGTTAAACCCATCGTTTTGGAAGCTGTAGTTGATTGTGCTTGGAATGTTTCTGCCGACAGATCTCATAGGCTCAATTTCAACTTGTCTGTTCTCTCCTTTCCTGGCACGTGTCCCCGCCGGTTGTGAATTGGAATGGCAGGAATAGGGAAGCTGTCGACAGCGGATGGGAAAGCCTTTGCGGATCCCGAGGTGCTGCGCAGGCTGACCTCCTCGGTCAGCTGCGCGTTGGATGAAGCTGCCGCTGCGCTGACCCGGATGAGAGCGGAGAGCACGGCGAATGCAGGGCAGACGGACAAGTAAGCCAGCTTTTATCCTCGACTTTTTCAGCCCTTTGCTACTTTTAGAAGCAGTTTTTCTTGTTCTATCACTTGCACTTGCGGATGATGAAATTCTTACTCTAGTGGAATTGGTGCCAAGTTATCACCTGTGCTTCTCCTGTTTAAATATTTGTGGACTGGCAGGTCTTGCAGTAGAGTGAAGCAATTAATGCTGCTTAGAATTCCGTAACGACGCTCCAAGGAGTTTATCGTGACCAACTATAGAAACATTTCTAAGCTCTTCTATAGTACAGTTCTTCTTAGAACTGTTCCAAAGAGCTGCAAATCCTCAAATGGGTCATTCAGTGATAGCATGAAACAAGATTTCAAATAAAAAGAAATGTTTTAGGGAATTTCAGAGTGCCTTTTTAATTGAGGAAGAGAAGCAGCTTTGAGGGATTGGAGCTCCATGGTGGTTTGTGTCACACAGGACCTTAGATAGTGCCTCAGCCAGGGAGTTGCTGCTCTTGTATTGGACTTTGTCGCTTTATATGTGGGATTTTGTCTTACTGGGGTATTTAGGAGGGTAAGAAGAAGGTTTCCTTCCAGGCTGTCCTTAGGCTTCAGTGCAGTGGAAGCAGTGTTAGTAGGGACGATCAAGTGCTCCTACACTCACTGGAAGTTTGTTCCTTCTGTGTGCAATAACTCCAAACGATCATTCCTTGCTGTGGGAACAGGACACAGGAAGAACAGAATAATTTTGGGTTACGTCTGCTTCTATTCTGTGTGCATCCCTTCTTTTCCCCAGCACCTCTTTCTTGGGAATGGTGGTGGTTGCCAAACTTGTTACAGGGACAGAGGATCTTGGAAATTTAAAAAAAGAAGGTCAACATATAGTGAAGAGACGTATTTGAGAACCGATTCTCCGTGTGTTAAAATTGTGTCTGGTTACAAGCTCCTGGTATTTTCAGGCACAGGAGAGAGGGGAAGTGGTTAAGTTTCTTAAGGAGGAGAGTGATGTGGGTGATTTGGTTTAGTTTGATTAACAGTTACAGTGCTAAACAAATAAAGTTTTCTTACAATGGACAGGTGATTTCCGTGTCCTCTGGTCCTGGAGTATCCTGCATGTGTTTCTCTTCTACACTTCTGTTAAAAGTTAATAGCAGGAGTGGATATAGACACGACTTAATTTTCAACCAAGCTAGCTGGGAAACCTCAAGTGTAAAACTGGCACTTCTTTAATTAGCAGTTGGCACGTTTTTAGCTAGTGTTTCCTTTTTTGGTGACTGCATCCTCATGGCACGCTGGAGTTCAGGCATAGCCCATTTCCACTTTCAATGCTTTCTCCCTTGTTAGCCGCAGTTTGGCTGAGGCTTGTTCCGAAGGAGATGTGAATGCTGTGCGGAAGTTGCTCATTGAAGGCCGGAGTGTGAACGAGCACACAGAAGAAGGGGAAAGCCTCCTTTGTTTGGCCTGCTCAGCAGGATATTATGAGCTTGCACAGGTTGGTTTCCTGGCTGTTTGTACTATGTGTGTGTTGTACAAAAAGGAGCATTAAATCCATATATTACTGCCTTGTGCACCTGGAACGGGGTGTTAAAGTAGTGGGAAATGGCAGTTCACTGGCAAATGAGTCTCACACATACACTGAATGTTGCTAATGCATTCTTGGTGCTTACTTTCTGCAAGGGTTGCTCACATAACACTGAAGGTGGGGGTTTGTAGTGTAGAAGCAGAGTTTGCGTTCACTCCAGTTGTGTTGTTGATCACTGTCTCTTGGCAGGTTCTCCTGGCAATGCATGCCAATGTGGAGGACCGGGGAATCAAAGGAGACATCACACCTCTAATGGCCGCTGCCAATGGCGGGCACGTCAAAATTGTCAAGTTGCTGCTAGCTCACGGTGCTGATGTGAACGCACAGTCGTCCACAGGTAAACAGGGTGCTGGGAAGCACTGGAGAGCTGGGATTCATGGTGTGCAGGGAACTTGGCGTGGAAGTTTGGGAGCAGTGGCTCTCAGCCCAGCAAGACAGAATGCTTCCTTGTGGTTTTCCCATTTAAGTTCTCTTTTCTAAGTGAAACTCTGAAATATTGTTCGATGCAGATAAAATATTATGCAGACATACAAAGGTGAATAAGGTCAGTTAGTAACTGGAAGATGTTTGAGTACATAGGATTTGTTGTCACATTTTAAGCACAGCTTGGTAAGTTGGTGTGTACATTGAAAAGTTATTTGGTGGCAGGTCTAGGAAACCAAGGGGAAAACAGGAAACATGACAAGATGGCCCCCCATCCACCTCTTTCCAAGGTAATTTGCTAGCCATTTGTGTTGAAGGGACCAGATTGGGACATTTAAGTTTTTATAGCCTGGAAGTGGAGAGCTGATGTGTAATCAGCGGTGACTGATGAATGGAGAGCTGACCCTGAGTTAGGAGGAAAGGGGGATACCAGGGGACACCTGATCTATTTTTTCAGTATTTTTTTTTTAGTGAAGTAGTTCTGTCAGTAGCAATATGGCCTTGACCTTTAACTTTTTTCATGGTGTCTTTCATAAAGGCAGAGTCTTTGACTGTTGTGTGCAGATCCATGTTTTTGTATTTTTTCCACTGAAGTTGTTTTCATCTCCTTGTAAAGACTATGAGCATTTTGGAACCAGCCCCTTGGAGGTGTTTAAGACTTGATTTAGAAGCAGCAGTTTGTTCTGCTCCTGGTTTTGAGCTTTCATTCTTGCAGCATCGTGTGGTCCTGCTGATTAACAGGAGAACGGATGGGGCTTTGTGACGGAAGCTGGGCTAGAAATGGGAAGAGAGGTGCATCGGTACAGGCACAAGGAGATCCTCAGTCTGTCAGCACCGAGCTGCTTGGTGCCGTTACTTATTTCCCCCTCCCTGTAGTTCTTCATCTGTAGCCTGAAAAAACTCCCTGCTGTCAGGTATCCAGGTAAAAGGGATGGAATGGA
This sequence comes from Erpornis zantholeuca, assembly GCA_013400515.1. Lineage (NCBI taxonomy): Eukaryota > Metazoa > Chordata > Aves > Passeriformes > Timaliidae > Erpornis > Erpornis zantholeuca. The sequence goes on from VZTN01000491.1 coordinate 56,812, forward strand.
GCAGCAGGTGAAATTCTGGATGAAGAAACACCATCACATTCTGTTTCTAACCCTCATTCTCTCTGGCTTTAGGCAACACAGCCCTGACCTACGCCTGTGCCGGGGGCTACGTGGATGTTGTGAAGGTGCTGCTGGAGTCGGGCGCGAGCATTGAGGACCACAATGAGAACGGTCACACGCCGCTGATGGAAGCTGGGAGCGCTGGCCACGTGGAAGTGGCCAGGGTGCTGCTAGAAAATGGAGCAGGCATCAATACGCATTCCAATGAATTCAAGGAGAGCGCGCTGACGCTGGCTTGCTACAAAGGTACAGTAACAAGTGTGGAAGAGTGTCAGGGCTGAAGAGCTGCTTTGAACATGGATTCGTTCAGCCTTGCTGCCTACAAGCAGGGGAATTTAAAGGCTGTGAATAGGCTGTGACACTCTTATCCCAGGTGTGTGTAAAATGATCTGTGTACAGAGTCTGAGTATCAAGATCTAAACCTTTGGTCTAAGTTATGATGTGCTAGAAGATGCTCTGTTAAACAAATCTAGAGACAAGGACCACTAGGTGAGCTAAACTTCCTGTATTTACAGCTGTATTTTACAGGGTACCTCTGCTTAAGTACAGAAATTACTTCGTTTTTAAGGACTTTGGTACGTGTAAATCACAGAAAATTTAGGACCTGCCTTTTAGGTGTCACTGCTGAGGGCAACAGGCCTTTGTTACTTCCCTTAGGGCATTAGGCAGCAATCTTGCAGCCCCCAAGAAACGGAAGAAGATGTTTAATTAAGAGGCAAAATACGTTCCTACAGCCCAGCAGCTGCTGTTCTAGTCACTTAGGACATGTTTTATTAGTTCCTTGACATTATGGAGTAGATGTTGGTAGCAGAGGCACTTGTGTAGCACCTTTATAGAAGTTGGTTGTAGTCTTCCATTTATATTTCTCATCACCTACACTGATAAGCTGCTGTGCACATAGATGGCAGAGATACAAACATACCTTTCCAGAGTGGATTTTTTATGTTGTAACCTGGACATCCATGGCCTTTGTTATGTACTTTAGATCCTTTCTATGAGTGTTGAAATGCACTTTCTCAAGCAGTTTCTCTCTATTAACTCTTTTCTCCTCACAGGCCATCTGGAAATGGTGAGGTTTCTGCTGGAAGCTGGTGCAGACCAGGAGCACAAGACAGATGAGATGCACACGGCTCTCATGGAGGCGTGCATGGTAAGAGGCGTACAGCTTGAGCAGTGAGGTCTGTGGGCTCTCTTTTCTTCCTGGAGATGGAGGAAGTGATTCCTTTTAGTCTCCTTCTGATACAGAATCTGTGATGTTTTGGTTCTTTTGTCTACTTGATGGGAAGTTAGTGATGGGAAAATACTTAATATAGGAATTCAGAAATTTACTAACTTCAAGTGGGAAGATTCTCAGTAGTTGCTAACATTTCTAATGTGCTAAACACAGGCAATGAATATGGTCATAACCTAGCTTTTTGGGGGCATTTAACACACCTCAGTTACGAGAAATTAATTTGTAAGCATGTGGTTATGTGTGTAACATGTTTCAGTGTAGTTCACACAACCATGTACTCCCCGAAAATACAGGATTGGAAGCTGTTTTGGAAGCAACTAGGAAATGAAAAGGGCAATTGTTAATTCTTAAAAATGAGAGTAATTGGATGTTGCTGCTTTGTCCATCTGAGGCTGTTGTGTTCATCTGAATATGGAACCTTATTGCTGAATTGAGAATGAATTTCTTAAATTTCCTTTTCATCCTTGCCTCCAAATAGATTCCACATGTGTTGGGATTTTCATGGCATTAGCCTTGTGTAATGTCACACTGAACCCGTGAGTATAGAGGAGGGCAGTAAACCCCTATTTAGTCTGTCTTTTGCTGAAACAACTGTAATGGTTCTAAAACCAGCCAGTTATGTCTATTCAAGGAAGTTAATGGTTTCAGATAGGGGAATGATTAACAGAAGCCATTATGCTTCTTAAAAGTTGGAAAGAAGAAAGTCATGTAGATAAACAGAACTCGAGCTGTCCTTTATCTCGCCCTGAAATCTTACTAGAGCAGCCATATAAATATCCTTGACAGTGGCCTTGCAGCCAGTTCCTGGGAGCTGTTGGTAAAATTGCCTTGTTTGATGTTGCAGTTGCCTTCTCATCAGGTTAGCTGTGGATCAAGCCTTCCTTTCCTTGCCATTCTCTTCTGCCCTTTTAACTCCTCTGATAGACTAACTAAATTCTATTGGACCCACAGAGATGTTAAGGCCTAATTTTTGCTAGGAATTACTGGGCAATAGGAAAAACTTCTCCCCTATTTCTGCAGGAAGCTGTTCCTAGCGAGGCAGTTCCATGCTGGTGCTCAGAGTTGGCGCATAGTTGAGTCTCATACCTTCAGCTCTGCTGACAAGAGAAGGAGCAGCTTTCTCTAGCAGTGTTTAAAAAGCTTGCAGTGTGCAATGAAGCAGAGCAAGGACTTCCATCTCAGCATGTTCTTTGTGTAGAAACAGTTGCTGCTCTTCAGTGGCACAAGAAAACTTCCTTCTCTAGAACAGCATTGAGCTTCAGTGTGTGCTAGAAGAACTGTCTATTTGTGGCATAGCCAGTGCAGGTTAAAATCTTGTCCTACAAGGCATTCAGGAAGACTTCTGCCCGAGAGCTTTTTATAGACAGCAGCTATAATACTGATTTAATGCAAATGAGGTGTTGGGCAATGGCACTTGCCTTGTGGGAGCAAAAAGCAGGTTGGTCTAGTTGGCGTTTCCTCTCACTGAAGGACTGGTGGCCACAAAGCTTCATCTTTAAAATGCAGCTGGTGCTCTTGTGCAGGTTGCTCAGGTGACTTTTTCTCATCTATTACCAATTGGAAGGCTTTTCCTTGCTATTGTAGGAGAGCTCAACAGCCCCACCCCATTGCAAGATTTATTAAAACACGGATCAAATTCCCTTGTGTGGTGAAGCACCAGCAGTTCTCCTGCAGGCTGCTTGTCCCACATAGGAAGCTTTGAAGCATATCTTGGTGGCTGCGTTGTGCCATCCCCGCCGTTGATCGGGGGTTCGAAGTGAGCTGTCTTGCCAGAGCCTAATGGATGAGGCACTGTCGCTCCATTTCCCTGAGGAAAGATTCTTTATGGAGTCTTGGAGTTTTTCCCTAAAATAGTACTGTCATTTCATGTAAAAGGTGAATATGTCCTAGTTAATGTCCTAGATATTTTTCCGAGAGGAAACGGTGTTTTGCTCCCTGGATATCAGAAGAAGGTATGAAACACTTGAGAAAATGAAGCGGAAAAATGTCAGATGCAGTTTGGTATTTTCTCTGGAAAAGAGCTTTTTGGAGTTGTGGTTTCCAGCTTGGCAAGGATGGCTGTGGCTGCGATTTGCTGCCTCTTAGGAATTAATCTGAGATTGAGGTGTACTTACCTCATTCAGTGACAACCTTGGGATAGCCTTGTGTTCCTGGTGAGTGGCTGTTCATTTGCTGCAGGCCTCTGGTGTTTTGTGTGTCAGATTACGGTTACTCCACGTTGCAATGGTGGCGATCTCCTCACGGAGAAAACCAGCATGGAGAGTTGATGCTGTTGGAGCACAGCGACGAAGCCAGTCTCTGCTTCTGTCTGAGCAACGCAGAATGGAATGGCACTTGGATGTGTCACTGTCAGGCCTCCAGTGTAAACACAAAGCTGAAAAGCCACTTCAAATAGTTCCTGAATTTATGGCATACTGAAAATATGACAGAGATCCTATGCTCAAGTATTTTTAAAGGAAGAAAGCAAACTTAGGAGGTGCCTTTTGGTAGAACGGGTTTGACAGCATGATTGTCATACGTGGAAAACCTGCCAGGATCCTGCCAAGGGAAAGCTGTTGCTCAGGTGGGTAGCTCCTGGGATGTGTAAGGAACCTCCAACAAATGGTCTCATTTTGGTTTTCTGTTGGAAGGAGAAAGTAAGTCTTGACTCTGCTGTTAAATCGAGCAGTGAAATAGTTTTGCAGGAACCACGAGGCAAGCCAGGTCAGCATGCACAGCTGCTTCTTAAGAAAGGGAGGAAGCAAAAGGATCTCACTATTGTTCTTGTGGAAGAGGCAAGCTTCTAAAATAGTGGTGAGCTCCCTCTCGACTTTCTGGGCTTTATTTTGGAGATCCCCCCCGGCCCAAGTAAGTTGATCCCAAACACCTGAACTTGAGTCTGATACAAAGTTGTCTGGCTTGTTACCTACACCATTGACGAAGAGGTCTGAAATGTGTTCAGTGTATTTTAGTTTTGAATGGCACATATTCAGTAAAACATGCTCAGCCTTTCTTCAGATGCCTGTTCGAAAGGAGATCTTATCCTTTATCCAAATACTTAGAGAAAATGTTCAGGAAAACTGTTCAGCAAGTTTAATTATATTTTTTGGACTCATTTTACTCACTCATTGCTTTTCGTGTCTTTTGAGGGAATTTGAGTCTGTGACAAAGCCGTGGAGAAAAACAGTTTTTCCATTTGGTCAGTCTTTTGATCGTGTTTTTTTTCATTTCCAGGATGGTCACGTAGAAGTGGCAAGGTTACTTCTGGACAGCGGAGCTCAGGTGAACATGCCTGCGGACTCCTTCGAGTCTCCATTGACTTTGGCAGCCTGTGGCGGGCACGTCGAGCTGGCGGCTTTGTTAATTGAACGTGGGGCTAACCTGGAAGAGGTCAATGATGAAGGATACACACCACTGATGGAGGCAGCTCGAGAAGGCCACGAGGAGATGGTGGCACTGTTGCTTGGGCAAGGTAACCGCTGCAGGGCCTTCTGCAGGCTGGAACTCCGCAGGCAGCTGCGTATGTTGGGGGAAAAAGCACTAAGTTACTGTGATTTTTGTTTTCTTTGGTAATAAGATACTTTGTACCTATGGAAGTGGTTTGTCTGCTGATCCTGCCTTCTCTAACTGGTGTTTTTGTGGTTTGAAGGAGCAAACATCAATGCTCAGACAGAGGAGACGCAAGAAACCGCATTGACTCTGGCTTGCTGCGGAGGGTTCCTGGAGGTGGCCGATTTTCTCATTAAAGCAGGAGCTGACATAGAACTTGGCTGTTCCACACCTTTGATGGAGGCTGCTCAAGAAGGGCATTTGGAGCTGGTTAAATATTTATTAGCTGCAGGTATGGAGTCATTTAATTAACACTTTTGTAGAGGCTTAATCTAAGAGAAAAATACTTTTTTCGTTATTCATTACATTTTCTTCAGCAGCTTCTTGAAGTTGACTGTGAAGGTCTTTGGAGCCCTAAGTAATTTACTGGTTGGACGCTAATGTAAAGTTTCTTGGAACTAACTTGTAGTTGATGCTTTTATTCCTGTAGAGTATGATCAGGTTATCAGTTTAATAGATGCTGGATTGGAAGGGGGAAGTTTTTTATTTGCTGTTTGATCCTGTAAAGATTGTGGAGGCTTGCATATTTTCCGCAGTGCCCATCATAAAGCTTACAGGGTTTTGTCACTACTGTTTCAGGGGCTAATGTGCACGCAACAACGGCAACAGGTGACACAGCACTGACATATGCCTGTGAAAATGGCCACACTGATGTAGCAGATGTCTTACTTCAGGCAGGTGCAGATCTGGTAAGTCATTTGCCACCTTAAAAAAGTCTTAAGTAGGAGATAATTTTATCTACATGTCATATTCTGCGTGTTTGTTTCTGTGTTTGTTGCTGAAAACTTACACATTCTTTAATGTATTTAGGCTGTTAAATTATCCTAAAGTGCTGAGGTCAGTTACAGTCCTCTGGTAATTGATGTCTAAAGCATTTCCAAGCCATTCAAGGTTTCCTGGACCGGAAAATAGGGGATTTCATTCTTTTGTCATGGTACTCAGCTTCGAATTGTTGAGCTGATTCTGGGTTAGTCCTTGTACCTGCAAATCTCTTCTATTCCTTATGTGTCAGATAGTTGACACTGTGTTTGGCGTAAAGGAATTAAAATGATGGAGGTAAACTGATTTTTACCTTTCAGTAGGCTTGTACACCAGTAGGCTTGATAACCAGTGTGTTATCAAAAAGTGAAATTAAGCATGTCAGAAGATGTTGTGTTTAACTAAAATTCCCACCGTGTGCCTGAGTGCTTCTTGTCCAGGAGTCACACCTGTGCAGAGACAGGTGGTGTAAGGTTCATCTTCAAGATACCTTCAGTTCAAATGTTAGCTAAATATTTATGTCTAAGTTTGTGAAACACTAAAGAAGGATGTTCCATGTCTAGTACTTTCCCATTCATAAACCCTGAAGTCTGGCTTGCCTCCTTTCACCTGCTGCTTTGGATTTTGAAGCCTTTCTTTATCTGTTCTAGGAGCATGAATCGGAAGGTGGAAGAACCCCTCTCATGAAAGCTGCCAGGGCAGGTCATGTTTGCACTGTTCAGTTCTTGATTAGCAAAGGTAAGAGTGTGGAAAGGTTTAGGTTTTCCTGACAGTAGGAACACTTAAAGTTAAGGACATGTCAGAACTAGTGTAACTTCCTTGGATTTGTTTTAAATACCCTAACTCAACTGATTCTCCAACAAGGCATATAATGATTACCTGTGGTTTCTGCTGAGATTAGTGGAACTGCAACTAGTTGTAAAAACAGTGTGTTTTGGTCTTTCATTTCTAGTGAAAGCCGCAGAAGTAGGGATCACTGGCATGATCACTGCCCCCCTGATGCAGCTTCGGAGCACTGTCTTGAGGAGTTGAATGACAAGTCACTGTTGATTTCCATGTTTTGACTATAGCTTGCTTGATGTTTTGATACAAACCTGAAATTTCTATTTTCTCTCTCTTGGGCTGATTCTTGTGAATTTTTATCTGTGCCTTGCATATGGAGTAGGACATCCAGCAGGATGGAATTTTTCCTGTTTAGTTTGCAGAGTAGTTAATTCTGTTCCTTTGGATAGAGGTGAACCCATTGAAGTCCATTTTAGCTGACGTTTCCCCCTCTGTTTTTGCAGGAGCAAATGTGAACAGGACCACAGCGAACAACGATCACACAGTGTTGTCACTGGCCTGTGCTGGAGGTCACTTGGCAGTGGTGGAGTTACTGCTTGCTCATGGTGCTGATCCCACTCACAGACTCAAGGTTTGTCTCTCAGCTGCCTCATTTTCCTCTAAAACTGAGGGCACCCAACTGAATTTTCTCCTTTTGCGTTCTCTTCAACGCATTCAACCTGTCACGATTTAAATGGAAGCTTCCCCAAGCAGATGTGCTGCTCATGTACGTACTCTTGGAGTTAGTGCATGTCTCTTGATCATCATGAATATAAAGGTTGCCCTCCGGTTTTAAAGTCCTGATTGTGGAAGAGGAAAAAGATTTTTAAAGTACTTTTTTTTTTTTAAATACTTCATCAAGTCTTTTAAGTTTTGATGTGATGGAGATGGAGTATTTATTAAAGCAGAAGGCAATCACCATAGGTACTGTGTCGTGTCTCCCAAAATGCTGCAGTGTTGTTTTGATGATGTCAGTGGTGTTTTGATGATGCTCTTTTCTAACTCTGTGATCTTTACTTCTTCAGGATGGATCAACTATGCTAATTGAGGCAGCCAAAGGTGGTCACACCAGCGTGGTTTGTTACCTTCTAGATTACCCAAACAACTTGCTTTCTGCTCCTCCGCCCGATGCCACTCAGCTGACCCCACCATCCCATGACCTAAACAGGGTAAGATTTCAGGGCTGGTGATCTGTGGGGTTTTTTGCGCTTTCATACTTGGGAGTTTAAAGGTGAGAGAAGAGTCAGTCATGTTGTAAACTGTAGATGAGCACACTGAAAATTACTTTGAGCTGTAATGGAAATGGGGAAGACTTTTGAACATTATGATGTAGTGCTTTCATCATTCTTACTGTTCTCGAAGTATTATTGGGAAAACACACTGAGGTTGGAAAAGAAGAGCAAGTGCAAAGGTCTGAGTTTGCAGACTCAGTGAGTAATGAGACTCTTCAGTATTGAATTTACAGCCCATTGTGGCTTGTATTTGCTGTACTACGGTATGACACTGTACCATGCCAAGCATAGTTTAGCAAGTAATTTTTTAGCTTAAAAATGCAAAGTATGTGGAGATCACTTGATCTCCAGCTGTTAATTACTGAACTCAGCATATTAAAAACCTTATTCAATGTTCTTAGTCACCGTTAAAGTCTACTTTTCTAACAGATTTTGCTTACCTTCTATTGAATTATAACTAGCACAGAGTATAAGAAAAGTAATCTGTTAGTATCTGACGTTTTAGGCTCCTCGAGTACCAGTGCAGGCGCTGCCCATGGTTGTCCCACCCCAGGAGCCTGACAAACCCCCTGCTAATGTCGCCACAACCCTTCCCATCAGAAATAAAGGTCAGTCGTAGTTCCGGAGCTTATTTTCTAAATGTCCTTCGTAGCTAGAACGTAGAGGCTTGCACTTGTAGCAGGGCAGTTCCTATGAAGAGTGTTTATGGATTCAGTCAAGTAAACTGCAATTTTGATTTTTTTTTTTAATTTTTTTTAAGGGTTTGCTTATCCACCGAGTATCAGTCATCTAACCCTGTAGTCATAAAGTGTCAAGAAATCTGCCTAAGTAAATATGTTAAAATCTCTAGTCCGACACACTGAACTAATGCAAAATGTCACCCAGAAGTCTATAGAAATTGGATAATGGAAGTTGCAAAACCCATGTTAATCTCCATATCGTAGTTGATTTGATAACTTGTGTTTCCTTAGGGTAGTAGTCTGGGAGTGGGTGTGACTAATTGGATTGAAGGCGGAATTTCTTGTGGAGTAAAATCTTTAGTCTGATGTGGCTCAGGTCCTCCTAGGACTAAATTTGCATCTATTTTGCTCTCGCCATTTTGACAGTGCTTTCTGTACTTAAGAATTCTCTTCAAAAAACAATTTTTATCGAGCATCAGCAGTAGCAAATACAGGCGTGCATGTCCTAAAATTAATCCTGTGTGTACACTTGTATTGTTCTGGAGATACAGCGAGGATGACTGGAAGAAACTGGGCACCTCCACTGCCTCAAATCCTGAGTTTTGATTTGCCTTTCACCCTTCAAAATTAATCGATTGTTGCTTCTCCACCTGGTATGGCAGAGCATGTCAGCTGTGTTACTGGGGACTTCTGCATAAAAAACCAGTTGGATTAGTCCATCGCTTGTTCTTGCAGGAAGGCTGAAATATATGCCTTGCCTGGGCAGAGAGCTGAGTTTTGACACAGGCAAAATCATGTCTGCTATGGATAAAACGTAGTGGCTAAAGACACCCTGTTAGATCCTCCTAAATCTAAATGACTGTTCTGGGTTCTGGCACTGTTTGTCACCTGAGCAAAGCTGGATACCTGGAGCGAAAGGATGCCTAGTTCTAGAAAGCGTAGCACTTCTTAAAATGTACCAAGTCGGTTGCAAAACCGCTGGCCTAGTCCCAGTCCTTGAGATGTTTTAGTATCGGGCTGTGCTTTCAGGGCTGTAAGGATATGTTTATGTCCCAACATCATACCAGACACAAAACGCCAAGTAAAGAGACAGCATATCCTTGCTTTTTGTTCCCAGTTTTCTTGTAGCAGCACTCAGTAACAGCGGCTCGAGACAATCGCTTCCTTTGGCAAAAGCATAACGATTGCTGGAGTAGATCTGTCACCGTAGCACAGGGATATGTGGGATGCATGTGCAGTAGTGTGTCCTGTTAAATTGCAACCCGACTGCTGGGTACAAATTGGCAGGTGTTCTTGGAGGGCCTTCGGGACACGCTGACCTTCTGCGGGTGCTGTGCCCTGGTGCGTAGCCGGCCACGCAGCGGCCCAGCGGTAGCTCTGTAATGAGGATGCCATTCGTATGCACTTCCATTGGTTCTGAGGGGGTTTCTTTTTCACACAGCTGCTTCTAAACAAAAGTCCAGCAGTCATTTGCCAACAAACAACCAGGATGTACAGGGTTACATCACCAATCAGTCTCCAGAGAGCATTGTAGAAGAGGCTCAGGGCAAGTTGACAGAGCTGGAGCAGAGGATAAAAGAAGCCATAGAGAAGAACGCTCAGCTGCAGTCCCTGGAATTGGCACACGCTGACCAGCTCACCAAAGAGAAGATTGAGGAGCTGAACAAAACGAGAGAGGAACAAATTCAGAAGAAACAAAAGATTTTGGAGGAACTGCAGAAAGTGGAGCGAGAGTTACAGCTGAAAACTCAGCAGCAGCTAAAAAAGCAATATCTAGAGGTAAAAGCGCAAAGAATTCAGCTCCAGCAGCAGCAGCAGCAGCAGCAGCAGCAGTCTTGCCAGCATCTGGGACTACTGACTCCCGTTGGGGTAGGAGAACAACTCTCAGAGGGAGACTATGCACGATTGCAGCAAGTGGATCCCATCTTGCTTAAAGATGACCCTCAGCAAGCTGCTGCGCAGACGGGTTTTGCACCAATTCAGCCTCTGGCCATGCCACAAGCTTTGCCTCTGGCAGCAGGTTCCTTACCTCCAGGGTCCATCGCAAATCTTACAGAACTGCAAGGTGTTATAGTTGGACAGCCAGTGCTGGGCCAAGCACAACTAGCAGGGCTGGGGCAAGGAATACTGACAGAAACACAGCAAGGGTTAATGGTAGCCAGCCCTGCTCAGACGCTCAATGACACGCTGGATGACATCATGGCAGGTGGGTTTATATTGTTATGAGCAGGTATAATATTTGCTTGACCAGTTGAGGGTATGTCCACTTCTTTTTATATATATGTGTGTGTGTGTATTTGTGTATTCCCACAAGCTCTACAGCAAGTACCACTCGCCCTCTGATCCCTGTCTTGAGGAGCTGGGAAAACTAGCTTTAACTTTTCAATTCGCAGGGGTGAGCTAACTGGTGCCTGTTGGTCAGGTTGGTATGGTGGAGTGGCATTTTTAACTCTTGGTAGTTTGGGGAGCGATGTCTTAAGAGTTCACGTGTTAGTTGTATTTTGGCCCGATCATAGCTCAGGAATAGCACCACGATGATACCAGGTAGTACTTTGGACTAGCTGAGAGCTGACTTGCAGTGGGTTGAGCAACTGTGGCACCACAACAAGCCTATAATGTGTGAGGGACCTGTGGGTTTATCTTCAGAGTAAGAGCTGCTCTCGTTGGCCTTCTGTAGTCTGCTTATTGGAAGCTTTTACTTCTGCTTGGGAAAAAAAGGTGATAATCCTATGACTTTTTGAAACATCAGCTCATAAAAATGGCTGCCAACAAAAAACATGTTTAGCCTTACCAAATTCTTGTCATTGCTTTGGAGAATTCTTTACCCAGTGACATGAATGCTCTAAGGCCTTAAGCAGGGAAATTAAAGACTGAAGTAGGTTTTAAATGTGAGTTGTCACTGTTTTAGCTTACACCTCGCTCAGTTGTGCTTCATCCCCTTCCCATGATAAAGCAGTCATTGAAAAATTTTCCTTAGCTGGACACAGATGAACTGGTAGCACACAGTCTTAAAAAAATGTCATTTGATAAAAAAGTGCCAAGGTGCTCTTGGTTAAGCTGATGCACTGTCATTTTTATGAGTGCTGTCTATCTGAACAAGTCTGCTTTGCAAAGCGTGTTAGGGTGAGAGATGTGTGCCAGAGGGAAAGCAGGTCTCCAGCATGTTAGCCTGGAGCTGGTCCTGCGTGTACTGCAAGAGTTGGAGTACAGTAGTGGTACAGAGCCAGTGGAAGGTATGGTAAACAATTACAACTACCAGGTGGTGATTTTCTGAAGTGCTTGGAACACCACTTTAAAAGTGAGACACCTGATGAGAGTGACCTGGTGTCTTGGCAAAGCTTCATTAAAGATGACAGAAGCTTCTTTTCTGGAAGTCTCGTGTTAGAATTGAAGCATAGACGTAAAGATTGGAAGTTGATAAAAGCCAAATGTATGCATGAAAAAGTAGATAAAACAACATATACCATGCCTTGACAGTAAAGATTTCTCTCATGTGGAATTGCTGGGATACAGAACAACAAAAATCTAAGAGCTGGAGATTGCAGTTCTTGGTAATTTATAAAGAATCTATGCAATGCACTTGAGTTGTGTTTAAATATAAGTTAAACCTGGAGCTAGGATGTTTGGGACATGTTTAACTGCATGTCACATCTTGAGAAGGTGTGATTTCAGGTCATCTGTTGCATACCCAAATGCCTGTGTGTGCCTTTTTGGGGAGGTCAGGTATTTCCAGTGTGAACTGAAGTGGCTATTTTGGTACTGCTTAGCCCCACTTGTTAGTACTTGCATGCACACATGCAGTTGGGAAGGAAGTCTGAATTCATTTTCTGTCAAGTAGCTGATTTTAGGGTGTTTTTTTAAGTAAGAACAGACACAGACCTAAGTATAGAACTTCAGTGTTAGCCTGAGTCCACACATCACAGTTTAATGTGGAGCTGAAATGGCCTCAGTGTAACACAGAACACTTAGGTAGCAGCTAAATATTTGATCAGTAGCTCCACATACTGCTTTAAGAGAAGCTTCTAGAGTATCTTACAGATTTAAATTCTTGTTTCTGAGATGCCTTTTTTAGTTCCATTGCAGAGCTGTGTTTACAGCACCAGTTACAGAAACAAAGCTTCACCTTGACTGTGCAGACTTGATTTAATGTGCATCTCTGTGCTTAATTAGTTGAAAACAATGAGTAAGAAGTAAATAATCCTTCATTTTTTACCTTTGGGCTCCTTTATGACCTTGCTGGAATTGAGGACAAGGGAAAGGCTTGCTCTTGAGCTTCAGATGTTGGGCAAGTTTTTTGCTTGCTGTGAGGCTCGTAAAAAGAAGTATTTTTTAGGGTCAGTTATGTAAGTCTTGTATGAAAACATTGCATCTGTTAAGTGGTTCAGTAAAGATCTAAAGAGAAAAAAAACCACCTTTTTTTAATAGCAAGCTTTTTATAAAGTAGAAACTATTTCAAGGATTATGTCCAGCCACAGAGCTTCACAAAGAACTTCAAGAATCTTGAAGCACTTGACAAAATGCCTTCCTGGAAGGTACCTTGTGGATGAGTCGGTTCAAAACGCAGCTGTCTAAATTAATATGTGACAAAGGGTCTGCCTTTGTCAGACTCAACACTGAAAAAAATAACAGTAGAGTTCCAGCATCCCAGGAAAGTCAGGTTGTGTCCCACTTGGGATTTGAGCAGGAGCTGGCTTTTTGTGGGGCTGATCTGCCTTAGGCCACTTTTTACACTTTTAACTAATAACTACCAAGACGACAGGTGCAGAATGGTTTTCATGCTTCATCCGTGGAGCCCTTCTTGCACAGCAGCAACCCCGTGTTTGTGTTGGAATTCAGAACATAACTCAGACTGTTACAATCCGAGGCATGTTCTGCATCTCAACTGCTCTATAGTGATTTTAATCCTGCGTGGCAGGAACACTGTTTGTAATAACTGAGGATACTACAGAGAAATTGGGGGCAGAGAAAGAACTGATGTGGAACAAGCCTGTAGAGTTGGCTTGAAACCAGTTGGAAAAAGCTGAGATGGCTCTTAGATTTCTTGTAAAGTATTTTTTTATTCCATCCCTCATGTTGGCTTGTTGGTGTGTAATGTGGAAGAGTTTTTAGCTGTCTGCTGTTGGCACTGCAGGAGACAAGGAATCAGTGCATAAGGACAAGACTGTGCCCGCAGTCAGGCAGCACTTGTGAGACGTGATGTCCACATGAAGAGAAGTGGGATTACAGGGGCAAAAGCCAAGGGCACGTCACGCTGGTGAGGCCAGTGGGCGTGGGGAGGAGGTAGCTGCTCTCAGGGTGTCCTCTCTGCATTTAGCCAGGAGAGAATTGAGGTGTGGCCAGAAGGAAATCGAGATAAAGAGCGGCGCTGTTGCAAATATCAGTAAGCACAAAACTGATTGTCTGATAGCCCAGCAAATGTCCGAGACTGAGAATGGAGTAGTCAGATGGTGCTTGGTGATGTCTTCCAGCCAAGAAACTTGAAATCATTTCCTAACATGGTGAAGGTGTAGGTGGTCCTGTACCAAGTCATGTATATACTAAAATATTCCAGTAGTGAACTAACTTTGAAAAGTTGGTTATCCCAGGCATGAAATAATGATGTTTCCATGATGAAGTACAGACTTCAGTTCACTTTGCCACTAGTCCATTAGAGTAGGACACGGAGCAGAGTTCGAAGTCAGTGTGTTTAGCCTGAAGAATCAAGCTAATTGGTTACTCTTCTCAGTGCGCAAGACTGCTGTGAAAACCTTTTGGGTTACTGAAAACTTGGGATATTTTAGTTTGGGTGCTGTAAAAATTCTGTTCATCACCCTTGGCATGTTCATTAGAAATTTGAACTCCACACAGGTGATGTTGAAATAAATATAATCAAAGTGATTACCCATAAAAATGAATATATTTGTGAATTATTGCTGAAGCACATGTCTTTCTTTTTTGGATTTGTTTGTTTGTTTCGTATTTTGGGGGGCGGGGAGATGATTGGGAGGTTGGGAGTTTTTTTGTTTGGTTTTTCCTCCTCTCACTGCAAATATAAAAAGTAGACTTTACCTGAATTGAGACCTTCTTAACTAATTTGATTTATTTTTAGTCTGAGAATTTACTAATGTCTCCTGTAGTAGAGAAGATGCTTCCCAATCCCCTTTTTGGGACTTGGGCAGAAATTCTTAGAAACTGTTTAAGACATATGCTCTTTTTGACCTTATGTCAAAATATTTTAGCATATCTTCAGTAAGTTTATTTTAATCCATTCCTTGTGCGATTTGTGAGATAAGTTTTCAAAAGGCACTCAAAGATCAAGGGAGTTTGAGTTCTGACTTACTCTTAAATATGAGGTTAACGATACTTTCTCTGTTAGAAGCTGGGGGCTCTCTGCTTCTCCCAGTGCCATTTATTAGCTTCTTTGCTGGGATTTTGTGTAGGAAATCCAGAAGTTAAATTAGCACTGGATGTAAAACACAGCTGCTTTGCAGAGGTTGGGAGGACACAACTGGGCTTGTTAGGATACAGGTTGTGTGGCATTGGTCGGAAAACTGTTTCGTTTTGCAGTTGAAAGTGCGTTTGTCAAGTGGATGGGAGAAGTGTGTGGGGCTTCACTTTCTCCTTTGCTGTCACACCTGAGAAATGGCTGGAGAAACACTGGAGAAGTGACAGGGAAAAAAAACATTGAGTTCTTCTGAGGCAAAGTAGGAAAATGGGTGTTTTCCCCGAAGGCTGCTTTAGACTCGAGTTTGCTCTGTACTTGTAAGCATGCCATGTGTAGAATGAATTTCAGGGAGCGTGGCAGTCAGTGCTATCTGTGTTGTGTCCATACACTGTCATCACTGCAAGTGGTGTTACCTTTGCTTACCTAACACCTTGACCAAACTCTCTGCAAACTGGCTGTTACAAAGCTTCCACTTCTCTGGTTTCAGCAAATTCTGCCGTGTCAGCATCCTGCCCTGTCGCTTTTTTGTTATGTATATGGGGGGTGGTGGGGAAGGCTGGAGAGTTCTACATGAAAACATTTATACCGTTTTAAGAAAAATTGCATAGATACCTGTTGGTTGGACTTTTTCTGCAGCCCTGCTTCCAAAGGTGCAGAACTCCAAATAATGGCTGATTCGTTGTAGGGAAGATCTTTGGTTTAAAAGAAAAATAAAATATCATCTTGTGGTGGGCTTCTAGAAAACATCAATCTGATACTTAACTCTTTCTTTGATTGAATATAGTAAACCTTTTTCATAGTTCAAATTCTAAGTGTTAAAGGTTCAAAGGTTGGGCTAAATGTGTGGAGTATATATATTTGTGGAAAACAGTAGTTTTTAAGTTTTAACTCCCATCTGTCTGTGGGAGTTCATCCCACTGTCCCTTTATTGTCACGTTCCACTTGGGAAATGTTTTGCTTTGACTAAGTGTGGTTCTTCTGTCCAACAGCAGTGAGTGGAAGAGCATCTGCAATGTCAAACACTCCTACCCACAGCATTGCAACCTCAGTGTCCCAACCTCAGACACCGACTCCGAGTCCCATCATTTCTCCTTCAGCCATGCTGCCCATCTACCCTGCTATAGACATTGATGCCCAGGTGAGCCTGCCACTCTCACAGATGCACAAAGCTTTTTTTTCTCTGCATCCTGGATAATTCAGTGGTGGCAAACAGCTCTGTTGTATAATGGATTGGGGTCTGAGGACTGGATTTGCTGCTTTTAGAAAGCCAGAACAACTCCCCAGAGAGTTGCAACTGACTTTCCTCTGTGCTCTCACTGAACAAAAAAAAAAGTCTCTGAATGACTAAACACTTGTATTCCTTATTCCTTTGCTGTCAGTGTGATTATGAGAAACAGCAGAGTTGTCTACTGACAGAAATTAAATGTTTTATGGCCTGATATCCTAAGACAAAAATAAGCTGTCAAGCATTGTACACTGAGTTTTCAATTGTGCTTCCAACTTGTTGGCCAGAGATCACAGAGGTGTGAAAGTCTTGAAACTAATAATTGCCGTGATTTCTTTAGCAGGAGGAAATAACTCAAGCTCTCACTTCCAGTGAGGGAAATGCTTTTCTGTAATGAAAGTAATTGTTAAAAGGGCAACTTTATGTTGGTTTGCAGCTAGCTGGCCATCAGCAAAAAGCATACACATACTAACTGACATATATCCATGCACAGCTCTGGGCTATACATGACATGACTAAGGTTTGGGCAGCATGGAGTGGAGGAAAGGTGTGAGATCGTTGTGGAGAAAAGGAGAGAAACCTCTGAAAAATCAGCCTTTGCTACTTGGTTGCTTGTGGCACTTGGCTTGGATTCTGCTGTGATGAAGCCTTTGGCTGAACTGGAGTCTTAAGAATTATAAGATAGAATTCTTACCTTCATTATACCATCTAAAGGTCACAGTCAAGCAGTGGTAAAGAAGTTAATCCAGTTAGCAAAGCACAGATGAGAGCTCAGTTCTTGAAGAATCTTCAGTTCTTGTCAGGATTTCTTCTTAAGTCTCCCAGCAGAGCTGCCTTGAGAGGTAGAATCCTGTCATGAACTTGCACACAGAAGGTGGCTGTGAGGGCATCAGTAAACATGCCCTTAGCTTATAGAAGCTTTTTGTTTTGGGCATAGGTGTAGTTACGTTTTGGCTAACATGCACTATAATGTGGGCTGTACTTGATAAAGCAAGTATTTATCTCATGCGTATTTCTGTTTGTTTCAGACTGAGAGTAACCATGACACAGCCTTGACACTGGCTTGTGCTGGTGGCCATGAAGAGCTGGTACAAACCCTGCTGGAGAGAGGAGCTAACATTGAACACAGGGACAAGAAAGGTGGGTGTCTTACCATGGCAATACAAACCCTGTCTGCTTCGCCAGTGTGTCCCAGTAAATAAATCCCCAATAAGCCTAGACTTCATGAAACCTTTAGGCTCGCTTTTCTGGTGGCTTAAGTCATGTCACTTATGAATGTGGACTCTTCAAACATTGTTTTCTGTTTCAGGGTTTACTCCGCTTATTTTGGCTGCTACAGCCGGCCATGTGGGTGTTGTGGAAATCTTACTGGATAATGGAGCTGATATTGAAGCCCAGTCCGAGAGAACCAAGGACACTCCCTTGTCTTTGGCTTGTTCAGGAGGGAGGCAAGAGGTGAAGTAAACCTTGAATCTTCAGAAGAAGTGTGTGAATGACATACTGTGTTAGTACAGTACAAGAATCTGCCAGAAAAGATACCATCACACAGGATGTGTTTTTAAAAGAGATGCAAAGAGCTTCACATTTTCCAATTTAGACATCACAATGGGTCTCATAGATTGCTTTTTCTCTTGATGACTGACCGGTGCTGTGCAGGTGTCCTCATAACTGTAATTAGTTCCCCATTATGGGACTTTTACCAGCATAATTAAGTGTAGATATGAAAGTGAATGCCATGAGTGTTCTTGCTGAGAATCAGTAGTTAGACACAAATGGCTTCCATATATGAGCCGTATCACAGTTTTTTGGGGGGAAAAATTGGGAAAACAATGGGCTTTGGGCAGCAGAGATGATGTCAGAACACCCTCGTGCCCAAATTTTTGGGTTTGACAGTATATTTGTTCTGTGATTCCATGGGAGAGCATTCCAAGTGAGAACTGTGCAGGTCTAATCTAAACTTTTTTAGTGCTTAAAACCTGAAAGTGAAGCAAATTTAATATTGCCCTGGAAATGACAGCATGGATTTTCACCCCAGTGTACACTGTGATTTTAAGTTGCTAGACAGTTCAGTTTCTTGTCAGGTTCTCTGCAGGAGAGGACAAAAAGCAGGAGTACTTTGTACAGCATATTGAAACTGAATTTCTGGTTTGGCAGGCTTTAAAGAAAGCTGATATGATCACAAAGGGATCAGCTTTTTCTTACTCTGCCGTTCAATTTGCTATGAATGGTTGAAGCATACTAACGAGCAGTCAGGATTGATTTTTTTAGAGGAAGTTTTATGGTGGGTTGTGGGCTCATCCTGCCATGAAGGCAAGAGGTGTAGCGAAGCAAGTCATTAAAGTGGCTTTCTTACCATTGACATCTTCAAACAGAATATTTAGGCTTGAAAAGCATTTGTCTTGGATAGATTTGCAAGTTTGGGAGAAAACCAGATGTTATTTGTTGAAACACTGCAGGTGGTGGAGTTGCTGCTAGCTCGAGGGGCAAACAAGGAGCACAGGAATGTGTCTGATTACACACCTTTGAGCCTCGCCGCCTCAGGTGGCTACGTGAACATTATCAAGATTCTGCTGAATGCTGGGGCAGAAATCAATTCCAGGCAAGTTCTCTTTTCACCCCTTATCTCATGGGCTTGGTTGTGTGTTACGTGAAAAAAGTGTGTATGTTTTCCCTTGGCTTTCCCTGCGTAGTTCGCTCTGTGTGCGTGCACGTATGTCATGCTTTTGCATCCACAGGGAGGTAGAGGATAGCTCAGGGTGTGAGCTGCACGGGTCAAAGGAAAGGGCCAAGCACAGGTTATGCTCCTCATAAGAAATGCCCTTGAATTTGAAGCAATCAAAAAGTAACATGCATGGTGTCTCTAAGTAGAAGTACTTATCCTAAATGATGCTGCTGTGGAGAACCCCTTGTAGGCTCAGCAGATGTTGGTGTGCAGCTCATTTTTCAGTCTCATTAAGTCCTCTGTCTTTGTTAGTTTATTACAATCACATTTCTGAAATGACCTTTAAAGCATTTTTGGTTCTTTCTTCCTTCTCTTTCAGAACTGGTAGCAAATTGGGCATTTCTCCCTTAATGCTGGCAGCCATGAATGGGCACACTGCTGCTGTCAAGCTGTTACTGGACATGGGCTCTGATATAAATGCCCAGATCGAGACCAACAGGAATACAGCTCTGACTCTGGCATGTTTCCAAGGAAGAACTGAGGTGGTCAGCCTGCTGCTTGATAGAAAAGCTAATGTTGAACACAGAGCCAAGGTAAAGAGCAAGCATGTGGAGAGGTCCCCAGAAAGAGGTGCTTGTGAGTCGTCATGTCTCTGTTGTTACCTGATTTTCTTGCCTTTGTGCAAGTCATGTTCTCTAGTGCAGTTCTGTAGTCCATTTAACTGAACTGAACCCAGATACCGTATAGAAAAAATTGGTTGCATTTCAGGAGTAGGATTTTGATGTTTGCAAAGCTCATCAAAAAATGTGTTTCTTCAAAAAAAGTGTTGATCCATCTTCAGGTGCTCACAGGCTTAAGGATAGTAATCCATTATGTTTGTAAGTTAAATATTTAATACCAGCTCTCAGGTAAGCCCCTCATGCCTGACCAATGGCTTCTTTGTCCTGTGTGCTTGTTCCAGACTGGTCTCACACCGTTGATGGAAGCGGCTTCTGGGGGATATGCAGAAGTGGGCAGGGTCCTGCTGGACAAAGGTGCAGATGTCAATGCTCCCCCAGTACCTTCATCCAGAGATACAGCTTTGACCATTGCAGCAGACAAAGGGCACTACAAGTTCTGTGAGCTCCTCATTAGCAGGTACTGTGTTTGCAAGTGAGCACCTTAAAGAAAAACATGGCTGTATTTAGACTTCATTTTTCCAATATACAGTAATATTTCTAAATATACGCTAAAGGGTTGGGAAATGGGAAAGGTTCTGTGTCTGTTGACTTTTACTACATAATATAATTTATCCCAAATACTCAATTGAAGTTCTTTTTGGGGTCAGAGTGCTTCCTTTTGCCCAGATGCAGGGTTTTGATGGAACGTGTCTGGTTTTGTAGGGGAGCTCACATCGACGTGCGGAACAAGAAGGGCAATACTCCACTGTGGCTGGCAGCAAACGGGGGACATCTTGATGTTGTCCAGCTGCTGGTCCAGGCTGGAGCTGATGTGGATGCAGCTGATAACAGGAAAATAACTCCTCTCATGGCAGCCTTCCGAAAGGTAGAATGTGAAGTTCAGTGTGGCTCTTAGTTAGGATTGTCTTGATCATCCCTGCACAGCTTTTAGAAGCAGAATGTACTGACAGAAGCTACCTATTTAATAATATGTCACTTAATTTGAATACTTGGCACTGAATCTTCAGAAACAGATATGTGTGTCACCTGTGTAATATCTGCGTTCAATTCTAATTGGAATTTGCTCTACAGGCGATGTAGTGAGGCTGGTTCTGGTGTGTGTGAGGGGTGACAATTGCAGAGTTCCTGTGTGATAGAACTGGGGGGATATAGGATGGGTTCCTTATGCAAGAGAGGATGAGGACTTCGGTCAAAAAAAGTGCAGTTTAGCCTGATTAGAGTCTACAGATGATTTTTGTTAGCATGGGAGGGTAGTTGAGGTGCTGTAGTGCTGGAAAAATTGCAGATGACTGTAGAAGCCTGCAGCTGTTAAGGTGTTAGAGCTGGCCATCTGAAGACTGCCCCAAAAAAGGCAAAAGTTTGTCAAGGTGCTTCTGGAGTAAGGGCAACCTGATGAGAGGTAATTATCTGCCTTCTCTGGTGTCAGAAATGTGCCTCACTAGTTCAGAAGGTGAGAAAGATCTCAAAAAAAGTGTTGAGAACTTCGTGTGTTGAGGAGTTGAAAATAAATATTTTGCAAGGAGTGCTGGGACCAAAGTGTTTGTCAGCAGAGCAGGGGCAGCTGGTCTGATAGAAAATGTCCTTGGAACTTATTTTGCAGGGTCATGTGAAAGTGGTGCGTTACCTGGTGAAAGAGGTAAACCAGTTCCCATCCGACTCCGAGTGCATGAGATACATAGCAACCATTACTGATAAGGTAAGATGGGAGGGAGGAAAATACTTGAGAAGGAACAGTGCTGTGTCTCAGCTTCAGAGACAGTGTTACGAATTCTCTTTAGCTCACTGGCCACCAGCTTTCAGCCAAAGCATGAGTCCCATGGGAATTTCTGAGGGAAGACAGCAGGACGTGAGAACGCATGGCACTTTGTACTCAAGGTGCTTTGTCATTTCAGGAGATGCTGAAGAAGTGCCACCTGTGTATGGAGTCAATTGTTCAAGCCAAAGATAGACAGGCTGCGGAAGCCAACAAAAACGCGAGCATTCTGCTAGAGGAACTGGACTTGGAGAAGGCAAGTGGAGAGAGTTGCAGCTGGAAATATTTCTCTCTTAGAATTCCAATTTCAAGTTCCTTCAAGACGGGGTCAGTAAAAGTAGTTACTGGGGTAGAGGACTGTGTGTAATCACCGTAATTGGAGCGTCTAGAGCGGAGCATCTTGTTGTTCAGGGATCTGAATCTTTGAACTTTGATATTATTCAGAGACATTGGATCAGAAAATGCAAATATAACTATTTCCTCTGTATCAAAAGAAGGATTTCTGAATATGATTCTGTCAAAAAAATGAGTATGGCATTTTCTAGTCATACTCATATGGATCTTAGGTTTAGACCGTATTTTGTGACCAAAATATTTAAAAAATAGACTCATTTATAAGAAACTATATACCGTATTAGAAATAAAACAGGAAAGTCCAAGGAAATAGAAAGCATTTGGATTTCTTGAAATGCATGGGGCATCTTGTAATGCTGTTCCATGTGCTTGACTTGCAGCTAAGGGAAGAAAGCAGGAGACTGGCTCTGGCTGCCAAAAGAGAGAAAAGAAAGGAGAAAAGGAGGAAGAAAAAAGAAGAACAGAGGCGAAAACTAGAAGAAATAGAAGCAAAAAATAAAGAGAATTTTGAACTTCAAGCTGCTCAGGAGAAGGAAAAGTTAAAAGCTGAAGGTGATTACTGCATTTATTCCAAGAAAAGAATGGAATTTTGTATGAGCTGGTATGACAACTGTAGTAGATTTATGGATGTCTGCATAGTCAAGGGTTTTGTGTGTTTTGTGGAGCTTTGTAGAAAAGTTAGTTCTAAGTTGTTTGATAGGATAGGTGTGATTTGGAAAGGAAAATACTCAATTTCCTCAACCAGCTAAATGACTCCTGTTTTTTCTTTACTCTGCCATCAGATGATCCCGAGGTCCCAATGGAGCCTCCCAGTGCTACCACCACCACCACCATAGGTATATCTGCAACCTGGACAACGTTAGCAGGCTCTCATGGGAAGAGGAATAACACCATCACCACAACAAGCTCCAAGAGGAAAAACAGGAAAAACAAAGTAACCCCTGATAATGTTCAGATTATATTTGATGATCAGCTTCCAATTTCCTATAGCCAACCAGAGAAGGTGAATGGGGAATCGAAGAGCAGCAGCACTAGTGAGAGTGGTGACAGTGACAATATGAGGATCTCCAGCTGTAGCGATGAGAGCAGCAATAGCAACAGCAGCCACAAAAGTGACAATCATTCTTCCACAGCCGTCACTAACACACAGAGCAACAAAAAGCAACCGTCGGTGCTCGTCACTTGTCCAAAGGATGAGAGGAAAGCAGTCCCTGGCAAGTCATCCATCAAGTAAGTTCCCATGACTGTGTGTGCAAAGTGCACGTCATCCTTTTTCCCTGCCACACACAGTGATGGCATTTAATTCCTTTTGCAGGCTGTCTGAAGTTATTAATGAAGTGACGAGTAATTCCTTATCTACTTGCACAAAATCCGCTCCTTCTCCCCTTTCTTCTCCAAATGGAAAGCTAACCATTGCCAGTCCTAAACGTGGTCAGAAAAGGGAAGAAGGTTGGAAGGAAGTTGTGAGACGGTAAGCAGAATATTCCTCTAATTCCCTTCAATGCTGTCCTTTGTGTAGCCTTCCCTGGAGTTACTGAACGACCTTCTTAGTGGGTTTGTGATCTCACAAAGTTGCTGCTGCATAGGTTGAATCAGAAAATACAGTATTCTTTTGACCAACCTGCTCACAGCTTCTTGCCATGGAAGTGTTTCTCACTTAATATTGTTTCTTTTTTTATATAGATCCAAGAAGGTTTCTGTTCCATCAACTGTGATTTCCAGAGTTATTGGCAGAGGAGGATGTAACATCAATGCGATCCGGGAGTGCACGGGAGCGCACATAGACATTGACAAACAGAAGGATAAAACTGGAGACCGAATAATCACAATAAGGTGAGCAGGATCCTGCATTGGCTCCCTCCCTTGTAGAACATTTGTCTATATAGGAAAATTAAAGGTTTGATCTGGTTGTTCCTTGGAAGATCACTTGAAGGCAGGGGAGGTGAACGAGGTGGGGAAAGTACAAAGGAGAGTACAACCACCAGCAAAAGACAACTTATGAGATAAGGTGAAGCATAAACATTGGGATTCTGTGTTTGGACTTGTTTAGGCATGGTGGAATATGAAGGAATGTTTAGGGAAGCAAATATTTTATCCGTTTTGAGGTTTTTGGGATTTCGAATTTCCAGCTTGAACTTCTTGAGGAATTGTCTGCAGCAGGACTGTGCCAAGCTCAGTTTTGGGATAGAGAGTTATTTTCTTGTTTGTGTTAGTGTGATGGAAGATAGGCCAGATCATGTGTGGGAGGTCTTTGGCTATAATGTGTGTGAATGCTTTAGATGCACTTTCCCTGTCCATCCTTTTCTTTAGGGGTGGCACAGAATCGACCAGACAGGCCACACAGTTGATCAATGCTCTGATTAAGGATCCAGATAAGGAAATCGATGAACTAATTCCAAAGAACCGCTTGAAAAGTTCGACTGTAAATTCCAAAATAGGGTCCTCGACACCTGCCACCACTACAGCTGCTAACAGCTCTCTTGTGGGCATCAAAGTGACCACCGTAGCTGCTTCGTCGACATCCCAGACCGCCTCTGCGCTCACCGTGCCTGCAATCTCCTCAGCATCCACTCACAAAAGCATTAAGAACCCTGTGAACAATGTGCGGCCTGGTTTCCAAGTTTCACTTCCATTGGCATATCCTCCTCCGCAGTTTGCACACGCGCTCCTCGCCGCTCAGACTTTCCAGCAGATCCGTCCGCCTCGGCTGCCCATGACGCACTTCGGAGGTACCTTCCCACCAGCTCAGTCCACGTGGGGTCCGTTTCCCGTCAGGCCGCTGAGCCCCGCGAGAGCGACGAACTCGCCGAAACCTCACATGGTGCCTCGCCACAACAGCCAGAACAGCCAGAACAGCAGCGGTTCTCAGGTGAATTCAGCAAGTTCTTTGACGACGAGTCCCACGGCAACGACAACTTCAGTGGCTTCTACCGTGCCTGGATCTTCTGCGAGCGGCAGCCCGAGCTCCCCTTCGGTCAGGAGGCAGCTGTTTGTCACGGTGGTGAAGACGTCCAACGCCACCACCACCACCGTGACGACCACGGCGAGCAACACGAGCACGGCGCCCACGAACGCCACGTATCCAACTCCTACTGCCAAAGAACACTATCCCGCATCTTCCCCCTCATCTCCCTCTCCTCCTGCGCAGCCAGTGGGCGTCTCCAGGAGTAGTCCTTCCGACTGCACGGCAGCCTCTCCCAATAAAGGTGCACCTCCGTCTGAGCCGGAAGCGGGGAGCCCGCCTGCAGTGGATGCGGGCGGCTCGACCAGCAGCAGGCAGCCCAATCCTGGGACCGGCGGCTCCTCCGTGCATCCTGCTCATCAGCAGCCCCCAGGAGCTCCTCTGCCGGAGGCCAGGCCCCCTCTCCAGCAACCTCAGGTTCCTGCGCCAGATCCTCGCATGGTTGTGCCTCCAAATTTAGCAGCAACGAGCTCATCTGCTCCCGTGGTAGGTGCGAGCAATGCTCCAATGAGCTACCCTGTGTCCCAGACGTCGATGGGATCTGCTCAGCCCACAGCCAAGATGGAAACCCCGGCCATCAGACCGCCCGTCCACGGAACCGGCAGCGTCCACAAGAATCCAGCTCCTGTGCAAAACTCATCTGTCGCAGTCCTCAACGTGAACCACATCAAAAGGCCCCACAGCGTTCCTTCTTCAGTGCAGCTTCCTTCTACCTTAAGTACACAAAGTGCTTCTCAGAATTCGGCCCACCCAGCGAACAAGCCCATGGGGAACAACTTCAGTGCTACTCTGCCTTTTGGGCCCTTTAGTACATTGTTTGAGAA
Organism: Erpornis zantholeuca; assembly: GCA_013400515.1. NCBI lineage: Eukaryota > Metazoa > Chordata > Aves > Passeriformes > Timaliidae > Erpornis > Erpornis zantholeuca. The sequence continues at coordinate 82,071 of VZTN01000491.1, forward strand.
CAGCCCCACATCTGCTCATGCCTTCTGGGGTGGGTCCGTCGTTTCCTCTCAGACAACACCAGAATCCATGCTCTCAGCAAAGTCCTCATTTTTGCCAAATTCAGATCCGTTACATCAGTCTGACACTTCCAAAGCCCCGGGTTTTAGGCCACCGTTACAGAGGCCAGCTCCAAGTCCCTCAGGTAAGTCTCTGGCTTGTGTCCATACCATAATAATACAGTTTATTCCCGTGTGTCTTGGAGTGATTTTTATAGTGTATGATATATCCTATATCGTCTGCTTTATGTCCAGAAAAAAGCCAAAGTTTTTTAAGCCAAATTGAGTTCATTTTAAGTGCCCTGTCAAATCTAGTAACAGTTTGGGAGCTGATGGGCTTGATAGGATTTTTGCCATTCCGGTCTGTTCTCCTGTAATAGGTGAGATAATTACAACAGTCTTGTTTCCACCTCCCTTGCCTAGGAGCTAGTGACTGTTCTCGTTTGTGATACCTTGCCCTGAGGCTTCAGAAAAATATGCAGCATCTTCCAAGGGTTAGGACGGTAAAAGAAGTGGTGTTTTGATGTGAACTTGTAGCTTACAAGAGGTGTGTTATCCTAATTACTAAATTTGATCCAAAAAATGCAATTTCCTTGACTGCCTGAAAATTTTAGTGAGATATTGAGCTCTCTGCCCAAAACAGAGGCCCAGGGCTTGTCACAGAAGCTGTTCTGTAGCTTCGAGAAAGTGCACACAGGGTTTGGACCATCTCTAGCTGTTTTTGTAGACCACTGAGGAATCAATGGATTGAGAGATACGACAGCATTTTTTCCTATTCTGTGAACATGATGGTGTTGAATTTTTTCATCTTGATATACTAGTCAGCATTTTGACTATGGCCCCGTATGCCCCTAAGATATACAAATGAGTAAGTCTTAGATCCCTACAATTTTACTTTTCCCTTTCTTCCTTGAAGAGGACATGAAGGGAGCAGTAATTCTTGTATTTTTAATATCTTGGCTCTTTGGTGACTTTTGTGTTAATGAAATAGGAGTCATTCTTGATTTATGTATACAGCACAACTGCCACAAACTGAACAGACTTGCAGAGTGCGACGCTTAATACTCCAGTTTCCTTTGGAAAACTGCAATGCACATCCACAAAGATGGATTGGATAAAAGCTTTCCTTTTTTCCTTTTTATTTCCATGACACGGGTGACCTGTTGATGGAGATGTTGGGGTTCTGGGAGTCACTTGTGCCCATTTTCTCTTGTAGGTATTGTCAGTATGGATTCTCCCTATGCTTCTGTAACACCTTCTTCTACACACCTGGGGACCTTTGCCTCGAACCTGTCGGGAGGGCAGATCTATGCGCCCGGGACGCCTCTGGGTGGAGCGCCTGCAGCTGCTAATTTTAACAGACAGCATTTTTCCCCTCTTAGTTTATTGCCTCCGTGTTCATCAGCATCAAATGGTGAGTTCTGGTCAGCAGGAAGCTGCCAAGAAGCTGCTGTATAAATAAATTGTCTCGCAGAACTGTGTAAGGAATTCCGGGAGAAAATCCTTAGGGCGGGTTCTGGTTCCTTCCTCCACCTTTGGCCCCTGCAGTTTGGAGTTTTTTGGGCAGAAAACAAGTAAGCTGTTGAGTGCTGACTTATTTAGGGAACATGTTAGTCTGCTTTATTGGCAAAAATAATGACAAAAAAGCCCTGCAGGGAACAAAGCAGGACTAAAAAAAAAAAGAAGAAAGACGCAACAAAAACACGGTTTTATGTGGGCTTATTTCAGCTCTGGTTTAGGATATAATCCTCAAATCCTCTGTTGCTGATAGGCAGTGATGCTTAGTTAAGGTTTTGTGGTGTATGTCCAGTGGCTGAGCTGCCAGGGCATTATAAGCATTTTATATAAGGGAAATAAAATTATCCTGAGGTGGATGAATCTGGCATTAAGCAGCTCCCCGTTGTTGGGTGTTGGACACTGAAGGATGGGTTTGTGGGATGTGGCTGCTGTCACTAAGTGCTCCTGTTGCTCTTCTTGCAGAATCTCCTGCTCAGTCTGTGTCCTCTGGAGTACGAGCACCCTCTCCCACCCCTTCAGCAGTGTCCTTGGGATCAGAAAAACCCAGTAATGTTTCTCAGGACAGAAAAGTTCCTGTTCCTATTGGGACTGAACGCTCTGCACGTATTAGACAAACTGGAACATCTACACCTTCTGTAATTGGGAGCAACTTGGCCGCCCCAGTGGGACATAGTGGCATCTGGTCCTTCGAAGGTATAGGTGGCAGTCAAGGTATGTGTTGTTCATAGATGCTCTTGAATTGATCACACCATTGTGTTTGCCAAACTTATCTTCAGCATGGGAGGATGTGGAAGTGAGTGCCTGAAAATACAGAAATGTTCTTTCCAAAGGATTTGGAGCAGGGATTTCTCTTTGCCTTCCTGTCCACTTATTTACTTTAACAAGGTTTCTGAAATCCTCAGGGGTTCTGAAATGTCCTGGCTGTGAAGATTCGGTACTCCAAGTAAGAACGGGAAAAATAAAAACGGGGTTTAAAGGGATGAACGCAATGAGGATCATTTGGTTTAGGAAGAGGGAAGTGCAGGTGTCACAAGATAACTGTCTGGGGGTTTTTGTTGATAAAGAGATTGTTTGTACACTAGGAGTTAATGTTGAATTTGTAGCTAAAGGAGAACTTCTTCTGCTGAGGATGGCTTTTATAAAGTGATAATATTCCACATTTGGGTTTCCTTTGTTCTTTCCAGCTGTTGGCCTTCTGCTACCGGCACAAGGCTCTTGGCTCTCCTGGAGTCACATAGAATTTAGTATTTCAGAATTTATTAAGAATTTCAGTTAGTGATGTTACAGCTTTTCTCACCAAACTTGTCAGGAGTCTTGGATGCAATTTTTGGGAGATTGATTAACTTTTTTCATATTGGTGGGGGTTTTTGTGGGGAGTTGATTTTTAATTTCCTCAGGTTTTTTTGCTTGGGATGGGGGGGTGTGAATATTGAGACTGTTGGATTGGACCTCTGGAAGCCCTGTCAGCCTCCTGCACAAAGTGGGGTTTGCCATGAGTTCTGCCTGTGTCACTCAGGGCTTTATCTAATCTGCTCTGGACAAACCTGCAAGGGTGGGAGCTGCTCTACTGCTCAGAGCAATCGGTTCTGCCCCTTGACTGAGTCCAGACAGCTTAAGGTTTTAATTGACTGATTGTGCTGGGGTTTTTCCCCAAATAGAAACTGCTTTTTTACATCACTAGTTGTCTTTTCCCAGATAAAGCTTTAGAAATGTATTATTTATTTGCATTGTGTGGCTGTAAAAGCTGTCTGTTGTGCCCATCGTGGCTTTTGGGATGCTGCTTTCTTTCTGCTCTGATCAATTACTTCAACATTTTGATTTTCAGTTCACAATGGGTTTGGCTCTTCTCTACTTGAGTGTTAGGGTGCCTCAGAGTGTTTCTGTACCCCTTCTCCAAATATAGTTTTCTTATGTTTTGTTTTGCAAATTGGATTTTTGGTTATCTGGGGTTCGAACCATAGCACCAATACCAAGGTGCCTCTGAGGAATTCACAGAATTAGAACATGAGCACGTGTCCGCAGCTGGTCATTTTCTGCTTATGCTTTGTACAGATACTTCTGCGTCCCTTTGAATATTAGATAGTTAATGGAAGAATGGTAGTCAAGTAGAGCAAATAGTCTTCATAGTGTACATACCCTTTTCACAGCACCAAAGGCACGAGGAATTGAGGTTTTTGGAGGAGGGAGAGTTAGCCCAAATTCCAGCTTTGCTGTTGAAACGGAGGAAAGTTGCAGGGGCAACGCTCTGGTTGCAGGTAACTGTTCCAAACTCCTAGCAGTGGCTCAGGGTTCCTGGCTTGGGGGCCGCAGGTGCTGTTTCTGGAATCCTCCATCCCCTGTGAATCTGAGCTCTAGTGCAGGTGGAAGCTCGAGAGCTGCAGGGTGAGCGAGCTTGGAGGCTGGAAAGGGGCAGAGAGGGGCGTCGTGGATAACGCTGTGTCTCTGTGCTGGCAGATAAAGTGGACTGGTGTCACAGTGGAATGGGGAATCACATGATCCACAGGCCCATGTCTGATCCAGGCGTGTTCTCGCACCAAGCCATGGAGAGAGACAGCACGGGAATCGTAACGCCTTCCGGTACATTCCATCAGCCCGTCCCTGCAGGATACATGGACTTCCCAAAAGTTGGGGTAATGACCTTCTTGGACCCAGTATGCAGCATGAACCCCCTTTTGTCCTTTTTCTGTGCAGTGGTAGCGGCATTTATGAAAGCATCCTGATTGTTGCATTTCCTTCCCCTCAGGGAATGCCTTTTTCTGTGTATGGGAACGCCATAATTCCTCCCGTAGCCCCCATCACAGATGGTACTGGAGGCCCCATCTTTAATGGGCCTCATGCTGCTGACCCATCTTGGAACTCGCTGATAAAGATGGTTTCAAATTCCACAGAAAACAATGGGCCTCAGACGGTAATTGTTCCATTCTTTTTCCTTGTGTATTTTACTCAAAATATATTGTGATTCCTGTCTGTGCAATTGTGCATTTGGGAAAAGAAACCTTGGGGCATAATTTCATAGGAAAAGCCAATTTATGTGCTATTAATTAAGCTTTCCCTTCCCAAGAAGGGAACAGAGCTACAGGACTGGTGCTGGGCTCGGCAGTTTAGGATGTTCTGACTGTGTTAGGAGCACATGGAGGAAGGGCATAAAGCAGCTCTTTAGGAAGGGAGTAAGTAGCTCTTTGCTGCTCTGGTCTCGCCTGGCTTGTCCACAAAATAGAATTTAGGCAGAGGGATTAATTCCCCTAAACCTCTTGTTCGTACTCAAGAACTAATACTATAATAGAACATTGGTAGCTCTGCTTAGATTATGTCCTGTGATTATTTTTAATTAGACAGTGAGCTCTGTTATGCTGTTACTAAATAAAGATGTTTCTGGGCTTAATTTGCTTGGGAATGATCCAAGCTGTGGGGAGCAGCTCCCAGCTCTGGCAGGCCACAGTTCAGGTATTGCTCTGATGTGGCTTCTGATCTCTGCGAGGTGATTTCTGGTTTAATGAGAAAACTCTGTCCCCCAAAGAAGCTTTACTTGGTTAGACTTGGGATTCAGCAGAGCTGAAGGTGTTAGAGGAAAATAAGGTGGCAGAAATCAAGTTCTTGTTTGTCTCAAGGTCAAGAGGAGAGTGAGTCTCTTGGGAGCTGGAGGGATTCAGGAACTGGGCTTACAAATCGTTTGCGGCACACACAGAGCCCCGTTGGTTGTCCTGGACAGGGAAAGGCTGGAGCCCTGCAGTGTCACTGGGGGCTGTGCCCTGCTGGGAGCAGTCCAGAGCACAGTGTTAATACAGGTTTCTCTTGCAGGTGTGGACTGGAACTTGGACACCTCACATGAACAGTGTGCATATGAACCAACTGGGCTGAGTGGGATCAACGTGCTGGCCTTGAGATTCCTTTTTTTGCGGAGGAAACCACAATTGGCAGAAACAGTTTATGTGCTCCCAGATCATTCTACTGATGTGCTTGACTGAAGTGTGTAGGCTTTTTGCAGAAGAACTTACTAACTGACCTTTTTCTGTGAACATTGTGACCACCCATTCCCCACCATCATATGTTTCGACTTAGTTAGACTTTCTTCTTTCCTTTCCTCCTCTTTTTTTTTTTTTTTTTTTTTGACATAACTTTCTGTTGAAGCTGTTCTTTGGCTGGTTGGTTTTAGTACTGTAAACTGCTTCTGAGCAAACACAGAAATTTAGCAAAATTATGTAAACTTGATCCTGAAGTTTTAGAATGGCAAATAAATGTACAATTGTTTACATAACAAATGGCTAAGCAGAAAGTAAATTTCAATATGTCAGTTATAGAGGCTCTACTTTATGTAGACTTAAATTAATGTGAGATATGTACCTTCATATTCAGAAATCTGGATGTTTCCTTCATACATTAAACTATTAATAAGCATAACTTTTCTACTTGTGTAATTTAAGTAACTTACAAAAAAACCAAAGCACCCCAGGCATTATTAGAGGGCGTTTTCCAAAAGTGTGTTGGATTTTTTTGAGAATACATACGTTCTCTATTTGACATTTGAGGAGAGCTTCCCCACTGAAGACTCCAAAATGCAGGTCTGTTCCAGAATAAGCCCTGTGAAGGTTCATTTGGAAAAGTCCAAGTGGGAGTTCCCTTACACATTGTCAGGAGCTGTCTCCTCTGGACAGCAGTAGCAGGAGATGAGGCAGGCTGTGTCCTGTGACGCCGGGCTGGGTGAGCAGTGACAGATTGTCAGGATCCCTGTATAATTCCCTTACAGAGCCTTTACAGGAGATCTACAACTCAGAGTTAAATATTACTTGGTTTTATTATGGTTCCTCCTTTGAAAACCAGTTTCAGCTGCCCACAGAAACTACTGCCTTTTAACTATTGTGATGTTTGAGGTGTCCACAAACCTTCATACCCAAGTCTGTATACCTGCCCTTAGGTGCTGCTCTGAATAAAAGCAAGCTTCTTTTTCCAGGTGTCTGATCACCTGAAATACATCCTGTAAAGATCTGGTAGCAGCAAAATGAATTCCAAAGTGAGGAACTGCTCAGAAAAAGGATTGAAACTCCACCTCACACCTTATCGTGGTGTGCGTTAGTGTCCTTCCCCCCTGCTACAATAATTTGCTTCAGGCTTTAGTGCTTTTTAGGGTTGTTAATTATTAATCCCACTGAGAAATAGTGCTGATTATTTATTACAGCTGTGAATTCCAGAGTATTTAGTTGACCTGACAGTTCAATCCATGCCTGGGGCAGCACAGGCTTGATGCCACCACTGGGGCAGTGAGCTGAGCATGGGAGATCCTGGGTGGGGGGGAATTGGACCATTTTTATTCTCAGATCCTTTTTTTTTTCCTTAATTTTTCCACAATGTAATGCTTTTTATTTGTCTAATAAACCAAGGAACATACTCTCTTGGGAGTTGGCAGGTGCTCTTCATTTGGGAAAAGGGAGCAGAACCAGGGTTAGGACAGACATGGAGATGAAGAGAGCACGGTGCAGAGTATGGTCAAAGGAGTATTTTGACCTCTCCTTGCCACAGAAAGGGTAAGGAGACAGTTCAGAATGTGGCTGGGCAGGAGAACACTGCTAATGTGGAATGATGAATTGCTTGTTAACAATTAATTGTTCTGAATGGAATTTTCAGGCTGAGAGAGTTGGGGCTGTTCAGCCTGGAGAAGAGAAGGTTGTGCAGATTCCTCACGGCAACCTTCCAGTATCTGAAGTGGCCAACAAGTAAGCCTGAGAGAGACTCCTTGTCCAAACTGCAGTGATAGGACAAGAAGTAATGTGTGCAAATGGAAAAAGGGGAAGCGTAGGCTAGATATTGGGAAGAAATATTTACTGGAAGGGAGGGTGAGACACTACCCCAAACTCGGAGCTTGATCAGAGGGCTCACAGCCAGTTTGGATAAGACCTTGAACCTTAACGCAGGGTTCGCACAACGCTCCCGGGTCCGTGGTCCTGTGCAGGGCCAGGAGTTGGACCCCGTGGTTGCCTTCCAACTCAGCACGTTCTGTCGTGTGGTGGGAGGTGTCCCTGCCCACGGCAGGAGGGCGTAGGAGCTGTTCTAAGCTCCATTCCAGCTCTGTACCGGTCTGGTTACAATATAATGCAGGGCCTGGAGTGAGGCGCTCCCCTGTTCTCTCTGCCCTTCCCCTGCCCTCAGCCGCCATGGCGGNCGCACCGCCGTCACCCTCCCGCTGGCCGCGTACCAGGGGCGGCTCCTGGCCAAGGTGGGAGCGCTGAGGGCTGGCGGCGCCTGAGGGGCTCTGAGGGGCGGGGGGGGCGGGNCATCACGGTTCTTTCATTACGGCGGCTTTGGGAGCGTATGGGGTTATTGAAAGTAATTTCGTTAAATTTTGTGCATTTTTTTGCTTGCAAAAATGAGCGTGGCGTAATGGGGTCTTCTATGCTGCGGGTAGTGACTTTCTTCACTGCCAAGTTGTGTCGTGATGGACTTCATTTTATTACTCTCTATTTTATTTCTCTTTCACTATATTGTTATTTATAGATTTCTGTCACGTATAACACAGTATAAATTACGTATAGTATATCGAAAATAATACATTTTGTCATACACATTTTCTGTTATATATCGTTGTATGTTGTTATTATATATATTTGCATGTTAGTATTAATTTTTATCATTATCATTTATTAACTTTTGTCATTGAGGTGGCCTTAAAGCTGGGTCGTTTTAATGAAGTAGCTGATCTCAAGTCCTGAATGCAGGCAAAAAGACACTTGCTAAGAATTGCCCTGATTTCAGCTGTGATAGAAGTTCTTCTTAAAAAACGTATAAAATCTAAAAAGAGTATAATTCCGTCTTCATTTAGTGCCCTTGTGAGAGAGTATCTTTAAATGTTACTGTAATTACTGTTACACTTGTCGCTGTTGTCTTCATGCGATTATTTTGTTTAAGGATAAAAGGTGTTCGCTGATGTTGAACAAGGCATTGACAAGGTGCCTTGTCCCTCACAGGTGTTTAATACCTTTACAGGTATTAAATTATAGTGATAATTAATATGTTTGGTACCTATGCTGGTATTAAATCATACAAGGGTAATTAATACGTGTCATACGCATAGAGGCATTAAATTATATGGTGGCAATGTGTATGTTTAATTTGTGTTCAGATATTAAATTTTACAGTGATAATTCATAAGTTTAGTACTTGTTCAGGTATTGAATTACCAGGGGTAACTAATAACAGAGGCGAGGAGAGGAAGCAATTGCTACCTGCCACTGTGCCCAAACTGTTCTCCTTTTCTTTAGCTAGCTGGAAAACCTGCAGCCTGAGATTAAGGAACTCGCCAAGCGCCTTCGCTATGAAGTTTCAGTGCGTGGAAAGCAGCTGGGGTGGTCTGAAAAGGTGGCCAGGTACGAGGGGGATTGTACGCGCCTCCTGAATCCGTTCTGGAGCGAGGCTTGGCGGGAAGGAAGATCCCACAGACAACACTTTTACAGCAACATTCTGCCATTTCCCAAAGCTTAGATTTTCTTTCCCCTCCTATGATTTACTTACTCTATTCCTTTTCAGCCTTAACTGAAAGCTGAAAAAAGCTCTTAACTTTTGTTTTTCTCTCCGAAAGGTTCCACTTCACAAAGAACATGAGGAGGATTGTTACGGAGCTGTACATCCGGGACAACTGCCACCCCTTCAAAGCCACCGTGCTGCTGTGGGTGCAGATCCCCATGTGGGTGTGCGTGTCCCTGGCTCTGCGCAACTGCAGCGTCGGCGCCCTGGGCTCCGCAGGTGCTGCATCTGGACACGTGTCTGCTCACATTGTCACCTTTTATTCACGTACTGCTTTCACAGACACCTGGTTGGTTAAAGAACGCAGTGCCCTGAGCTTGATGTACAAGCTGGTATAAAAACAGTCAGCTGCTAAGGTTTTAAACTTAATATAGTTCAAACTTGATCTAATTAGTTAATATAAATAATAGATAATAATATTGGTTGAAATGAGTTTTAAGCTTAATGTAGCCTGATAATCCTCTTTAGCAAGTAGTGTTGCACCATGCGTATTAATCTGTATTTTTTCCTTTTGTTTGATAAAACTGTAGACAAGGTGAATGTGTGAGGGTTTTTTAAATTATAAAAAACCTATATACTGATTTTTTTAGGTAAGAGTTTATAATTTGTTTGTTTAAGCAAGAATGTAGTTAGTTACACCGTTATTAAGAAAAATAGAATTCTTTCAAAATCAGGAAATAAACACTGTAGGTTACTGCATTCTTATTTTCCTCACTGACTTGAGGCTCAAAGGAGTTTTTATCCAAGATCTACCTGTCAGTGGCTGTCATGAGCTAAGCTGGGTAGCAGAGTGTTAAACGAAGGGTTTCTGCTTTACTCGTATTTATCATGTGGATAAAACATACCTAAAGACTTGGCTGTGTGATTTAACACATGCTACATTTCCGGCTCACTTGAGACAGCAAATTACACTGAATTCTGTATTTTCTTCACATTTTTCTTATAGTACAAGAGCAGTTTTCGTCAGGAGGAGCACTGTGGTTTACAGACCTCACGGCACCTGATTCCACGTGGATTTTGCCTGTTTCCCTGGGGCTGGTGAATTTGCTGGTGGTAGAGGTACGTTGGTGGAATAAACCAACAGTGGTGACTGCAAAGGGCTAACACATAAAGGTGGCTGCAGATTATGACTGCTTTAAATGCACTGGGGAGAAGTGAAAAATCATCTGTTCTGTGTATTTTAATGTGCAGGTGTCTTGTTCAGAGACCTCGAAGTCTGATGTGACATGTCTCAGATCTACTTGCGCTTCAGTAATATTTAGTCTTGACTAAAGATTGTTTTAGAATGCTGCTCTAATGAGCTTTCTGAGTGTTAGTCCTTAGTCTGGTCATTTCAAAAAGAGCTTGTGTATAACTGTGAGTTTCTCCTCTTTCAGATCTTTGCTTCCCAAAAAAAAATGCAAGTCTCCCGGTTCCAGAAGCTCATTATGAACTTCTTCCGCATAGTGTCTGTGGTGATGATCCCTATTGCTGCCACAGTGCCCTCTGTAAGTACTGAGGTGGTCTCTGGGGTGTCACCTGTGGCTGGTCTGTTCTGGTGCTTAAAGGACAGCCTGAATGCCTCACGTGTTTCATATTTCTACTGTTGCGTGCTTGAAAACAAACGAGATGTTTTGTCTACGTGTATGTTTAAATCTTGATGCCTTTGGAATACTTTTGTTCAAGATGGAAGACTTTGCAAACTTGAAAGGACTTAATGTCTTTCATGTAGTCTGAAAAAGGAGAGGAAAACTTTATGTAAAGACACACAGGCAAATGTTTGTTAACTGGAAACCAGTGCAGTTCTTAAATTAGGAAATTTTCCACATCTTTCTTCAAACACTTCTCATTTTTACCAGGTTTTCTACTGCAGAGTATTCTTAATAAAAACAAAGTGTCTGGTTGTTTGGCTCATTCAATTATAGTTTCAAATACAGAAGGTGAAGCAAGTTTAATATGAATTCATTTAACACCCGTCAAGTCTCAGTGTAGATGACACTTTTCCCCAGAAGAGTTCAGAGACAGTTACATTTTACATGGAAGGCATTATTGCAAATGAGAGGAGGAGTGTTTTAGGTGAGTTATTTTTATCAATATCTGGGCGTTGTGGTTCAGGAGGAGTTGCCTAAAACTGGTGTTTTCCTTGCCTCCAGGGAGCTGACTGACCTGTGCTTGTCTTGTTGCAGTCCATGGCGCTGTACTGGCTGTCCTCGAGCCTCGTGGGACTCTCCCACAACCTCCTGCTGCGCTCTCCCGCCTTCCGCCGGCTCTGCTGCATTCCAAGGACCAAATCTGACTCGGATACTCCTTACAGGGACATCGTGGCTGCCCTGGCTACTCGATACAGCTTCAAGAAATGACACCACTGAGCTGCAGGACGAGCCATCTCAGGAATGAAGTAGTGCTGTTTTAGTGAGACGTACTCATTTGCTGTATATTTATTTTCCAAATAAAACACTGGCTGGCCGTAAAGAAGGGTTGGTCAGCAAAAATGTGTCTTTACTGGGTAGCTTTGTTTCAAGGGTGGTCCTTTTGCAGTTGCAGTAGCCAAGAAATTTAGGTTTGTCTCCTGAACTATCTTACGGAATTGGGGAGGTTAGTGTTAAGTAAAACTGTGACTCATATACGGTGCCTCTTTTTTACTGTAAGTCCTGAAGGTAAAGAGGTTTCTTTTTGAATTATCAGGAATTAATTATTTACTTTAACTTTTTAAAAGATTCCAAGTTACTACTGTGATGTAAACTAACAGAAAATCAGAAGCAGAATTTTTAATGCAGATTTGGAAGCATTTATTTGGACTGTTGTATTAGCCTAGTAGAACTTTACAGATAGGGCTGAGATACACTTTCTGACTAAAATCAGCGGTTTAGAAGAAAAAGTGCAGATGTCATTGGGCTAATAACACTTTATTTTGCCTGGGGGGATGTTTCACTGATATCTTTCACTGTTTTCACTGTTAGGAATCTGAGAACATCAGTGATAGAGTTATATCTTGATGCTGCCAGGATATTATACCAAAAAACCTCCCAAAACACATGTGAAACTGAAGGTAACGCAGCCAAAAGCATCTCATGTTATGGTGTCTAACAATCCAAAATCCGCAGGTACGGAGATCAGAATGTATGTGATAAAGCCCTTTCCAGGTCTGCATTACAGGTAGGATAATGTTCTAGATTTTTAAAGGGTCTTAGGGATTTCTCTGAATGTCTTATTGTCATTTTGCCTCAGCCAAAGGTGTTGGAAAAAGACTGCAAAAGGGAGTGAATTTCTGGGAAGCTGCTGGTAGGGGGAGCTGGTGCTCCACGCGGTGCTGAGGGAAGTCACCTCTCCTTCCTCAGCGGTCTCACCTGAGAGGGTCTCACGTTCTCAGCCTGGGAACAGGGCAGACTGACAACTGCTGTCTTTTGTGTAGTAAAAAAATAACATGAGATTTCTTAGGAAGCAGAAAGAGGGCCATGAAACTGGTCACTGAAAAAAATGCCTCACAGCTCTGTCAGGACGCCAGATATTCAGTGCAGGAGATTGTAATATTTGCAGTTCTCCATTTATTTATGTTTATTTTACACCCTTTTTACCTTATAAAATTACACCCAAGACTTGCCAGTGGGAGTGAAAAGAGAATTAGGTTCCTCCAGTGAGTGTATTTGGCGGTGGATTTCTTACAGCATTCTTTTATGTCTGGAAGAGGGTTGTTGGAACACTGCATGTACTTAGGAGGGAGCCTAAACTTAAGGAACTGAAATCAGGCAAGTACAAGTTCCCTGAGTAGGTTCTGTTCTGGCAGAACTCAAAAGTGCTGAAATATCCTGGCTTGATAATGCGTGTTTCATTCTCTGTCTCGGGGCTGTGACACTTCTTACCTTTGGTGGTTGTGCCCTGGAACAAAACATTGTTTACCCAAAAGCTTACCTCTGTTCTCAGCCATAGTAATGATTTTGTTCAAATACACTGTATGGCCTAACATCCTTGCTCGGTGTTTGATGCTGTTTCTAGGAAAGAGGATTGGAGCTTTGCTGTTTGCTTTCCTATGGTGATGTAATTACTTTGTTTTCGGTCCATGTTGATGAGACACAGATGGAGCAAAGATACATGTAACGGTGTGTGTTGGGTCAGATGAGTCCTTGTTGGCTGTGGAAGGGCTGAGGAAGGTTTCTGGAGAAGAAATAAAAAAACCCCTGTTGCTGTGTTCTCTGAGAAACCTGACTGAACTGTCTTAAAAAAGCCTATGTGATATTCTTTGTGAATGACTCTTTACTATTTAAGTAATGTGATCTATAACCCTGTTTGGCATAATTGTGTCTCCACCTCTCCTGTTTGCTCCCTGTTCTGGCTTTGCTGAAAACAAAGTAATTTTAAGTAAATGACCAAAACCCAATAGTAATAAAAGAATTGTGGTTTTAGAAAGGAGGGCAGTTTCCTTCCTAACTTCCCTCTGATTATTAGCCTGAAATACTGTAGGTGAGGTGAGTTGGCCCCTGTACCATTCAGGAATGAGACGTCATTATGATCCAACACCTTTTACAGGGTGCTGGAGGGGGTGCTGCTGTCTGCCAGAGCATCTGACACCTTGCCAGTCCACCTGTTTGTTCTTTGGGGCTGTTTTAGTGGGGAATCCAAACTCTTCATCCAAAGCTCAGTTACTAGGGTGGATTCCTTGAAGTGCAAGAATTTTTTTCAAGAGCTAAGTGTCATTTTTGGCACAGTTCCATGATTTCTGGAAAGAAAAGTGTTGCAGTACTGTTGAGTGCGGTGCTGTACACATGGGGGTGCTCCAGCTCCTGTCAGCTGAAGAGCTGACAGGTTCTAAAATCCAGGACAGGCAGGCAAGCATTGGACTAAACATTTTTCTTCTCTGTCTTTCATCTTTATGCTGTTTCAGAACTTAATCAGACTGTCCTTCACAGTGTACACTTTTTTCCACCTCGCTGCCGTGCCCCTTTGAAGTAACGCAGTGTTCAACACTGCTGAGCTTGAAAATAATGGAAAGAACTCGCTTGCTGCTCCCTCTGTGTGGCTGAGGATGCCAAAGGAAAGCAGGCAGGTGTCAGAACAATCCCTGGTTGTCTTTGCAAAGCCCTCCATTTGTGCAGCCATGCAGCCAGCTGGCAGCAGGACTCCTTTTATCGCTTGATATTATTAGCCTACCTGTATTTAATTAATCTGACTGATTTCTAATGATAAATAAGACACTCTTCGTTCCTTTGAAGCTCAGCACAGTGCTAAAAGTAACAGCAGCTGCTGCTTTCCTGAGTGAGATGTTTTGCTCTATTTTCTAAGTTTCAGGGATCACAAAAAAAACTCAGAATAAGGAATTGGTGCTTTACGCTAATGGCACCTTGATGATTTTGGTCCATTTTTGCTGCACACAACTGTGACGTTCTGGGCTTTGGGTTTGGGTAGGGATGTTTACAGAAGCCTGTGTAAATTAGGTCCATCATTATGCATGTGAGTGCACACATTCATATGTTCCTTTTTTTTAAGGAGTTGAGCTTTGTGGACTCATTTGTTGAGATACCAACATATCTCATTTGTTGAGATTCATAATTCAATTGCTTCAATTAACTTTGCAATTGGAGTAATGGTAAATAACTTTTTTTAGCCTGTTTTACTTAATATAATGCCCTTCTTTTGCTTGAAAGTGGAAGAGACCACTACTGCCTTATTTGTAGGGACTGAGCTTCTGGACAAAACCTTCCAGCTCCCAGAATCCTTGGGACTCAAATCCCTCATGAAGATAAGGGGTACTGTGCTGTATTCTCTGAGGCTTAATATTACCTGGCCTTCTCAGGCCTGGAGAGAGGTAGGGAAAACATTTCCCTGTGCCAAGTACCCTGCCTTCCTGCAGGGAAATCACATTCCTATATCCACACTTGAGCAGTAAAAGGATGGGTTTTGGTACTTGCTGTTGAGAACAGCTGAGAACTTGGGATGCTGTCACAAGCTTGATTTTGGCTTTACAAGTCCAAGGCTCAAATGTGTGAAATGGAGGGGACAAAGAGGTTGAAAAGCCACTTGGAATGTCGATGGCTACCACACACACTGTAACGGGAAGAATGTTAATTGGAAACAAATGGCAGCCTTCAGCATCATCCATTTCTGAGGAAAGATCCTTTCAGGATCAAGAGTTTGGGCCTGATTCTGTTTATCTGGCCTTTTCTGGGGAACGTCAGTGTCATTCAGTTGTTCCAGAGGGGGTGGGATGCAAACCCACGGTAAATGATGGATCTTTGGAAGTGCAAGAGGGCGAGAAGGTCTTTGGATCGTCATTAAAATGCGCTCTTGCAGCCAAGTAAAGTAAGCCAAGAAGTGCTTTTCCACTCTAGTGTTTTAAGATGACCTGAGATGGGCCAGGAATCTTCAGGCAGAGACATGGTAAGTTTTGAAATACTTAAACTTGAGCAGAGGAGATCATCTGCCTGGTTGTAGTTCTCCTTCCTATTTGACGGCTGTGATGGATTCCCATTTGTCCTTGTGCATGTTTCTCACTTTGGGAACGTGTATAGGAAAATGGTGAACTGTAAACTTTCTCTGATAGGATAACATTTAAAATATGGATTTCCTGGAAGTTTGGAAAGGCTGGATTTGATTTGAGAGGGCTAGTGGACATACCAGAGCACTCAAGTGCAATGATTTTCTTTCAGCACCTGAGTTTGAACAGAAAACTGACCTCTGTCCTGCTGACAGAGGTTTATCAAGTATACCTTAGTGGGAGCTGCTGCAGGCAGAGAACACGTTCTTCCGGATGAATTCCTGACCTTGAGCCCTTTCTGTCTAGAAGATAAATGATAAAATCTTCTATTGGGGGAAATCAGTTGCTTAGAAATGTAGCTAATAAAATATAAATAGTGGCAGTACTCTAGGCACATTATTTCTGCTTTGAGGAAGAGTTGGAAATTGAAAGTTGGCAGAGAGGAACCTTTTGGAGGTTTCATATCAATGTAGCCTAAACCTTGTGGATACAACTAAAGGGATTTTAGTTTAGATTTAGTTTAGAACTCAAGTTCTTGGTGCATTTTGTTAAAGTCCAGCTGGCCGCGTAATGAAACAAGATATTTTTCTTGAAGGGTCTGTAAAAAGGTACTTGATACTCACTCAGCTGTTTGGAAATATTTCTGTTTCTTGTTTTTAGGAATTTCTTTAATGCATTGCCAGCGTTACAGATGAGCACTAGGTCCTTATTAACTTTTGTAAGTGGAGAAGGTGCAGCTTTGTCAGAAGGGAAATGGGAAGGGACTGGAAGTGATCCATTGATTCCCAACTGGGGCCATTTGCCCAGAGTCCCTGATTTTCCTCTGTAATTGCTATGCAGGTCATGGTTTTTATTTCATTACTGCCTAAGTGCTTGCTCCAGAGTGCAACTAATAATTCTGTTGTATTTTACAAAGTAAACAAGCTCAGATTAATTTGCTAATAAAAGCTTTGCCAGTCTTGCATTTTTCCACTTTAAATGCTCTTGCTGGAAGGCCAAGAGATAAGCTTTGTTTGGAGATATTTAGAGTCATGATTTCAGCAATAAGTCCCCAGAGACTGACTATGCACGTGACAGCAGTTTTAAAAAAAAATACATGGTGACCTTTTCCCCTTCAGATGCAGATTGCTTAGAGTGAACTAATTGTAGAAGTTGGGAGAGAATAGGAGCAGTGATGCTTTAAACTGCATTAATGCAGCATACCTGTACATTGTCAGCTGGTCGTGCAGGTAACTCCAGTTCCCAGTGCTGTGTTACAGTTATTTCACAGTGTTTGCCCTTGCTGCAGCATGGCAGTGTTGACACGAGCGTGTCAAACCGGAGCAGAGTGTAGCTGACAGACCGCAAGAGCTTGGAGCTTCGGCGTGTTTGCGTTTCCAGTGCTGCCAGCTCCCCAAGGATTGGATCCAAAATAAGAATAGTCTGGCTCGGGTGTGAGTCTAGATTGTGTTATTTGCTGTCACAAGCTGTTTGCTCTTGTGGCAATGCAAAATTTGGATTGAAGATGTTGGTGGGAAATCAGACCGAAACCCGGGAGGTGCTGAACTGCAGAAGTGAGGCCTGGACTACTAAACAGGTTTTAAAATTCCTAAAGAGAGGGAAAGACTGAATATAGGGAAAAGTAACTCCATTATTCTGGCCAAATGAAATCTGTTTGGTGCTTTAGCCTTTTATAATATTTCTCCCCCAGGTTCTGTGAGGTGAGAGGATGTTTTAATGCGCTTAAATAATGCAAAACATGGATTTGTGGTTCAGGGCTGAGCAGAGAAGCTGCTGTGTTCCTGTGCTGTCAGCATCCCTGGATTTGGGTTGGTTTCTGTCTTGCCTCATTGCTCTTTGGATGAGCATCACTGAGACTTGTTATGGGCCAAAATTTTTCCAACTTTTGGCCAAGTGTGTTGGTTTTTATGCTTCATTTGATTGGATCCATCTAACTTCATCCTTTCAGAGAGTCTCTTGAAGTCTCAAGCCTGCTGCTGCCAGCAGTAATTCTGTGACCAATTTCAGTGGAATAGATTTCATTCTTCTTTTCTCCCTTTTCTCCATTTTCTTCCTCCTGTTAATAGAATGATACAAAGGTTGTTTCTTTTTTTATCCCTTTGCTTATGCCATGATTTGGAAGCATATGTGGAAAAGGAACATGTCTCCTGCTTTATCTGTAAAATGATTGCCAAAAATACTGAAATGATTTAGCAACAAACACTTGTTTCTCTCTGTAACGTACGGGTTATGGCTGAGCATTCCAACATGCGTGGTAGGATCCTTTCTGGCTGTTTCCATCCAAATATTTCTGGTTTATGGAAGGAAGCTGAGCAAATAAACTGCTCCCCATCATAGGTCGCTTCAAGTTTAGAATATCCTTCAAATTGCAAAAGAAAAGCTCTGAGAGGTCAACTGTGTGAGCTCTGTCTGAAGTTTATCACTGATTAAACCCCCACAGCTTATTTTATGAAGATTTTTTGCTTTGTTTTGCAAACAAGCTTAATTGCTATTCCAAGCTTGCAGCCTCTGTTGCCTTTTATTACTAAAATTGGACGTTGGAATGCTGAATATCTTTGTAAATCCAAGGATATACCACCCCAAAGGCTTGATTCTCGTACCATAAAAGCTTTGTGTAGGGAAGTATAAAAAAAACTGATTAAGGAATTTCAGAATGTAGGTTTTATTTATGGGTCTTGTGCTCCTTCACACCCCAAGGACAGCCATAAGGCAGGTTTTTCTATGGCATATCACCACTGAATCTGGAAACAACAAGACCTGACTCCTAAGAGCTGTTTCCTTGAGTGCAGAAGACATTTTTGCTCTAAGGAATTTACTCCGGGAACCTCATTAATGTTATATGTGACATGAATTCATCTCCTGAGACGTATAATAATCACCCTGGATCAGTGCATCTGGATGATTGCAAAGTTCTTTAATAACCAGGTACAGGTTGATTTTCATTGAATTTCACTTTCCTTATTTAATAGAGTACATGTATATCTGTTTCCAGACACAAAGAAGATATGTTACCTAAGGGTGTTCATTTATTTGCCAAAAACTGCTAAAAGCTCCTTGTTTTGCAGAGCTGGGCATTTAAATTGCAGAATTGAAGGTGTTAGAGCAGTTTCCCTCATGCCTGTGTGTCTGTCACAGTGCACTGTTAAATGCCCACAGACAGTTTCATTCCTGGCCGCTGTGCCTCAGTGCACGTTTGGGTAATGGATGCTCAGAGGTTTATGGAGTGCACGAGGCTCTTGGATATGCTTTAGGAGATGAGGTTGGAACGAGATGCTGATTGGAGTTCTAGAATGGCTTTCCTAGTGGTCTTTGGAGGGCTCCTCTTCCTTGAGGAGCAATAGGTTGTAGAGCAGCAATCTGGACTTGAAGCATTCCATTCTTGCCTTAAACCGCTCCCATCAGTTTAAGCTCCATCTTCCAGGAGTAATTGGTGTGGTGTAGTTTTACTGTCTAGATGCTGGCAGCTGCTCATCACCAGTTTATGGGGCTCATTTAGACCCAAACAGGAAACACTAACTTGCCATTTGGAGTTTTTTTTGTGCTGCTCATAGAAAAATCCAATGCACTCTCGGCTAAATGTTTCATTTGCTGTGGGAATTTGCTTTGGCTAATGCAGTTTTTAAGAGCTGTTGGTTCATTCAGAGGTCGAGGAACATTATATAAGGGAGTCCTCAATAACATTCCTTTAACTTAGCGAGCTGAAAAAGCACAGCACCAATTTTTTCTCCTCTTTGGAGTATTATATTTTTTGCATGGATCTTCTTGACTTCCAAAGAGTGAAATTGCTTTAAAAGTCTGGATACAGCATCATGTAGAGGTAGAGACAGGCATTATGGATTCATTTACACTGATGGCCCCATCTCCCTATTAATAAAGGTTATCCCAAACCCCAGTTTTTTTTCTAGGTTTTCAGGTAGACAGAGGTGAGATTTGGCTAAGCTTCCATACTCCAGCTTTTTGCTGTTGGGATTTTTTGTACATGCAGACATGGTGGAGATGCCAGATACGAGGGAAGGCCCTCGATTCCCTGTGTGTAGCTGCTTCTCTTTACTGAAAATTTTGCAGTATTTTGGTGGTTTCTGTATTTGTCTCACACCTGCTAGGTAAATAAATTCCCAAAAGCATTTATCTTCTCTCAAGTCCATAAAAAACACCTCACTCTTTGGTAAGTTACACATTAAAAGCATCAGGTTAGGAAACATTTGTACTGATTTCTTTCCCTAGAAAGGCAGACAGACAGACTTCTACCAGGTGGAGCATGGTGGGTTGGAGGCTGATATTCCTGAGCTGCCTCATGTGAATTCAAGTGGTAGCAAAATCTAATGTCCCTCCAGAGAGTTTTTTATACATTAAATGCTCTTTCTCACCCTTTCATATGCAATTATTTGATAGTGTGGGCATGGAGTTCAGGTTAGGATTATGTAAAGCTGAAGGAGAAGGAAAATCAGGGACACTGCTGAGAAGCAGGGAGAGATCCCTGGCCGGCTCTGAAAGATTTCAGGTATCATGCAAGCACTCAAAGAAAAGCTGCTCTTAATTTTATTTTCCTCCTCCTTGCCACCTCTTTTGGGACAGAATGATATTGATTATCACCCCATTTTATTGATAGATCCTGTGCTCTGCAAAGGTGAACCCTGGTTTTAACCTTTTTAACAAAAGTGTGTTTTATTGTGGAATGATGGAGTTGTGTCAAAAGCTGTCTTGTTAGGAGCGGTTTCCTGAATCATTCTGGGACATTGATCCCTGGAGGGATAGCTGAGATGGCAAGAACCAGGATGAACAACCATGTGCCAGTGTGTGCACTCTCCTGCTGGAGAGATCACCTGGGCAGTGAGGCAACTGACACGAGGAAGGGAATCTGAATAATGAAAATTTAAAAAAAAGAAATAGGTGAGATGTGTGGAGTTAAGAGAGTAGGTCTGGAGTAATATTCCAAATGGCTGTGTGGACAGCTCTGTCACTCCACTGCTTCTTTCTCAGGACTAGTACTTTTTGCTCACACAGGATTTTTATGATTAAGAGAAATGAGGATCCACTTATTGGGTACCTCGGTAACATCAGAGCATTTCCACTGCTCCAAACTCTGGAGCATGTTTGATATGGCCAGAAAATAGCCAGTTCTGTCCCTTATCCCAGGAAAGTTAACTGCTAAAGCTGCTGCATTTTGCAGGTGGTTTTTTTTGGCGGGGGGAAAGGGGAAGAACAAACAAACAAACAGGCAAAACAAAAAAAAACCCTACAAAAAGCAAAACAAACAAAAGACAGAAAGAAAAAAAAAAAGAAGACGGCAGATGTAATATTTTCATGTGAGAGAAACCCCAGGTAATGGGAAGAACTTGTTTTGTTAAGTTCTGAAAAAATCTACTTTGACCTTGAAACGTGTTCGGCCTTTTTTCTCTTATTTCAGTCCTTGCAGTTATACCTGGGGTGAATTAATCTCTTCGTTAGCTACGTCTGAGTGCTCAGGAAAATGGATGCCTCAGCTGGGTGAGCGTTCCAGCATTGTTTTTATGCAAAGAGATGTCACTGTTTTTAATAGCACATCCTGGCAGGGTGGCTAAAGCTTCTCACTGCTGAGAGGGACGTGGCTAGGCTTTAAACAAAGTTTGAAAACACTGGCCTAGTAAGTATATTGCAGTGCCTGAACACATACACGTATGTACACACACACTTCTGTCTGTGTCTTTCTGTACATGTGTTGAGCCTTAAGAAAATCTGCAGTTTTGCTGCTGATCTAGTGGGTGATTTTCTGTCTGTAAGAGGAAAATTTGTGATTTTTAACTGTACTGTAGTGGAAACTCATGTCTCTATCTAGAATTGCAAGGGAAAACTGCCATTGCAAAGAAAGCAAAATTGCAGCTTGAAAATATTTCATATATTTTTCCTTTTTTTTCATTCTAAAATCCAAATTTTGATAATTGTTCTCAACCCTTTTTTAAGTGCTTTCTTGTAATGACTTTGAAGTGCTTTCTCAGATTTATTTTGAAGATGCTTGTCTTGTAAGCAACACTTGATCCAA
The DNA here is from genome assembly GCA_013400515.1 of Erpornis zantholeuca. Lineage (NCBI taxonomy): Eukaryota > Metazoa > Chordata > Aves > Passeriformes > Timaliidae > Erpornis > Erpornis zantholeuca. The sequence goes on from VZTN01000491.1 coordinate 103,604, forward strand.
CTATTTTACTGTCCAGAAAAAACAAATTTGGATTTTCAGTAAGCATTCCTGAATTTTTTTTCAAGATTTCCATACTGCTAGTGTATTGGAAAAACTTCAGTTCTCAAGGTCCTTTTTGATTTTAGGCCCTAATATAAAGCTCTAATAAAAAACTTGGTTTCTAGCTTTATGTACTCAACCTCCAAACTTCAGACACTTATTTGTTGAAATTGAACTAAACCTAGGCAAAGTATTGTGGTAAGTGATGGGAGGGAGGAAAGTCCTCAGTGTGCTTAGGTTCTTCCTTGGGTGGTGATTATTTGGCCTGCTAAGATTATTAATGAGGTAGAAAAATTATTTCTGAAGGAATCAGAGTGTCTGGTTTTCTCTCTGGTGAGAGAATTTGGGTTCTTGAAGAAAAAAAACAAGGTACATCTTTTTAGACTCAATGTAACTTGCTCATGCTCCTGGCTGATCACACTAAGGTGCTGCTGCTTCATTTCTCCACTGTTTTTATCCACTGAAAGCGGGCTAGGCTGGCGCAGGTATGTCAGCAGGTAGAGCTCACACTGCATTGCCAGATGTACACATATGTTGGACTCTGTCAACTTCCAGGATTTTTCAAACTGAAAGAAGCAACTTTCCAAATACTTTGTGGCACCTCAAAACCACTTTTTTTGCATCAGTGTTCTCTAACTGTTTTTTCTCAGAAACACTATTTTTTTTTCTCCCAAAGCTGATAGGATGAAGTGCCTTGTACTGTTTCATAGACTTCTTGGAGCCAGCTGCAAGTAATTTGCCTTTTTTTTTTCCTGGAGTGCCGCTTGGGGAGGTTTTGGAGTATAAGAGAACTCTAGTTGGAAGCAGAGTTGATACTCGGGAGAAGGCAACACTGCCCAAAGGAGCCACCCAAAGGTGGGTTCCCAAGGAGTACAGGGGAAATATGCTTCTTTTGTCATGGAATCATAGAGTTTTAAGGTTGGAAAAGCCCTCCAAGGTCTGAGTCCACCTGTTCCCCCAGCACTGATAAGGACACCACTAGCCCATCTTTTAAGTGCCTCATGCCACAAATGAGCGAGGAATAATGCACCTGATAACACTAGAGTGGGATAAAAAGCAGTTATTTATCACAAGCCATTTAAAATAAGAGATTTCCTTGCCATGGGATCTGGGTTTGGTTCGGTTGGTTGGTTGTTTTTTTAAGGAACTAATTTAGAATTAAAGATTATTATGCCCTAACCTGCTCAGTGAGTTATAGGGGCAGTAGTTTGATTTACTCTGGGCAATGTACAGAGAAACAACTAAATTCTTGGGAGTTTCAGTTACAAACTTTTACTTGTAAACTTGCAGAGGTAGAAGTTACTTGGCAAATTTTAAAGCAACATCCAGGCCAAGTAAGGTGCCTCACAAGCTTTAACTTAGCAAACTTAAACTCAGCTGACTTTAATTTATCCAGACACAACAAGGCACTTATAAGGTACTGACTGGTTGGTTTTTTTTTGTCTGGCTTACAGTATTATTATGAGAAGTAGAAGGAAGGAGAAGAAAGAGGGAAAGAAAGAGAAAAGAGAGAAGTATATAATGGTCGTGCTAGGATCCAGTGTGGTTTTGGCTGCTACTAAATCCAGAGTAGGGGAGCCTCTGGACCCATGTGTCACTTCCTTTTATTTGCTCTGGTCTTTGGGGGCTTCCCCCAGGCATGGCTGCACATTAATGTCCACTGTGGGGCCCAAGCAGTCAGTCACAGCCATTTTGTGGCTCTCAGCAGGCTGTGGGTCAGCAACGGCCATTTTGTGTAAGCATGTAAGTCAGTCAAAGTCATTTTGGGGCTCTCAGCAGTCTGTGGGTCTGTTCCCTCCATTTTGGGGCAGGCTGTGGGACAGTCACATTCTGGGGCTCTTAGCAGGCTATGGGTCAGTCATGGCCATTTTGGGTCTCTCAGGAGCTGTGAGTCAGTTCCCATCATTTTGGGGTTCTCAGCAGAATAACAGTTTCTGCCATCTTGGGGCAGGTTGTGGGTCACTTGCCGCCATTTTGGGGCTCTCGGGAGTCTGTGGGTCAGCAACGGCCATTTTGTGTAAGCATGTAAGTCAGTCAAAGTCATTTTGGGGCTCTCAGCAGTCTGTGGGTCTGTTCCCTCCATTTTGGGGCAGGCTGTGGGACAGTCACATTCTGGGGCTCTTAGCAGGCTATGGGTCAGTCATGGCCATTTTGGGTCTCTCAGGAGCTGTGAGTCAGTTCCCATCATTTTGGGGTTCTCAGCAGAAGAACAGTTGCTGCCATCTTGGGGCAGGTTGTGGGTCACTTGCTGCCGTTTTGGGGCTCTCAGCAGTCTGTGGGTCAGTTCCTGCCGGTTTTGGGCTTTTGGGAGTCTGTGACTCAGCTGCCACCATTTTGTGGCTCTCAGGAGTCTGTGGGTAAGTTCCCACCATTTTGGGGCTTTCAGCAGTCTGTGGGTCAGTTGCCACCATTTTGGGGCAGGCTGTGGGTCAGCTGACACCATTTTGGGGCTTTCAGGAGTCTGTGGGTAAGTTCCTGCCATTTTGGAGCTTTCAGGAGTTTTTGGGTGAGTTGCTGCCANGTTGTGGGTCAGTTCCCTCCATTTTGGAGCTCTCAGGAACTTGTGGGTCAGTTTCCTCCATTTTGGGGCAGGCTGTGACTCAGCTGCCACCATTTTGTGGTTCTCAGGAGTCTCTGTGGGTCAGTTGCTCTATTTTGTGGCTCTCTGGAATCTATGGGTGAGTTGCCGCCATTTTGGGGCTCTTAGAAGTCTGTGGGTGAGTTCCCACCATTTTGGGGCCCTCAAGAGTCTGTGGGTCAGTTCCCGCGATTTTGTGGCTCTCAGGAGTCTCTGTGGGCCAGTTGCTGCCGTTTTGGGGCCCTCAGCAGTCTGTGGGTGAGTTCCCACCATTTTGGAGCCCTCAGGAGTNAACAGTTGCTGCCATCTTGGGGCAGGTTCTGGGTCACTTGCTGCCGTTTTGGGGCTCTCAGCAGTCTGTGGGTCAGTTCCTGCCGTTTTTGGGCTTTTGGGAGTCTGTGACTCAGCTGCCACCATTTTGTGGCTCTCAGGAGTCTGTGGGTAAGTTCCCACCATTTTGGGGCTTTCAGCAGTCTGTGGGTCAGTTGCCACCATTTTGGGGCAGGCTGTGGGTCAGCTGACACCATTTTGGGGCTTTCAGGAGTCTGTGGGTAAGTTCCTGCCATTTTGGAGCTTTCAGGAGTTTTTGGGTGAGTTGCTGCCATTTTGGGGCTCTCAGCAGCCTTTGGGTCAGTTCCCGCCATATTGGGGCAGGCTGTGACTCAGCTGCCACCATTTTGTGGCTCTCAGCAGTCTGTGGGTCAGTTGCCACCATTTTGGGGCAGGCTGTGGGTCAGCTGACACCATTTTGGGGCTTTCAGGAGTCTGTGGGTAAGTTCCTGCCATTTTGGAGCTTTCAGGAGTTTTTGGGTGAGTTGCTGCCATTTTGGGGCTTTTGGGAGTTTGTGGGTGAGTTCCCGCCATTTTGGGGCCCTCAAGAGTCTGTGGGTCAGTTCCCGCGATTTTGTGGCTCTCAGGAGTCTCTGTGGGGCAGTTGCTGCCATTTTGGGGCTTTTGGGAGTTTGTGGGTGAGTTCCCGCCATTTTGGGGCCCTCAAGAGTCTGTGGGTCAGTTCCCGCGATTTTGTGGCTCTCAGGAGTCTCTGTGGGGCAGTTGCTGCCATTTTGGGGCTTTTGGGAGTTTGTGGGTGAGTTCCCGCCATTTTGGGGCCCTCAAGAGTCTGTGGGTCAGTTCCCGCGATTTTGTGGCTCTCAGGAGTCTCTGTGGGCCAGTTGCTGCCGTTTTGGGGCCCTCAGCAGTCTGTGGGTTAGTTCCCACCATTTTGGGGCTCTCAGGAATCTGTGGGTCAATTGCTGCCATTTGGGGGCACTCAGGAGTCTCTATGGGTCGGTTCCTGCCATTTTGTGGCTCTCAGCAATCTGTGGGTCAGTTGCCGCCATTTTGGGGCTCTCAGGAGTCTCCGTGGGTCAGTTCCCGCCATTTTGNGCCATTCTGGGGCTTTTGGGAGTTTGTGGGTGAGTTGCCGCCATTTTGGGGCTCTCAGGAGTCTGTGGGTCAGTTGCCACCATTTTGTGGCTCTCAGCAATCTGTGGGTCAGTTCCCGCCATTTTGGGGCCCTCAGCAGTCTGTGGGTTAGTTCCCACCATTTTGGGGCTCTCAGGAATCTGTGGGTCAATTGCTGCCATTTGGGGGCACTCAGGAGTCTCTATGGGTCGGTTCCTGCCATTTTGTGGCTCTCAGGATTCTGTGGGTGAGTTGCTGCTATTTTATGGCCCTCAGCAGTCTGTGGGTCAGTTCCCTCCATTTTGTGGCTCTCAGCAGTCTGTGGGTCAGTTCCCTCCATTTTGTGGCTCTCAGCAGTCTGTGGGTCAGTTCCTGCCATTTTGGCGCAGGCTGTGGGTCTGCTGCCACCATTTTGTGACTCTCAGGAGTCTCTGTGGGGCAGTTGCTGCCATTTTGTGGCCCTCGGGAGTCTGTGGGTGAGTTGCCGCCATTTTGGGGCGGGCACCCCATGGCTCTAAACAAAGACCGGGACCTGAGTGGTGCGGCCTTCTTTTTTTAGTGATGCTGATCTTAACCGTGCAGACAGAGGGAGAAGAAGGAGAGGGGAAACAGGAAAGTGTACGAGATTCCTACTGTGGACAACTGCTCTTCCTGTAACCAAAAATGTAAGTCCAGTCAGTATACATGTTCTGCTCAGCTTCTGCCAGAGGTTCCAGGTTTGACCATAAATCAGTTTTTTGTTCAACACTCTGGAAGTTATCCCCATAAAAAACCTCCTTACCACTTCTTGGAGTAATCATGTCTCTGAAGCCAATGTTAATGTTATGACCTGCCCCTGAAGGTGGGGGTAACTCAGTAGATCCCTTGGGGTGGGTTGGAGTGAAATGGCTGGTGTTTATGAATATGTATATAAATGTGTGTATAAATATGTATACGAATATGTGGGGTTTATTTTACAGCAGTTTGGTTGCAGTGGGAAGGAGTTATTGTAGCCATTTTGGTTATTATATGTAGAAATATAATAACAGAAAAGCATAAAAATATAATTCAAGAAAATATATAAGGAAGAGAAAGAAAGGCTAAGAGTAGAAAGATATCCCCACCCGTGGATCTAGCAATGACACTTGATGGTTGCAATTCAAATGTCCATTGGTCAGTGCGATGGTCCCAGTCTTCAATCCCTCAGAGGTGGGGGAAGGCCCTGAAACAATAATATTTGAGTAGTTTGAGTTTGCTGCCCGGCTTTGAAAAAAATGAAACTGCTGAATTGGTGCAGGTTCCTGGATAATCACACAAATTTGTGATGATTGCTAGTCATGTACTAGTTCTTAGATGACCTGAGTCTCCTCTCTACTCAGAAGCAGTTGTGTATAATATTTATGAAAGAAAAAAATCCAGGAGAAGATTCCACTTCATGCTAAAGTGGAATTTTCGGGAACAAACCTAGTTATCCAAACTATAACCCAGATTTCTTAAACCCTCATGCTAAGGTGAGAACAGGCTCATTCCACGAGGCCTCAGTGGCCACAGTGCTGTCTGCTCTGTGTCTGAGAAAGCAGCACCATGATTTATAGCCTTTCTTCTGAGATATTTTGGTGCATCCAAGACCAACTTCCTGCCTGAGTCACTCTAGACAAGTTGAGAAATCAGTAGATATTCTAAGTTTGCAGAATGGAAATGAACTGTGTTTGTTCAGGTGGAAAAGGGAGGGACAGAAGATGCAGCAGAAGGGGAGAAAGCCACAAAGAGACTGTCTCAGGTGAGAGGGAGCGAGGAGATAGGGAGCCAGGCAAGAGGTAAGCAGGGACAGAAAACATCTGGAGGGGAAGCGCTGACACATGCTCTTCTTTTATGCATGTCATCTGGCTGTGAATGCTGCAATAAAAGATAGTCTCTTACAGTCAGGTCAGTAAATAAATTGGAAATTGCAGGTTTTATTTCTCAACAAGTCACGCTCCATGTATTTCCACGTATGTCCTGGGTTGCAAAAGCGGTTTCTGCCATCATTATCCTCACCTGCCTTTCCAAAACAAGACAATGTATTAAGGATATAAATATTTTTCTGGTTATCATGAGCTGTTTCTCTACCAACTGTCTCTAATTCAGAGTAGTTTCCAAGCCATTCCAAGCAATTTTCTAACCTCTGCTAGAACATTTAGCAAATGTATTCTACATCAGTACTTAGGTCAGCCAGACACGATATTTACATCCTTCCCCAGCTCTGAGTTTTTACCACTGTCCAGAAAGAACACAGCAACTAAATCTTGTCATGACGAGGCAGAACTATCCCAGCCAAGGTTTTACCTCTTTGTCTGGCTGATGTCTCTTCAGTAACCATTATTTAAAGCACTGTGAAGTGCTGTAATTCACATGTTTCTGTAAATAAATGAGTATCCTGGGGAAAAGGCTATGGCAGCTAATGGAGAATGAGAAACTTGGAAAGGGCCTTTTTAGTCGGTATATATCTCTGACTTCAGCAGGACAAAGAACCTGCCTGAGAGTTAGCCTTGGAGATTTTAAGAAAAAGAAGGGGAGATAATAAAAGTTGGAAATGAAGAACAGTTTGAGGTACATTGAAAGGGGAGAAAATCGATACAAGGTACTCTGTATTTTTTTTTCTATATATTATGATGTCAAGGTTAATAATTTATGTGTCTTAAAATGGTTCAGAATACAGTTCAAAACTTAGAAGTAGTTCAGCAATGTTGGTCTGGTAGGCCAATAGCTGGCATAAGCCTGTAGTCGAGTGAGGATTTCAGGGAGAAATTTTGTTTGGTTTATTATTATTATTATTATTATTATTATTACCACCAGTACAGTACATTTCTGTAGAAAATAATCTAATTCTTAAGATCATAGGCTGGTTTTTGTTGGAAAGGACCTTAGAGATAATTTAGTACCAATGTGTGTGCCCATGGGTGATGAGTAAATGCCAGATGTCAGTGAAGAGTCAGGAATTTCTCCTTGCTACGGAGAGTTATGATGTAGCAGAGAGAGAAGACTTGGCTTAAAAACTACAGGTGTCATTGAGAGCAGTTTTTTACTAGATCTGCCAGAACTCAGAATCTGGATTAACCTGGGGAATGGATAAGAGACAGAATTCTTCTTTCCACCCTGGGGACCTGGCTTGATTGCTGGAGCTGCCTCCCCATGCTGTAGCCAAAGATAGCAGATGATTTTTAATGGCCACACCTCTTTAGGAGTGTTATTTTTTGTCTCCTCCAAGGAGACAAAAGGATAGAAGAAATGTTGTATTGCCGAAAAATACGATGGGAGTTATGGGTACTTCCAAAACTAATGATTCTTTTTATAGAAAAACCGTGGTCTGGGGAGTGGCAGACTCAAGTTCTTTGTTAGTTTAATGTTTGCCTAACAGGACCTTTATTGATTTAATTAGTATTTATTGTGCTGACCCAATTATAAAACATACACCATCTTCTTCTGGGTTTTTAGCAAGTTCCAAAGAAATGTAAGCAGTAAGTTCTATCATGGAATCACAGAATGGTTTGGGTTGGAAGGGACCTTGAATGATTATCTCATTCCATCTCCCTGCTGTGGGCAGGGACACCTTCCATTAGACCAGGTTGCCCCAAGCCCCATCTAAGCTGGCCTTGAACACTTCCAGGGAAAATGTTTCTGTAGCTTATATAATTGCATAACTAAAAGTTTGAGTTTAGAGATGTTGAATTTACAGATTTACTGTATCAACTTGCAGCACAGAGTTTTCTGGGGTGGTTTCCAGCATTTGTTAGGGAATTGTACTAGCATTCCTAATCCTTGAGAGAGCCTGAATTCAGACTAGCACATAGGGTGTTAATGAAAGCATTCGTGATTTTTGAGATACTTTTTGTGTGAAAGAGTTTCTGCTTTAGAATGTGGTTAGAGGCTCCTTGGTGTCCTTGCAAGAGCAGCCTCCAAGCCAGCCAACTGGCTGATTTAGAGCCTACAGAATTACTGCTGTCCCCAAACTCCAGCCAGCATCAGGAAACCACAAGAATCAAACAAACAATAGGATTTGTTTGGTAAAAAAGATTTTTTCCCAACCCTGCAAGATGTCATTTGTTGTACATCAGGGATTTATGGGGAGGGAGGAGAATTCCACTGCTTTGAGCCCAGTCTCAAGGGAATGTATGAGCATGTCTTTGGTCCTGTGAAGAACTTCTGAACTGCTTCAGGGAAGGCGCACACAGCTTAGCGACTGGTCAGAACAGCTCCCCAAAGTGCTGAGGAAGTTCAGTGCAGCTCAAGTGTGATGTGACTTCATCTCTTTAGCTTCTGAAATGAATTTTGCTTATCCAGCATAGTAGTTAAAAGCTAACCTTTCCCAGTGCTGTATACATGGTGCCTTTCCCTGTATACATTTCACAGCCTGCTATAGGCTGTGTGACCCAGAACAGCTTGGAGCTTTCTAAAACTTCCAGGATATCCTGGTAAAGTTTGACATTACATTACATTACATTATATACACATTTCCCAAGCATTTTTCTGAAAACATTTTTTCAGATAAAATAGAAGTAAGCAGATACTTATTTTGTGCTAAGGAAAAGAAAGTAGTTTCCCCAGAAGCAAATGTAGCTTGAGAACTCCTGTCCCCTTTCATACAGAATTAAAGGCAAACATTATTGGGGAAAAATCGAACCAGAGTCTTGATGAACTGTAGTTTTATTACCACTCAAAACCCATGTATAGGAAATTCTCCTTGCAACTGAACAGCTGAAAGTTTTAGCATTTGGCTTCAGTTTTGTGTTTTTAAAACATGGGATTGCTCCTTTCAGTTGTCTAAGGTGAACATGAAGGAAAAAGGTGACAGTTAGCAATAACACCGGTGAGATAATTCTGGAAGGAATAAACCTCACTGGAGCTTCTCCCATCTTGAAAAGGTGGAATTGAAATCTTTAGCACATTTCTGTTTTAGGAAACAAGTACTGCAGTTGCTTCTGCGGTATCGAGTGCAGGTGAGCAGTCGTGGGATTCTGAGGTAGTTGGTTTTAATTTCTGCTTGAGTGACCCTTCCCTTACAGTCTTTGTGTAGTTAAGTAAGCTGATAACTATTTCACTGCCATATCAGGCATTTAGCAGAGACTTGCCACTGTTAAATGGTGCAAAATCTGAAGATCTTGCAACCTAAAATACTTCAAAATCATGGTAAAACACTGGAAAAAAAACTTGCAGAGTTGTAGAGGAAAAGTCATTGGCAAGACATGCTCTTTGCCTTACAAAAAGCTTGAAAATTTAGAGGTACCAATAAAATCTGTAGAAAATGAAAAGACAGAAATAAAAGGTTGGCCTAGGAGTTTGGTGTGGAACCAGCAGCTCTTGGCTCTGTGCAAATTCTTTCAAAGAAACATTTGGAAAAGTTCTTTGTAGCATTTTTGTTGTGTTTTTCTTCATCAGTTTTGTTGCCAAAATAATTTAATATGTATTGAATACTCGCGGTGTCTTATTCTCTTAAAGTTCTTTGACATGAGCATGCCACAAAAAGGCAACTTTTGTCTGTTAGACAACTCAGGCTCGCTCTTTGGAGCAGAATAGCAGCAACTGTAATGTACCATAATCCAGACAGATTTTGGAAGGCCTGCATCCCGGAATTCAGGAATCTGTTTATGGCTTTGCCATAGCAATCAGAGATGGTTGTTCCCTGGTTTGCAGTTGTGATTAGTGAGGGTGGCAACAGAGATTCTAAGTTTGAGACATCCCGGGAGCCACAGATTGTAGTAAAACCACTGAAATGTCAGCGGTTTGAGTGGTTAGTGATTCATATGGCACAAAACCCAGGAATAATTGGGAATTTCTGTTGAGCAATGGTGTGTTTTTCTAAGAGTAGAAAAGTTGCATTAGTTGAGCAGATAACTATCCATCTGGCTTAATGTCCCACTTCTGGATACTTTAAAGCAAGGTGTTAATCTGCCTCTCCTCAATATCCCATTAGTTATCCGACAGTATAGCTGTGTTGGGCTTGGAGCAGAGGGGATTTCTTCCTCATCCCAGTTGGTGATCAGCTTATGCCTTGATGGTATGGATTGATAGCCCCAATAATTCTTACATAAGCCGGCAGCAGTTTGAAATTTAATCCTTTTCATAATTGAAATTGCATTATGTTTTGCAGGCATCCATCAGGTGAGATGGAATCTTAAATAATCCAGCAGCCTTCGGAAGTTTGTTGTCTAGTTTGTCTCGATAGCCTTATTCAGCCTCCTGTGAATTTGGTTAAACCACAGCTGCACTTATCCTCTCTCACAACCGTAGGAGCTGAATCTTTTCATCCATAATGAAAAAGTCCTATTATGTCTAACAAGATTGACCCCAATCCTCCCCCATATGACAGGCAGTGCTCCATCTGTACGAATTTCAGTCACTAATGTTCCTTTTCCCTCTAAAAAGCCTCTGATTTTGTGGATAGTTTGAGCAGCCACCGTAAGCACAGTTTTGTTATTTGCTGGCTCAGTTCAAGGACACACAAAAGTTGTGGTGTGCTTTTGCTAGTTTACAAAGACTCCAGGTGTGCTTTATAGATGCCTCCCATTAGTCTGGAAGAAATCTTGGTAGTTGGGATTAAATATTGTGGATTTCAAAGCCGGGATTTCTTTACAGAAGCAAGCTCTTCATCTTTCCTTCTAATTTACAGACGCTCTCACTTCCTTCTGGGTTTTGGATTTCTTCCAGTCTAGTCCGAACAGCAGACTGTGACTAAATGTGTATCTGCATTAAGCTCATTTTGTACACCATTTGTGCTGTATCCCTGTTTGACTGCTGAAATGACATTTGGATCACAGTTGTCTCTTCTAGGTTAACAGGCATTGTGTCTGCATAGGGAGTTTTTCTGTCGTGGGATGTGAATGGACAAACAGAACTTGGTTGTGTCTCATTTTTGCTCTCTTGGCTGAAGCATCTTGGTAGTTCCATATATGTATTTTAAAAGCCTGGTCAATGCCTTTCTTATCTCCTAGGGAATGTAGGGTTGGACAAGGCCCCATGCCTTTGTAATCTAGCGCTGCCTTGACTTTGTAAGAGAAAAACAGGTTCAAAACATGGCTTTGTAGCATTGGCAGCACCCACTTCAGTCTCACCTTACATCACCAAGATCAAAAGAGAGAGATGTCGGTGACAACTGACATCATTCATGTCATTGCACTTCACAGGCAGCTTCTAGCTGCCTGAGGAGGATCAAAGATGGAAGAGAGAAATCCGGCTGTCTCCATCCTGGAAATTCAATGCAATTTTGCCGATGTGGCTGCAGTGTCTGTGAGGCAGCCACATGTCTAGGGGTAAGGATTCAGGGTTGGTTTTTTTTTGATTGATAGAATGAAATGGGAATGTCCATATTGACAGTTATCATGTATCTCCATTCTTGGGATGTCCTCATGAAATTCCCTGTAACTGTGCAGTAATCCCTCCACACCTGTCTTTATGTACCTTATATATCTGATTCTGAACTGCGTGTTTGTTTCTTGCTTGTAAATAGTTGCAAACGGGCCTGATTTTAATTCCTGGGAATGTTGGCAAACTCTGGTGACAGGTATTGGTTGGCTTTCTGACAGAAAACAGGTACAATTTCTCACACTTAGTTTTTATTTTCTATACTTTGCTTTTCTGTATTGCAAACTCAATCTTAGGGAGCGTGATCCAACCCACAGCAGGATTCCATCAGGGCCTAGGTCCATTCTGTATTCTCCTTCTTTTCCTGGTGCCAGCCAGTGTTCAGTAGGAGCTGTAAATCCATTGCAAATTTGTACCACAGCTCTATGGAGATGTCTCTAACTCAAAATGGGGCCACCATTGTTTGTACGTAGTTCTTCAATGCCCTGCCTTCCCGTCTATCTTTTTAAACAAGACCCACATGGAAGGCTTTTAGCTTTCTGTGTCAGACCTGGAGATGGGATCAAATGTCAGCTCAGCACACGTTGCATTCACAGACCATGAGAAGTCTGTGTTCCACCAGGGCCATGAGAGCCATTGCCAGGTTTGGGCTTGATGAACCAATTTTCATTTTCACTGCATTTATCAGAGTGAAAAACAATCCTTTTAGATGCCAAACCTGACCCTCACTCGGATTGCTACTAGGGTTGGCAAACTTTCCATGAATCTCATGTTCTGACTTAATTCCAGCATTCCCCAGTGCCTCAGTTATTTCGTAGAAAAATATGTTCCATTTGAAATTAAACACTGGCCACAGGAGTGTGCATTTGTGTAGCGGGTTTCTCTCCAAAATCTCCCAGTGGATATGTTCCTGAGGGTATGTCCAGGATGGAGTCCTCATGGGATGATGTGACTGGTGGTTCTCCCCCCTGTTCTGCACACCCTCAGCAGCTCCTTCTTTGGTGCAGTTGTTGGGGCTGGAACCCAGCAGAAAAGTGAGACAGTGCAGTGCTTTGGTAGAGGAAGTAGGAATCTTATGGAAAAACCAATGGGAGAGCCCAAGGGTGACCTCTCCTTCCCCTTTCTGTTTGATAAGTGCAAGATGGTTTTGGCAATTAAACGTGATGAGAACCAGTGTTAATTCTTGGGTCAGCCATCTCCCCCACTGTTCCATAGGGTGTGCAGCTGGTTTAAGCACTGCTTAAAATAAAAATCCTTGAGTTTCATGAACCTCCACAAAGTCCAGTCAGCTGGAAGTTCAAGGTTTGTTGGGAATGTGACCTTTAGAGAGTAAAGAAATAAAACATTCTGTTAATACTAGGCTGATCTTTATTTCTTCCTATTGATTTCTCTCAGGTATACAAGAAAAATGCCTCTTATTTTATAAATAGTAAATTCTTTGTCAGCTTTCAACTATTAAAAATACGCTTCTTTCATGCAAATTACTTTTATATTTAGGGAGATTGATGCCTCTGTTTATCCCGAGACTCACACCAGTCTGAGGTAAAACATGAAAAGGTTTGGAGCAAATTATTGCTTTCTTCTCAGAAGGTCTCTCATCACTTAAACACTTCTGCTCTCAGCTGTACCGTTTGCAAGGACTGGCAGGATACAAAGAAAAACGTTCTGTTTGCTTTATGTGGAAACTTTGCAACTCTGGGGATCAGCTCAAGTAAAGCTGGAAAATAAGATAGTAATATTTTCCTAGCCCAGTGCGAACTAGGCCAGCCCAGGTGGCACCTCGAGCCGTGCGCAGCGCCCAGCAGCACGCAGTGCCAAATGGTGTGGAGCTGCATCTGGCTGCTGGAAGTGTGAGGAGAATCAGGACACAGAGATAATTCCTGCTCTGTTGATGTGCCCGTCCACACCAGTGTCTTTTGTGTGGGATCAGTGATGGAGCTGGAACAGAGCTGCAAACTGGTGAGGACCTTTTACAATGCTTAACAATCACACATTATAAGAGGGAAATGGAGTTTACGTGTAAGTTAATACAAACACCTTGTTTCTCTGCTACATTAGAAATTGAGCACCAAACCAATTAATAATTTGCCATAAAGTCCCAGAGTGACATTTGGAGACTTGGAGTCTTCATGCTCCTTACACTGGAAAAGGTCCCAGCAAAGGTGGGACTCTTCTGATACCACAAGTCTTTGAGGTTTTTGCTGCGCTCGAGAGAGATTTTTATTTAGACTGTAGGTTTGTTGTCAAAATTAATGCAAACATGCAGGGGCTGTCTGCAGTTCTGCTTTTCTGAGGCATTCTTCCTGTTGGTCCTGGAGAAGCAGGAGCCGGGATGGCAGATGAGATACGGACAAAGTATGGTCTACCCCTCACGAGGGTGTTCCCAGAGCCAGCACCTCCTCTGGGCTTGAGGATGATTGCAAAGCTGCTCTCTGGAACAGTGCCGTCACGCGTCCTGTATGGCAAACTTGGTAAAGTTTGCAATCTCGTCCTCCCTACAAAGCACTTTCTCTCAGTTTGGATAATATTTCCTCATGGATTCTCGTTTGAGAAGGCTTTTAGCATAAAGAGAAGTTGATAACCTTTTGTGCGTCGTTGCTGGAGCAAATCTGGTAGGAAATGAGATCCTTAGGAAAGGGTTTTGTGGGATGGTTCAAACCTGCACAATCTAATTAATTGTTTGATTTGTCAAGGTTTTTTAATTTATTCAGAGCCTTATTAAATCCCATGAACAATGTCTTGCTTTCATTCCTCTTAAACTACATAGGTCTGTTGAAAAGGTCCTATTGTGCATAAGGATAAAATGAGTTGATCTGTTAGAACTTCTGCTCTTAACTAGCCATTTCCATTGATTTTGGCATTTAAAGGCAACAGGCTATGACAGAATTAGACAAATTAGACCCAAATTTGACAAAAATCTTGATATTTGGCAGTGAAAGGAATGCATTTTCAGATTTTTAGCCTATTTTTTTCACATTTAATTTAGATTATCTGTGTTTTGCTATGATAAGAAGCCTGTTTCAATAAAAAGTTGTTTAAAAATTGCTGTACTAGATAAAGCAGGATTATCTAATGTCAGATGAGTTAGGGCAGAGTTTGTATCCCACTATATTTACATGTTTTGATGATGGGCACACTTAAAATCATGTGTATTGAAGGTGGCTTTGGACCTATTCCCTGCTATTTGGCTGCCTGAGCAGCATGATGTGGATTGAAATACTTGGGGTTCCACCTCAGATAGAACAGAACTGTGCTGCCTGGAGATTAAAACATACCCAGGAGACAAAAGGGTTTAGGTGACTTCATGAAAAAATGGACAGATTAGGTCTTCAAGTTGTTTTTTAAATGAATTCATCTCTCTGCACCCTCCCCAGCAATGACACTGGAACATTCCTTTAGCTATTACATGAGGCAGAATCTCCTTTCCAAAGTGTTGGAATGTGCAGCTGATCCAGACATCAGATGGCTGGAAAAAAACCAGGGATACGGTGCATTTTTTATTATTTTTATCTAAATCACAATGCTCTGGGTCTGTGGCCTCCAAACCATTTGTACGACCTGCCGTGACCAGATAGCATGTAATTAATGAAAGATATTAATGTAATTTCCAGTAAAATGAAGGCATATAAAGTTCTTGTGAAACACTGAAGTAAAAAACCTTTCCCTTGTGCTCTTGGAGGGTGTCAGCCATCAAGGGCTTGATACAATCTAATATAATATAATATGTTGACACAGTGAAACCTAGTTATTAAAAGAGGATTAAAGATACTCTGCTTGAAGACGGAAGCATTCTGCTTTGGTTTCTTTGGTCAGCAGACAGTTCCAAGATTTCAGGGTTAATTCCAAATGTCATGTTTTGCCACTATTCATTGATGGTTGCAAATAGCTAAGTCAAAAAAAATAGAAAAAGAGAACAAAAGAGGTTTCAGATATCCCAGTACACTCCAGGAAAGCCTGCCAAATCTGCAGAAAACTGAACTTAGTAACTGAAGCTATTAAAATCACAACTCTTTCTGGAACTTTCATTTTATTTTGCTTTCATCATAAGGTATTTAATAGAAAATGTTGCACACAGGATGTTGTACCCTTTCCAGGCTTTATCTGTAAGGTCACTGCTTGTGTGAATACGGCAATTTCACAGCAGATCCCACTGTCATGGAACAGCAGTGCTGCCCACTGGAACACTGACCGGGCACTCAGGAGTAGGTAGGCACTAGGTCTGGGTGAGCATGTGTTCTCCCTCCTCACATCAGGAAAACTGGGCTCTCACACTGGTGTTCCTCACAGCACAGAATTTGGGGGAAGGTCATCAATTCAAGGGCTGCAGATAGAGTGTGCCACACTATGTGTTTTTTAATAGTGGTGAAAGAAAGGGAGTAAAACAGTTTTGGAAAACAGAGCTCTTGCTCTGACTATTGGTGCTTCAAGTAATGCTTTCCTTTTATGGGAGAGGGGTGTGGGACAGGACAGGAAACAGCCTCTGTAGGTACAGTAAGTTTTGCCCGTTAGCAGTTCTCTCTGCAAGTTAAAGGTAAAGCAATAGGAATTATTCTGTAATAAATCCCAAAACAGCAGTGTAAGAGTAAAATGATAACCAAGAGGGAGATGGTGAGTGATCAGAGCATTGGACAGACTCCATATTCTTGCATTTCTCTCCAGGCTCCTCGTACGTCATTTAGTACAAGAGCTTTCCTTGCCTTCTGAGTGCTTCGGGTGAAGGCAGCTTGCTTATGGCTTTGGGGAATCCTCAAAGTGTGGAACTCGTTCCCCGTGGAGTTACAAAATGTGGATAGGCTCCTCTTTTTTACGTGGGAAAGTGTAACCACACTGGCTGGAGTTGTTCATTGATCAGTTACACTTCCATGATGTTCTTCTGTTTGCTCCATGCCATTTTTATGGGCCTAAGCGTTATGGATTTTTCAGTTAACTGTTGGAAAGGAGGCAAAAGTGATTTCCCAGGAGTGGACCTTTCTCCCCACTAACACTGGGATGATATTTGTTTCATATTGCAGTGGGTATAGTTGGAAATGTAAATGCATTAAGTTTTACTGTCATCATTCATAGGAGATGCACCCCACTCCCCCTCCCTTCTCCAAAAAGCCTCTGCACGTGTCACCACATATCTTCTGTATCTGTCTGTGGGTAGAAGCAGGGCTGAAAGTGCTGTTACTTGGTACTTTGGAAGACCAGTTGCTCAGAGTGATGTTGTATCTTTCTATTACTGCTCAAAAGTGCTCAAGGCATGGGATTTTAAATAAGTAACTTTTCCGTGTAGTATAAAAAACTAAAAAGAAATTTGAATAACAACATTCTGACACATGCCATTCTTTGAAATAAAAAACCTAATTTCTTTTCACTTAATTCCCCTTGTCCTATGCCCATTATCTTTGATTTATTCATCAGGAAAAGTTTCTCTAACGAGCTTTGCTTTACCTTAACTGGAAAATTTATTTCAATTTACAGGGGTTCTGTGCTGTGTGGTGAAGTTTTTTGTCTGTGCAACCCCTCTTCTGAAGGAAACTCAAAAAAAAAACAAGTGGGTGTGACACCATTTCTTTGGACGGGCTTGGAACAACCTAGTCTAGTGAAAGGTGTCCCTGCCCATGGCATGGATGAGCTTTTAGGTCCCTTCCAACTCAGACCATTTCAGGACTCTGTGGTTATTTTTAAATATTCCGTCCATTGTCTGCCACCTTTCCTATATGCTTTGAAACACCATTGGTGTGTAAAAACTCCACACTGGGTGACATCTGCAGTCTTCTGGACAATCCCAGGGTGCAAAAAAATCCAGAGGAGAGCACAAGTGTTCTGGGGCACCACTAAATATCGTTATCTCGGGGCAGCCGGTCACTGGCCGTTCGTCCGTTCCGCTGGGAATGCGGGGAGGGAGCGGGAAGCTGAGGAGTTTTGATTTAAATGTCAGATTGTTTTGAAGCGCTGTGTGTGCAGTATGTAGGTCAGGGCTGAAGGGATAGACTGGCTCTGCAGAGGTGCTGAGAATGATTAATTTCCCTGGGCAGGATTCTCTGGATTGGTTTTTTTTCACTGTGTGCTAAAGTCAAGCTGCAATTTCTCATGGACAATGGGCTCAGGTTTTGGACCATTTGCCTAAAGGGGAAATTTATCCTGGCAGCTGCTGAAAGGGAAACTCTTGTGGATTGGTATCCATTTGTGCATTAAAAAAGATGAAATTTTTTTGCTGCATATTGGCGAGCTTTTCAAGGATGGTTGGTTTATGTTGCTGCTGTGTTCTCTGCCCATTTGCATCAGTGAGAGGTGATATTTGGGTGCTTTCCAGCAGCTGCCAGGCACCACGGAAGGTGTGGACCAGGCTCCTTTCACTGCCTGAGCAGCGGTACCTAATTTCCTGTGGAAAACCGTGCCATTTCAGTCCTTAGCCCTTTGTCTGATGCCCAGCTCCAGTCTGTATTGCCAAACCAGAGATGCTAATGGGGTAGTATTGTTTTAAACACAATAAAATCCAGCCTCATGGAATACTTAGGGAAGACTTAAAATCTCACTTACTGTCCTTTATAAGAGCATGAGCCTTTTTGTCCTTCTTCCCCTTATTCCCAAGCAGCTTGAACTTTTGTCTCATGCAAAACATATAAAATTGGCTGATAAGTAGTTCTAAATGTCAGTAGAAAAAGGTCTGGAAAAATTGCTTGATGTTCTAAAATACTAACTTTAGATATTCTAAACTATGAACTTTAAGTAACAGTTTATTGTTTATTTTTTGCCACTTTGGTGTTCACAAACTCAGGAATGGATTTTTCAGATGGCTTCTGTGATTGTTGCACAGCCCATCGTGCTTTACAGATTAACAGTGGTTCTGAAAGTGTCCAAAGGAGCGTGTCCCCAGGGCCTGGGTTTTATTGGGATTGCAGGATGCCTGAACACAAGCCCTGCCTTTGCTCCTACTCCCTCTTTATATGGTCACACCCTCAAGAGTCCCTGAGAGATAAGAACCAGGTGGGGGGATTACGCATAGGGAGGACACTGGATGTGTTCTGTGCTGCAAAGATGGTTTAAAGATGGGTTTGCTCAATAATTATCTCAGCTGTATTTTCTAACACTGTTTGGCAAGTTCCTCCAGCACTTGTGGTAGGTGCACGTGTAACTTGTACGTATCCTCAGAGAAGAGCTTCATCATTTGAAAGGACGCTTGCAAATGGTGCTATTTACTGAGTAAAGTGTGTTTCCCTGGAATCCTGATGGATTGATTTCTTGCCTCTGCCGTTTTTTCTGGCAGCTGCCCCATTATGGAGTTCTGCCTTCTGGGTCAGAGATGAAAGGAGCTGGCTGTAACCCTGTGCAACTGAAACCCTTTTTCCGAAGGTACAGTAAAATTTCAGCTGTTGAAATGCAGCTTTGCCTGCTCAGTAAAGTCTATGAATTCATATTTTTGCAGCAATGACAATACTTTGATTCTTTGCTGCTGGACACCTTTGGTTGCTGCTGGACTTTTGAGGTGTTTAAGTCAAAAATACTCTCTTTTCATTTTGACCTCTTTTCCATGAATCACAGAAAAAACCCCATGGTCTGGGATTCTGTTTGTGTATAAGTGTATAATTTCCAGATCATTTCTTCTGATCCAGTAGAATCCTGCTATGTGGGAAAAAGATACTGTTGAGGATACTTACAGAGGCTTTACATTGAGGACTGCCAATTTTTCTCAGATCTGCCTTTAAAAGATTGTCACTCTGCTGACAGCTCTTGGGGTCTGTAATATTTTCAATATTTATGATGGGAAATGGCATCACAGTGTTAAGATAAATTCTTCAATCCTGAACCAGAGCTTGGAAGTGAAATGATAGAAATAAAATACCGGGAAGTGGATGAGTTTTGGATGTTTTTTGTCACTGTTCAGATCACACCCAAATCTGAGGGCTTTCTGATTTTCAAGCAGAATTTTCAATTCTGCAATACCCTTTTAAAATTCCAGATTTCAGCTGAAACTATTAAACCAGTATGAAAGAATCTGTGCTGGAGAGATTTCAAGCCAGCTTGAAACACAATCAGTGCTGGAATTTTCATTTGAAAAATCTGATCTTGCAAAACTGCTCTGTTTCCAGGCCATCGCAGTCTGGACAGTCTAAGATAAGCAGCTAAATTCTACAGATTTCTTGCAGCTAAATCTGACTTTCAGGGACTCACTCACACCACAGGCAAACCTCCCATGTTAGAGGCTTGTAGAGACAAAACCACTGCTCTCAAAGGTGTTTAAAAGCACTTCATCTGGTTTTAAATAATTTGATTTTTTTCAGTTAAGAATGTCAATATTGTTTTTCTATTTTTTGGATGGAGGAGTTTTGTTGTTTTAAGTAGTATCTGTACATGAATTTAACTGTTACGAAATAAGATTTTTTTTTTTGTAGAAACTACAGAAAAATTCTGTTAATTTCAGCCATTTCAGAATTTCTGGAGCTATATTCAGAAATATCAAACTGGTTCATTTTTCCTGGATTTGAGTCTCCTCCTTCCAAAGTATAAGGGAAAGAATTGTCGCAGGAAGTACAGACCTGTCCATTTTCCAAGGGCACTGAGGAGCTGCGGACGTGTAATCACTTCAGTTGTGTCGGGGTCTAAGTGCACATTATCAGGGAGGAGTTACTTTTTCTCAGAAGTGACCGACATTCCCAAAACATGTTCATTTCTCCCCCATTTTTACCGCAAAAGGCAGCATTGTGGTAATCCTTTCCAATCTCCTGTTTTATTGAAAGAGGTAAAAGTGGTCATGGATCTCACAATTTGAAAGAGAAAAGTCCTCCTGGAACAGGATATGATGTGCTGGCTACTTCTTCATGGAATTCTCAGGAGAAGCAGAAGCAGAGCTCTTCTTCTAGTGTGTTAGATGGTTTTTGAGTGGGTTTTTTGGCTTAGTTGGTTGGATTTTTAATTCATCCAGTTTTTTCCTTCTTCTCCTTCAATTACAGCACACTGGAGTTTCTGGGAAGGGGTAGCAGTGTGGAGCCGTGGCTGGCAAACCTGAGAAAAATTGGTTGAATTTGTGAACTTCTCCCATCTCCCTTAGTCTGACTGTACGGAAAGTGAAGCATTTTATGAGTATATTTATCAATCTTTTGGGTTTTGAAGGGAACATTGAGATTATTCTCTGAATGAACACCATGACTTGGAATGTCCCAGTTTTAGGGAGGTGAGTGCTTCTGCAGGTGTGCTGACATGTTTTTTTGTATGCCAGCAGCCATAACAGCAAATCAAACCAATTTACATCTGATTCTTCTCTTACTTTGAGATCAGAAGACATTCCCTGAAATATCCTTTGAAGAGCTGCATGCAAGGAAACCTGGGAGCTTTGGCACTAGGGGTTTGTGCAGTGCTGCTGCTTGGAGAATCCCTGCAAAACCTCACCTGGCAGGGCAGGTCCTGCTCTGAGCACCTTGTTTGCTTGAGTCTTTCCAAAGTTCATAGGAACAAGGAAAAATTGCAGCTTATTATGCCCAGGTAAATTTAAGAAATGAAGGATTTAATAGTGTCTAATGTTTATGCTAATTTTGAAAAAATATATCAGAACTTTGAGAGTCCAGTTCTTGACTCTAAATTTGATTAAGCATTTTTCTAACTCCTTGCCACAAAGGAATATAGAGAATCTTGGTTATTTCATCTGAACTGCCATGTTGTAAATGAAATCCTCCTTCTACAGGGAGTCCCCACCCTAAGTTCCCCCTCTGTGAAATACATTTTTCTTAGGAAATAAAGCCTGTTTTTTTAAATTCTTGTCGTCTTCAGTGAGGGACCAGACAGCCATCAAAGCTCCAGTGAAGGTATGTGAGTGCCCTGAGCTACCTCAAAGGCAGGGCATGCCAATTCTGCCAGGGCTAGTATGAAGTGATAGATTCAGAAAAATGTGCTGGTGAGCATGGGAAATCTGTGAATAATGAGGTTATTGAGTCCAAAAGATACTAAATATTTATTTTGCATCTTTTACTTTAAAAGAGAAAAAAAGGAGCATGAAGGAAATCTCATTTTGAATTATGGATCTCATAGTCCTCAAAAGAGTAACCACTTCAGTTTAGCCAGAGAAAAATTACTATTTCCTGCTAAGGATTGTGTTCTTGAGATACTCATCAGTGCATACAAGAGTATTACATCACTGTCCTCTGGGAATATCCGTTTCCATCTTCTTCCGTCCCATTCTGTAAAACACTCTGTGAGAATGAAACGGTTCCCTGAATGAAATCTCATTTTCTTTGACCTCTGCCCTGCTGAGGAACCCTATAAACACAGAACAGAATTAAGTAGCACAGAGGAAACGAAGCTATACTTTTATATTAAAAATAATATTAAGGCTTCTGCATCTGGGGATGTTTATTCCCAGTCTGGAGAGTGGTGCTGGTTTTCAGAGGCACTGTGTCCCTGGTTTCTCTAGGTGTGGCATATATGTGATTATCCCTATTGGTTAGGGATTCGTTTTGGAAAGAAAAGCTATCCAGAGCCTATTGAAAGGAAATGGGGCATGGTCAGCAATAGCAGCTTGCAATGCACTGTTCCCTCTGATGGATTTGTACCTGGCTGAGGACATCGGCAGCAAAGCAGTGACGTTTCACTGCAGGGCGGTCACAAGGAACTGCTGCTGGCTTTGCTTGGAGCCAGACTGCTTGACATTGTAGAATCCTAAAACTATTGGGGTTGGGAGGGAGGGATCTTAGAGCCCCCATCCCAAACCCTTGCCATGGGCAGGGACACCTTCCACTAGACCAGGATGCTCCAAGTCAGAAATAAAGAGCTTAAAGCATGGGTTTGCTTGGAGAATTTAGGACTTTGGGAGGTTCTTCGTAATCAACTTGAAATCAGTGGCATTTCCATTGCATTTCACTCAAGTTCTATGTTGCTGGCACAAAAATGTCACTTTCTAAAGAGCAGATGTTATTGCTATTAGGATTCCCCTTTTCACCATGTTTAGCATTCAGGATGTTCCCATGGCTGGAGTCAGATAATAGTGGTGTTGTTGTTGTTGTTTTAAAGTCTAAACACTGGCCTTTAACCAAACCTTGCAGCAAGAATGTTTCCGTATTGAACGAAGAGGGGAGCGAGTCAGGCTGTTTGTCTACTTTTGGAAGTATTTTTGGAATATGATAGGAAGTTGTTAGGATGGGAATGTGGGAGGTCTGATGCTGAGCAGGACCACACCTGTGCCAGGACTATAGGAAAAACCTCTGTTTCCTCCTCTTCCATTTTTCAAGTTCCGTGTTCCACATGGAAAGATAACTGTTATTTACAGGGATTCAAAGAGGAGGTACTAAGGCCCATCCCTTCTGCAGTGCTCTGGACTTTGCTGCAGAGATACAGCAAATCCCAAAACGTGGTTGAAAGATGTGTGGTCAGTTGGCCAGTTTTAGCAAATCGTCAATCCAATTTACAGACATTCCACAAGAAAGTATATTCATGTTGGTCTGGACATTCCAACTGCTCCATGCAAAATGTAATTCTAAGGCTTATGGCAGATTTTAAGCTATTTTATATTTGTTACAGATATTTTATCAAGCTATAATTTAGGAATTAACTCTGGATTAAATTTATTCAGTGGAAAATCATGCTGGAAATTGCTGGTGAGCAAGATTTCTAACAACTCCTGGTTTTGACAGCCTTGGAAGCGTAACAGGAGTAGCCTTTCTGGGGTCCTACATTCCTTCGGTATTCAAAGGGGCTTTTTGTCATTTTGGTTTTTTAGGAGAATATAAACTCTAGTTCTTAATTCATTTGAACTTTGTGTACATGCTCAGCATCTGTTCTGTTGGAGAGAGCTTGGATGGCTTTGAGTCATATGATGTCTCTTTTATCCCTCTTTTTAAGTTGATACGAGAACAATGCTGGATAATGGTAAATTCAGTGTTTATGTGGTAGGCTCCAAAGGTCCCTCTGAAGCTGCATTATTTCTAGAACAATATGTTCTCTGAGGGTCACGTGTATGGGTGTAGGTGTGAGCAGAGGCTGGGACACAGCACCAGCACAAAAAGGAAGGCAGAGTCCATCCCAGAGACATGAGAGCAGCTGCCTATGGAAGCTGACCTGGCCTGGGCCAAGTGGGTAAGCATGTAAAGCCTAAGAAAACTAGGCCTCATTTCCTTAGGAAAGTTTGTTTAACTCATGGACTTAATTTGGCAATGGTTGTCTTTAAATTAGAATTTACAATCATTTGCCTGATTACTTCAAAATGTACTTTTTTTTTTTCCTTTAAGAACTCTTAAATCCCAGGAGAATCCCTTTAAACATATGTTCTGGTTTCTGTAGAGATAGTCATGGGTGGCTGCTGTGATACTGTAATGGGATGGAGCTCCTTAATCAACCACGATTTCTGTGTCCACCTGGTAGCACCTTTTAATTGGAGCGGATAAGTGCATCCCATAAGTGAAATAAATGCATCCATCAAAATGCTGAAATGGAATTCAGGGCTTGTTTTATTTATATATTACTTGTATTTTGTACATGTAATTATCTAAGCTCTTTTGTGTATAATCTTGGGAAATTATCACAGGTTGAATTCGTGGTTTGGTGCGAGTACAACAAATAAAATGATTTATGTGCATCCGGGGAAAATAATTTTACCTCACGAAGGATAAAATTCCCAAAATTCAGTACTGATCTAATACTACTCTTATCAAAGTTGCCACAGGTTTGAGAGGCAGTTCTTGTTGTAAACTTCTGTAGCCTTGTGTATTATTTCTTCTTTACGTCTTTTCCTAAAAGGTTCTGGCCATTTTGTTAAGTGCATGGGCCTTAATGTGCATGTAAAACACCAGCCCGGCTTTATGTAGCACACCGAGCTCTTGTTGGAATATAAAAGAAAAATAATATTTTAGGTCCTGGGCAATTACAAACAAGAGCTGGGTGTAGCAGCTCCTCTCTGGATGGACAGGCTGAGTCTCAGACCCCTCAGTTCCTGTGGCTCAATCCACAGATTGATCTAAATGCATCTGTTCTTGGATTTCAGGTCTGGAGCTGGGTAAACTGAACTTCTCCAGTGTGTGGTGATCATTAAATTTGAGTTAGAGTAATGGGAAAATGTGCTTGGAAACTTGGAGCTGGCTCTGAATTGCCATTGAAGCAATGAGTGTAAAGAAAAGCGTACCAGGTATTCACACTTGACACAGCATCACTTTTTTGCTTTGCTGTGAAGGAATGGTTTCCAGAGAAGTACCGGATTATCTCTGCTAGTGCCAGTGGCCAATTTCTGATACAAAGAAAGAAAAATGATACTCCAGCCTTACTTCATTGTGATGGTGGTTGTGATGGGGCTGGTGACAAAGGAGTTAGTTGGTAACTTTCTTTTCTGTTAAAGATGCCATTTAGGATTTAGTTTGGGAAAGGATGAAATTCTAAACTACTGGCTGAATCCTCTGCACAGGGAAGCTGGGTTTGGAGATGAAGCACTGAGTTTATACTCCTCCCTCTCACTAATCACTAAAGACACATGAGGAGCCGTGACAGATGGGCCACGTTCCACATTTTCAGAGCATATTTCAGAATTAATTGTGCTGACAACATTTTAGAAAGAGCTCCAGACTCTTTTCTCTTTGGCAGCAGCGGCTTCTGGCTGCTATCAGGCAGATGAACATGTTTTTCTGGGTTTATTATTTTGGGTTTGGCTCACATGCTCACTGTACAGGTGATTGGAGGAATGGGGGGAGAATTACCTATGTTCATTAACCGAGCTTCAAATACTCATAGCCATCAACAGCTTTTTACCCGAGTGCCTGTGGATTTGGGAGGAGGAATAGCTCTGGGACTAGATAAGGAGAGGTGGGAGGGAAGCCTGGAACAGGATCCACGCTGTGTTGTTGTCTGTGGCCAATATAGATGGCTGGGAGGGATGCAGAGGGCTGAGGTCTGGTCCGCAGAGAGTTCCAGCATGGTTTAGTCTAGACTAAGCATTTTTGGATGCACTGAGTCTGTCACTCTTGCTCACATTCCTCTGCCAGGGACTAATTGGAGCTGATGATTGCCTGCCATGAGAATTGCAAATTCCATTTCGAAGGTGCTTTTTTTTGTTCTTTTCCTTTTTTAAAAAGCAGTTTACAGGTTTTGGCAAGAGGCTGTTGTTGGCTCTAAAATGGCAAAAATGCTTCCAGTACAGATTTAGGCATAACTGTTAATATTCTCCAGATTCCTTCATTGAAAAACCATTCCAGTTACAAACAAACAAAAATCCACCCCTCTCTCCTATTTGGTTAGCCAAATTTACTTTCTGTTCCTTTCTTTGCAGTCCATAAAAGCTCTTTCCTTCAGGCCTTGAAACGCAGAATGCATTCTTTCATTCTGGTTTTGACAGACATCCTTTATATGTTTCTCCCACAAAATTTGCCTGTTGTGGTGGGATTTCCAAAGCATTCCCTTTCAGCCTCATATTTCTGTGGTTGGAGTCAACGGGATCAGTGTTAGACTGGCTCTGGATGCCCTGGAAATTTCCTAATTGCTTGGACACTTTGTTTTTGGTTCATTCATTTCTTAAAAAAACATTTTACATGGATAGACCTTGAATGCCTTAATTCTGAGTTTTCAACGTATATTACTCGTCAGTAAGAGCAAAAGGAAGATGATATGCAGTGTACTAAGATGGATGTTAGAAATTGTTGAAGATTTCCTTTCAAATTTTAAAAGGAGTTCTGAAACATCTTCTCACCCCCATCTTCAGCTTTGTCTGTTATAGGAAGAAACCTTAAGGGCAGATATTTTAATGGTGGCTAATCAATCAAAGGCTTTTCTGAGAAGAGATATCAAAAGCCAGTCACTGTTAAAATTAAGGTTTGGGGTTTCTTTATGAAGTTTTTTTGTGTTTCCAAAAGGCTAATGATTTTACAAGGAGATCTTGTAAAAGCTGTGAAGTTTTTAATAATGCAATTTAATTAATGTACATTTCCAAAATCTTTTAAAATCAAAGCCAGATCCAAAAGTAGCTGCAAGAAAGCTGCAGAACTGGTGAAAAGGTGAAAAACAGAAACTTTGCAGAGGAAGACAACTTTGCTCATAGAGACCTTCAGGCTGCTGCCTCAAGAAGTGGTGTCTTTAAGCATTACATAGAGATTGGGATTGGGATCAGAATAAGGCTCTGACTGGGATGAGATGAAAAGTTGCTGCTTCTCAGAAATCCACCTGAAGCTAGTCAAGTTTGGAGGACTTGGATTTAAAAGATCTGATAATCAACCTTGCATATGTTACTGTAATAATCAGATAATTATTGTCTTGTCTTTGTGTGGCGAAGTTAATTTCGGTACTATTCTGAAAGTCCTAGCTCAGCTGTCTGGCTGGATGGGAAGAAATGCAGACTCCTGGAAAACTTCTCCTCACTTACTCATGGTTTTTCTATGGTAAAGCCTGTTTTGTGATGAGTCAGGCAGCTCTGGCTCCCATTTTGTGGGATAAAACTCCTGACATACTGTCTTCCTCTTGTTGCATTAGCAGCCCCTAGAAATCTTGGGAAAGATTCTAGATTCTTGGAGATTTCTAGCAGCCCCTAGAAATCTCCAAGTTTATTCCAGCTGTCCTGAGATTTCTGCAGAGTGTTCGGAGCAGCCAAAGCAGGTTTCTCTTTGCAGAGAAATCTTCTGGAGGGTCTGCCTTCCCTGCCTTCTCATTCCTTGGAAAGACTTCTGAGGAAGTGACAGCTGACCGACCCTAACAGGATCATAGGAATTTGACTCCTTGATGTTCCTCCTATGGATGAGGGAAATTGTTGAATGTAAGTACACACAAAGAAGAAGTGAGATGCAACGAGGAATGGTAATTCCAGTTTGAGTCTGTCACATGTCAGTCCAGGTGAAAGTCAAGGTAAAAGTTTTTTGTAATTGACTTTTTTTAGAGTCCAAGGCTGATCTTTAAATAATGCATTTGCACTCACTTGTAGGAGCTTAAGCCAGTTGTGTGCCCTCTAATTACATCAGCCCAGGAATGGAGATGTTGGGAACAGCACCAAATACTACAGGAGTTGCCAAGAGTGATTTATTCCAAGCATCCATGCGGAATCTTAGCCTGTACTGAATTCACAATGTATTTTAACAGTAATTCTTTGACTCTCTGCTATGATGTTAGTTCAGTCATGGCCTTGTAACAGGCAAAGTGGAAAATGCTGGAGAAATGCCGTGTTAAAACACATAATGCCAGAACTGGAAATATTGGGCTCTTATATTATTGTAAAAATGAGGATATAACAGACCTAGAACAAGACCCCAGATAATTTGTTCTCAAATCACAGAAACAATGAGATAAATAATATTGAAGTGCATTGCTCCATTAAATCAATGAATTTGCCTTGATTTCCACCAGCTTAGTGTCACAACACATTTCTTACACTAAGGCGAGCTGTACCTGGGAGATGTGCAAAGGATTTTTCTCTTAAAGAAACCTGGGATTAAAAAAAAAAAGAAGTAATAAAATGTAGAAGAGGCCTCGTCACATGGTTTGAATTTACCTGGCCCATAGCCAGCAGCCATAGGTTTGATTTGTATCCCAGCAGTCACTGCAGAGCAGACTATTTCTGTTAAAATGTGCTCAAATTTGTTAAAAGGCAGTATACACACGTGGGATGTGATCAGTTATCAATTTTAATAGCATTTCCCTACAAAAGTCATCAGGGAAACTGCTGTATGTGTCCCTGTGGCTGGTTTCACTCACTCTTCTAATTTTTTTTTTTTGTTTTTACTGTACTTAAACTCATTACCTGTTCTAAATTCTTCCCAAAAGGCAAATGAGGGCATTTTGCATCAGCATAATAAAAGCTGAAATACTTTGTAGCAGAATTAATCCATTGATTAGAAAAACTGTTTAAAAATCAATCAATATAATTATTTTAACTAAGTCCATAAAGGATAAAGACTGTTTCTTGGCTCAGGTGATGCCCCTGGTGAACAACCTTACAAACCTATAGCAAGTTTCATCTCTTACCTCAGAATAAGTCAGAGTGAGTAATCTTTGTTTTTTCTCTAAGTGCTCAGCACATTCTTTGTTTATTGTTATTTCTTATTTTATCTCTGTCTTTAGTGTTAGAAATCCTTCAGAGTTTTGCCCTTCATAGAAGTAGGATTAAACCTGCTAAAAGCCAGCAGTGGTATGCAAAAGGAGTACCAGGCAGGCTTCAGCCTCTTGGGAAGAGGAATTCCAGTCAGGAGCACTGCGGCTCGGAGTATCATAAAGCCTTCCTTGGAACTGGAAAGTTCTAATTTTAAACTGCTGCAACTGATGAAGATCTTGGCACTGTCTCAGGTGATCAGCTCTTCTTCAGCCTTCCTGATGGATTCTGAAGGGAAGCCTCAAAAAACCACAATTTTAGCTATATTTATGGCATGGTATTTTTTCAGAAACCAGTTGATAGTAATTAACGTAGAGGAGGAGCAGCAGCACTGTGCTTCATTATTGCTGAGCAGTACCTCCCTTCACAAGCAGCCAAAATTTAAGGCTGATGACAGCATATTATTGTGCAGAAAAATGAAGGTGTCAGTTCTCTTCCATCTCTCAGAATGGGAGGCAACTCGTTTGGTGCTCACAGGAATCAGGACAGAGTCATTAACATATTACAGAGAAATATTATTTCCCTGTCTCTGTCCCTGGCTGAGTTTTGATGCTCAGCCTACCCAGGTTCTGGTGATTGCTGCGGCTGAAGTCCAAATTGAGCCCTAGAGCATGACCAAGGGATCTAAGGGTGACAAAAGGAGTTAGAAAATCAAAGAACCAGTGAAACCTGAAGAGGCTACTGCTGTTCTGTGTTCCTGGGTGAGATTCAAACACCAAGGGAAGGAAGTGAAGGAAACCCTAAACCTGCCTAGGTTTACCTGCCTAGTCTGGGAAGGATAAATAAAAGGCATGCAAGTGATAAGGTATAAAGTGATCATTTCCTTTTTGGTCCTTTCATCCTTTCACAGGTAATGAGAACAAAGACATACCTGAGAAAGTACAAGGGGCTTTCAACAGATGCTGACTAAACATCTGTGGGATGTTGAGGAGCTGACTTCAGCATTGTGTAATGAAAGGAAGTGCTGAGGTTAGGGTTTCTTCTGGGATTTTTGCGTGGTTACTGCCTATGTCTGTACCACTGTGATGTGGGGGACAGATCAGACTCCTCTTTAGGGAATGCCTTGGTGACTTGTGTGGTGTGTGGATGAAGGCTGGGTGTGTTCTTTGTCTGGAGTACGTACTGCTCCATTTCACCAGCAGCCACCATGAGCAGAGGACTGGGAAAATCAATTACGTCAGCCAGCTTGGCAAATTTGGAGTTTGTATTATTCGAGGATACAAACTTTAGAATATAAGTGCCTTTGTGTTATTAGTGGGATGGGAGTTACGAGTGAGATATGCGGTGTTTGTAGGGGAGGCCCAGAGATGAGTTACCTTGGCACAGAAACCCCTTTCCCTGTTATTTTGCAGAATGTGTGTGTCACATGTGGGACAGTAAGAGCATTTTAGTCTTCATCCCTTTCCATCCTCAGTCTTTGCAAAGGCAGACAGCTGTTGGCACCACTCTGCACTGTCTCATGTCCTTCCCCAGCAGAAAACATCCATTTTCTGTTTGTGCCTTCCTTGGGAGAAGAAAAAATTTTTGGGACTGTTATTGCTTCTTCCCTTTGCTCTCACCTGATGCTGGGGAGACAAGATAAGAATGGGGAAGGACGACTTCTCTTTTAAATTACTAACCTGAGAGAAAAAGTCATAGCTGGCACCAGAAAGGAGAGAAAATCAATGGCTGTGTCTGATGTAAAGGAAGAGGCAGGAGCAGTGAAGCTGCCTCAGCAGCTCTGCCCCACCTCAGTCCCTAGTGCAATGTGTGTTGATGCTGCTGTCTGCCTTTGGAACACTCATTTGCTAATGCATGTGTGCTAAAACTGAGCTCAGTGGATGCGGAGAGTGTCAGTGGATTTGAAAAAAATCCAGAACTATCCAGAACTTACTGGAGTTTGCTGCACTGAGGCCATCGGGTTGATCTCTGTGTGTCTGTGTGAGGTATGAATTTTGCAATAAATGGTCCATTTACACTGGATAAGTGGCAGCTAAACCTAATTTAATATGTCTCTAAGAGCAAGCAAGCCTTTTCTACTTTAATGAGAGTGAGGAAAGTCCACCATTGCCACTTATAGTCCAACCTTCCAGTAATTGGATATTGCCCCAAGTAGACCCTGAGAGAAGCATCCCATATTTCAGGGTCTTCATCATGGTACAGGAGCACTTAGTTGGTTCTGCCATCTCTGTTTTCTTTTGGTGAGGAGTTGCTGAGATAATACCTTTGTTTAAGGGAAATTAAGTCAGAGTTAAGGAAATCCTAGCCCTAGGGGCTGTTCAGACATCTGAATATATTCCCTTTTATATCATTTCAGTGGGAGAACTTTGGGAAGATTTTATCTAATTTTCTATGGACTTTTTCTTTTCATTTTGTATTCAGTCTTAACTTCTAAGTACATATCTCTGCCTTTTTCATGTTTCTGCTTTGCTATTTCTGTTTCTCTTGCCATTCTCTGCTTTTACACTTCCTTCCTAGGGAAGTAAGAAAATACAGGTGTTAATAACAGGAGTGATTTTTAGTGCTGTAGTTTCAGCTTTGAAACTTGCAGCTTTTCCTTGCTTTCCTCAAGCTGATGAAATCTTCTGTGTGAGAGCAGTGGCATGGATTTTCTGTGTAGATCTCGGAGTGAGCAATTTTCCTTAATACATCCAGAGTAAAATCCACAGTTATTTCATTTCAGCACAGTTCTGTGTCCTTCCAGTAGGAATATCCAGCTGAAATGGATGATACTTTGCCAGGCTGTAAAAGGAACCTTCCTTAGGACAACATTTCTCTTTCATCTGAAGTTGTTCCCTTTTTTATTATATTAGTACAAGTTTTTCAGCTGGTTGTTTTAATTCTTTTTTTTTTATGAAGATCAGCAAGATTTCTGCATGGGGTGTTTATTTAAAATATTTTACAATGTAAGATACATGGATCCAACTTGAGCCTCATTAAAAGAATGTTGCCAAAAATCGAAAGCCTTCAGAGGCCTATTAGAGTGAATTATCCTAATGAGAAGCATGAATTCTGTCCTAGCAGTTCAAACTGCTTCAGTGGATCTGGAATTTTCCCAAAACCTACCAGAATTTAAGGACCTGTGTCTGTCTGGCTTCCCTTGCCTTGTAACTGGGAGAGAGAGCAGCCAAGTGCTGTCTCTGCCAGCTGTATATTCAGAATATCATTTAAACAAAATACTTAACTAATAGCAGAAACTGTTTTAGCTTTGCTAAGCACATGTAAGGTATTTTTAGATAAGAATTCTCATTATCATTGCTAACAGAAAAGACTGGCTTTTCTTCCTGTAATAATTTCATACAGGTGAGCAATGGGAATTAAAACTTAGAATTCATACCTTAGTCTCTGTTGTGAGCCATTCAGGAGGATGGAGAGCAAGGAAAGGAAGGTCCAAAGCAATCAGAACTGTCATTTTGAATGCAGTCTCCCCACTGTTCGTGGCCCAAGGTCTTAGGTGAATGTTCCCAAGAAAAAATAGTTGCTTTGTGTAAACTACCTCTGCATTGTCTGCTTTAATTGTAAAAGTGTCAAGTGGCATTTCCTTCCCCATGAAATTCCTTGGCCTTGTATTGCCAGATGTGGCCATAAGTCATACAGCTGTAAACCAAACCAGTCCCTTTCTTCATCTTGCTGAAAGCTGCTATTCTCAGATGCTCTTTGCTGTTGGTTCCCCCTCAAAATAAGAAGGAATTGTTACAGCATGATACGTAAACCTTATCTACAGTTCTTTCTCATTTTTCTGACACTGATAAGCAGTTGGAAATGGTGATGTGTTACTGGCAGTGTGTACATGGGGTTGGAATGGTGCCCTGGAACCAATTCCTGATGCACCGGAACCCTGGCCCTGGCCATATGTGTAAGTCTTCTGGCACCTCCTTCCTTACAAAATTAAGTAGATTTTTGCCCCTCTGCTTTATGCTGTTTTATGTACTACACATGCTGATGGCATCCAGCTGGTGAGTTACTGTGATCCTGAGACCTATAAAGAGCTGGATATAAAGCTGGAAAGGTAACTAATCCTTTTGAAACCAGGCACCCACTTGCAAGTTCAAATGACTTTCCATGTAGAATTTCTGGATAGAGCAATTTTTCAATTCTAGATTTAACATGGAAACTTCATTTTCAGAATTAGGAAGGTGTGTTTTACTTCTTGATTTGCTCGTTCTCTGCAGAATATCCTTCTTTCTTGCTGCTGCTTTGGTTTTTCTCCTGGGTAGCCACTTGCAAAGTGCTCATCTTAAAAGTAATTTTCACCTCTTAGTTGCTGCAGTCTTCAGGGAACATCCAACTCTTCCTAAGGCATAAGTCAGTGCAGGTTTTTTCTTGAATTCCACCCATGCCAGCTGAGGATGTTTGGGTGCTCAGTCCTTCCTAAAGAAAATGGTACTCGTAGCTACGTAAAGCTTTCTGTGCATTAACCAGATGTTGTGTCTGAATCTGGGATCAGGTAGGAGACCTTTTTCGTAGGACACTCCCTTAGTTATGTTTCTTCTGCTCTGCAATTTCTACTGGTAAACAATTTCTACTGGTAAACAATATTATTCATGCCCAGTAGCTATAATAATGATAGTAATTTTTTTTTCTCGCGGTCTGACATTTCTAGAAAAACATGTTCATTGCCTTTTCTGTCAATGCTCTTTTATATAGAATTTATTTATTTAACCATAAGAAATTAAAGGAGAGGTTTCTTCAATTCTGTGTCATGGTGGAAATGCTGTCCTAAAAACGGGTGTCTCTGGAAGGGATTGAATGAAGTGATGTACAGGGAGGAGCAAAGGTGCAGATAAATGTAATGTCTTTACGTGACTGAACGCAGCAGCTGTCAAGTGAGTTAAATAGCAGCACTTCTCAATGCAAAAGCTGCTTGAAGCTGATAATTATTGTGCCTTTGAGAAAGCAAAACCATTTCATTATAATTGTGTCATGAGCTATGAATCCCCATCTCATGCAAAACTATCCGAGATTAAATCCTTTTCCAATTTGCATTGTTCAAGTAATTATATCTAGCTGGGGTCAGAGTTTGGATGATGCATTCCCAGCCCTCGGGTTTATCCGCTGGCTCCAGGAGCAGACCACAACGTCAAACAGCTCACAGAGGTTTCCTATTGAATCTGTTTTGGCTATTTTCAGCCGTGCTGCTCCTTCCTGCAGTCTAATCGATGCAGGCTTCTGAGAAGTGCTTCTCCATTCTGTGCCTTGCCTTGTTTCCTGAAGCTTTGCTTTCCAAACAGAAACATCCACTTAAAATGCAGTCTTCGTTTAAGCTGCATTCCTCAGAGTGATCTCTTCCCAGTTCCAAACAGTAAACCGCAGCTAAAACAGTAACAGAAAACTGGTGTGCACGGTGAGGCGAGGCTCCGAGAGCAACATCTGGAATTGTTAGGATGAGCAGGCAAAGCACTCTGGAGGGTTTACAAACAGTCTTTTCTCTGTGTTGGGCTCTTTGGTCATCCCGTGTACGGGCTTCATCCCATTCACTGTGACAAAGCGATGGCCAGGAGATCAGGGTGGGATGGTAACAGAGCTGAAACCCAGGAAGGGATTACAAAGGGCCTTTGCAAATGCAAGTCCATGGCCTTCCCGGCACTGCGAAGATGCCTCGAGGCAGTTGCCTCATTGTTAAGTTAAATGTGCTGCATGGAATGCCGGATGGTTTCAGTTTGTGTAAGTCCATGTCTTACTTGAAGGCCACTTCCTCAAACAAATTATTCTTCTGAAATATGTGCAAGATTTAAAAGATTTTCCTCTTGTCGTTTCAGTTGGGAAGAGGCTGTTTTGCTCTGCAGTTGGGCAGTGATGGCCCCTATGTCATTGTTCCCCTCATCCCTGCTGGCAGTCGGAGCTCTGATGCCAGAAGGAACAAGGTTGCATGGCACGTCCCCTCACTCTTGAGTTTCCGTGGGCATTAAATCACTTGGAGAATTGATGTGACCCCCTTGGGCTCACTTACCTTTAGATGGTGTGATGCTGCATAAATGTGAGATGTCACCCAGTGCTGCTTGTGCTGGTGATGGCTCCATTCTTCCCAGCCCGGCACTGCCAATCCATTTTAAGTAGCTGCAGAGAAATAAGCTGCCTGTGTATTTCTGGAAGTGTAACTTGACCTGGATGTCATTTGCTTTTACTCAGCAGCCTGTGCACATGAACTTCCAATGACTGTTCTCTTAGAACAAAAAAAAAAAAACAAACCATGGAACCGGAACTGGAAAACCAAACAGATGTGGAGTGATATTTGGGCTGTTATGCAGATAGCCCAGCATTGGATGAAACTTAAATTCTGTGCATTTTCAATTACATTTTCTTTCTTTTTGTGTATTTTCCCTGTAAATTTTTCAGGATTGTCTCTTGTCTTTTCATACAGAACCTTGCACATCAGCTGGGCTCACGGGATGAGCAATCACCTATTACCGCCTTCAGGTGTGGTTAAACGTCAGTTCAAGTATCTCTGAGTTGTCAGAGCAGGTTTCTGACGAACACAAGTTAATTTTCTCTCGTGCTGCATGTGCCGGAGCTTTTATATGTCTGGAAACATGCATGTTTCCTCTTCCTAGAACACAGATTTCACAGCTTACATCGCTGAGTGACATTTTTACAGCTGTTTTTGCTCTTTAACAATTTGTTTCTCCCCTCTGTAGCTCAAGGAAATTATGGAAAATGAGCCAAAAGCATCGTGTGAGTCAAGAGGCACCGAAGTGCTGCCAAGCATCAATTCCCACCATGGTAGGAACGTCTCCTGGGGTGATGAATTCCAAAGAAATGGCTTTGTGGTGGCTGGCACTGGCTGCAGCAAGAAAGTCACGCAGAGAAAGGAACAAGGCAGCAGGTAAGAATCTCAGTGTCTCACTCATGGGTCCAGACATTTTGTGGTTTCCCAGTCTGCGGTGTGGGAAGCATGTCAGCAGGTCATCCTTGGAACACTCGGGCTGCTGAGCCGAGTCGGAAGAAGGTGAGAGCGAGGAACAGGGAGAGAGGGAGTTGCTGGTTTGGGACTGCAGCACTGAGGAGGGGGCCAGGCCCCTGACTGCAAGGTTTTTGCCTCCTCCACCGACATAAGTAACCTGATGTACAAGACTCTTAACACTTTGGCAAGATAAATTTTTCCTCTATTGGCTTCTTCCAGCTTTAGACAACTATCCCTATCTAATTCCAAGCTAATTCCAGCCACCACCTATCTATGGCTGTACATGCCCTGATAATTGAGTGCCTGTATGGCTCCAAAGGGCAG
This sequence comes from Erpornis zantholeuca, assembly GCA_013400515.1. Classification (NCBI taxonomy): domain Eukaryota; kingdom Metazoa; phylum Chordata; class Aves; order Passeriformes; family Timaliidae; genus Erpornis; species Erpornis zantholeuca. The sequence continues at coordinate 139,169 of VZTN01000491.1, forward strand.
AAACAGCTGCATCACCTCCCCATTTGAAATCATGTACTTGAAATAATCTTTAGTTTGGTGAGAAGTTGAGAATATTGGGTAATAAAGTTAGGCTCTGATTTTTACATATTTATTTTAAAGACAGTCCCAGCCCAGTGTCTCTCTGTGACCATTTAAGTGGGAAACTGTAAAGTTTAATCTTCAAAAATCAGGCCTACCAAGACTCCTTCAGTCACCACCATTAGGTGCTTCACAAAAAACCAGTGTTTTCAACTCAGGATTTTCATGTCACAGTCTTGGCACTAAATTTCTTGTGGTAAATCTTATTTCATAGCTTGGACTTCACCCAATACTGGGATTATACCCCGAGTATTCTATTGGAAAGGGCAGAGCATATTGTACTGTGTACAGGTGCAGAAAGAGTAACCCAGCTTTGCTCTTACGTGATGAAAACTAATTTTCTGGGAAGGTAGCTGTACATTTTCTCAGAACTTTAGGCACTAGAATATTAAAATATGTCACTTCTGGACACGCAGGCTTAGATCTCAGTTTTCTTTCAGCTCCCTCTTGCTAGATTGTAACCCTAAATTTGAATTCAGTTCTAAGAAATAATTTTAACCAGTACTAAAACTCAAAAAAGAGGCTAAAAAATGTCCAACACCGTATTAAAAATGAACATGGTTAAAAATCAGTTTGGAGCCCTAGATTAATTAGAAAATCCCTAGGACAGGATATAAAATCAGTAAGACTTTGATGGGCATTTTTTCCCGTAATTTTGCTCCTAGGATAATTCTTAGGAAAAAACACACAGGGTTGTTAATAGTATTGGTTTTGCTTTCCTTCATCTGGAAAGCTGATGGAGGAGCCTTTTTCTTTTCAGTGCGGGTAGCTCAGTCCTGAAGCACCTGTATAACCTCGTGGGTCCTGGGTTTATCGGTGTTGTTTGCAGGTCTAGCTCTCTCCTTTCAGATCTGGCAAGTGTGAACTGCGAGGCACAAACCTTGAATTCTGTTTATTTTGTTGGATGTCAGACCCTCTGTATCTCTAAGGCAGTGTCTGTAAAAATGGCTAACAGTTAAATCATTAATTTTTCTCATTTTCTGCTTTTACACTTTGAATTCAAATGATTTGCACACAAACCCCCTGCGAAGCACCCGAGAAGCTAAAAATATAAGAGCACTTACATGGGATTTTAGATATCTCAGGTTCTTCATGTGCTTAAGTGTTCTACTGCAGCACAGGACTTAATTCACAAGGAAAAGTTCTGACAAGTATTTTAGGAATAATCTGGTCCATCTACATCACACTGAGGACTTTTGGCATTTAATTCAGCACTTTCATTTGACATGTACCTGTGCAGTCAAGACCAAATCTTTGTATTTTTCACTTAGGAACCATTCCTGTGCATGTGATGACATTGCTTCAATAAAATATAAGGACTTAAATTTTATAGTGGAAGAAGTAATTCGGTATTTCCTTGATGTATTTTGAAGGATTTATTTCCCTGCGAGGCTGATGTTGCAGCTTGCCTTTAGGCCACTTGGACAGTCTTGTCCTTAACCTACTACTTAGATTGCAAAACTTGTAGGAACAAAGAATTCTTAACAAGGAAACTGCATAGATCTCTACCTATTTGCCAAATTTTGTTAGAATTGGACAACAAAAGTGCATTAAGGAAGCACACAAAAAAGGTAATTTTAAAAGTCTTCTCTTTATAGTAAAACAGCAAAAAGAATACAATTACTTGTGATTTTCCATCATTTAGTGTCAATTTAATCAATTTTCAAGAGATCTTAGTAGTATGTATGTTGTTTTCTAATAAATTGTGAAGAGGAGGAGCCTCGGGATACAGCTTGTAGTGACAGATCTTCACTCTCTTGATTCGTAGATAAATTTGGAAAGTGAGAGAGTGACCTTTTTTCACAACTTTAGACTTTAATGTTGGCAACAGCATGGAAGAGGTTAATTGGAATGTCTTAATGGGAAAAAAGGCCTCCCCATGCAAAATAATGAAGTGTGGGTTGTATCGTAACTGGCAGGAAAGGTACTTACTTTAAATCGAGATTCTTTTAAATAAGAAGTGAAAGCTTATCAGTCAGACCAAGAAGGCCAGGGGTTCCTTGATAAGGATTTTCACAGACCAGTAGAACATTTTCCAGAGGCATTAGCTTGGGCTCTGTGGTTTTTAACTGTCTAAAGAGTCTTCCTTCCTTACGATATTTTTCACTCAGTGCCTCTTCCTTTTGTTTCTTCTGGCTGCAACAATATCCTTTATTAATCTGTATTTTAGCCTAAAAACCTCTTACCTCTTGGATGTACCGACCCAGTGGGGCCTGGTAGCCATCCTATGTTTTCTAAGGAGCTGCAATTAAGGATCTTTTCTTTTTCAATATCACTGTATAAAAGTATGAGTGCTTTGGAATAGGCAGACTGGGATTAATCTAAGTATGTTGATATTTGGAAAAGGGACCTGGAGTAGAGCAGTGGGTCAGTGTTGTGCTGCTGACTTAGACAGGATGGGCGGTCCCAGTGCAGGCCAGCGCAGGTAGGGCACATCAGTGGAAGCTGGGATGAAAAAAATGCAAAGATGAAGGGCTGGGAATGATATTGTAGCATAAATAAAAATGGGAAGAAAGCATCCTGTGCTGTCAGCACTTAGTGCCATCAAGAGGAGTAAGTCAAAGCCCAGGCAATTCGCAGCCTCCATCACCTGCAATACTCCTTGGGCTGGGCCCATCAATGGGACTCACTTTTGCTTCCAATGACTCAGTATGAAGGCACTTCTTATTCTCCAACTGTTTTAGAGGCTATTTTGGGCAAAAAGGGACAAATATTTTATTGTACAAATGTGATTGTCAACCCAGAATATTTCAGGATATTTCCAATGCCGGTTTCTCCTTTTTCGAGTCCTTGGAACTCTCTTTGAGCCTTTCAGATATATTTCCCTACTGGAATTTTTGAGCAGAGAGAGGAAAGGCAGTTCTCTTCAGAAGTGGGGAGTGGGCTGCTTTTTTTGGGAAGATTTAAAGTGGAGTTTAATTTTACATGGAGCCTCCCATACTTGAGGTACACTGCGGTGTTTTATACGGTGATGTGTTAAATATAGAAAGGTGACTTAGTAGGCAGAACAGAGCAACCACTCAATCACTTCACACATACAACACTGGACAGTAAATGAAGGGCTTCAGTAGCAGCAGGGCTGGGATTCCTGACCTCTGGCAGCTCCCGCTGGGGTGATTTCTAGGAGTTACTGATTTCTTTCCACTCTGCCCCTTATCAGAGGGGACAGCTCACTGCTGGCAGAGACAATGGAGAAAGGTAACTTAAAATCATCCGCACATGCCATTCCTGAACTCAGGAGTTAGAGCCAGATTGCAGCGTAGGAAAGCTTTCCTATAAACTTGGTCCAATACTTAAAAACCTTTTAAATAACCCGAGCTGATGAGTGGTTTTGCTATTTAAATTACGTGAAATACAGACCTTTAGAGAGTTGTAAATAAAAATAGATAAAATTCTACACTTTTTATTGTATTTGTCTTTAAGGTGTTAGATTCAGTAAAACCTGTAAAAGACAAGGAGTTAATGTACTGCAAAAGATAAAAGTAGTGTTACCAGAACATGCTGTTGCCAGCCCAAAGCAAGCTAAGAATTACTGAGAATGGCCAAAAGGTACTGAGATTTCAGTCAAGTTTTAATATTCTATGTGATTGCTTTTTAGGCTTTCCATAGAAGGTTTTAAGTAGAAGGTTTAAATAATCAAGTTGTAATTATGTGTGAGCATAAAGTTCTGAAGGTATGTTGGTTTTTATTAAGGAAAATGGAAGGGCATTCTCATAGGGCAGTTAGAAACACCATGTCCTGTGGGACCAAAGGATGGCTTCATCTTTCACAGGGAACTTCCTAGTTCCCTAAGGGTGTAGAGGATGACTGAAAGGCACTTGATTTGCTGTTTGGTACAACGCCTTCTCCTGCTGTGCTTCCAGGTAAGATCTCTGCTCTGCTGTGGAAGGAAAGGACACCGCAAGTATCAGTGCCTAGCATTCAGGAGTGGCAACTTTTTTTTCCTTTTCGTGGCTGAGTGAGCACCTAGCCTCACCTCCTGCCAGATGAAGTGACACACTTAACTGTCTTCTGATTCCTCCTCCCCTTGCCTGGCTGGCTGATACTCCTTATCTTCTTGCTCCTTTTTTCCATTACCTCTGTTCTTTTTTTTCAGTGCCTTGGTTGGCACACCTGCACCTGCTCCATCAGTTGGACAATTCCCTTCAGCAAAGTCTACTCTGACGCTGTTACATTGGAAAAACAAGACTGAAGGGCTCAGCTAATGACTGATGGATCCCGATCAGTGATTTGTGTAAGCAAGAAGTGAAAGGGATCAGCCCATGTCCCAGAGCTGAATTACAGAGTGTTGCTGGTTTGAGTGTGGAATCAGCAAGCTGTAAGCTGCCACTCATTTTGCCCAGGGTTTGAATTCCCTCTTTCTCCTGTGCTGAATTAAAGTTTCAATTGAGTGCAGAATGAAGCCTGTGAAAAGACTCTGGTATCAAGTGTGTCTTCCACAAAGCAGCAAGGCAGCAAATAGTAAATTAAGAGACTAGAAAAAGGCTCATGTTTCATGCTACATGGCACTCTAGGAGAATCATTAAATGAGACCTTTTTTATTTTATTTTACATTGAATAGTGATAGGCTAAGTCCTTTCTTCCTTTGAAATTAAAATAGATATTTTTTTCTTAAAAATGCAGTTCTTTGCTAATAAGGATCCAGGTTTATAAATTCTAATTATTTGGATATTTCACTGAAGGACGTGGTACTCTTCCTCAGGCTCTGACAAGGGATAACCAGGTGAATGATGCTGGCAGGGAGTGAAGCAAACAAGTGATAGCAGTTACTGATACTTTAAATTTGGCTTGAATTTCCTCAGATTGGATGAACTTTCCATTTGAGGCTGAATGCTACACTTGAGTTTTGGACCTCCTCCTGTAACTTGTCGTGAAGTCAAAGCTGCACAGAGTGGGAGGCTGAGGGGAAGGTGCAGAAAGACTGTGGGAAAGCTAAGATTCCAAATTAAAGTTGGAACAGTAAAGAAATGCAGGTAAGGAATACTCTTTAATTATACTTGGGTCACGATTCAAGTCACTGAAAGCAGCAGAATGCTTGGGCCCTGGGGCTCATGGTTGTTCCTCCATAACTTCTGAGTTCACTGGCTGAATTCTGCTGAATCTGTTAAATTCACACAGGTATCAGAGCTCCTACAAATGTGGGATTTTGCACACAACTTGAGGCTCAAGGAAAAGCCTTTTTACAAGGAAAAGTCACAGTGAGTGCTCGCATGCATGTGATAGGAAGCAGCAAGAATCAGGCTCCATTAGTACTTGGGTGCTTGCCTTTCTTCCCATTCTTCTCTGCTGCTTTTGCAGCAGGGTGGAGAAATAAGAACATGAGAAGAAAGCAGACTGCTGAGATCAGACAATTTCAGACTTGCTTCTAGATGTTGTGGCAGCTCTCTGAATTTAAAGTGAACTTAAATGAAGCTGCTGGGAAGAAATGGAGGTCAGGCCTAGGAAATTATAACCCTGATATACAAGGCTTTGGCTTCAAGGGAAAAAATTGGAATTACTGGTTAGACTTTGCAGTTCTTAATTGTTTTCAAAGCAGAGTGTTATGTTGCTGGGACAGCTGTACAGCACCTCCTGGAGCCAGGGGCCACTAATACTGAATATTCCAGTCTGGATAAAGGTATTGAACCCAAATAAATTCCTAAATAACTATATTTTTGAAGTATTTCTCTGTATAGTTATCATACAAAAGCAAAAGCGCACTTTAAAATCCCCAAAAGAAAGGGGAACTAGGACTTTGATCACCCCCATTATAGCGAGGAATTTCAATAGAAGCTATCTTCACCTTTGAAATCCAGTGCTTATCTTTTAAAATGGATTTTAACCATGCCTCTTTATAACAACATGGTATGCATATAAGCTTGTCCACTGTGTTTTAGGTCATAAACACTGATGACCTTGACTAAGCAACAGAAAAGCAGTGGGAAACAGGAAAGAGAAATATGTTTATACATATTTCCCCACATATTTTCATGTGCATGTTTACCTGTGTGTAACTACACCACTAACTTGAGGTGAATTTCAGGTATTATCCTGCAATTTGTTGCAAACAGGCTAGAATGTAAATGGCATCCTAAAATGATACCATATGTAGTGTTGTAGTCCTTTTTTAAATGCACATCAGGACATTTGGCCATCCCTTGCTGTCCCAGGGGTTTCTGGAGTTGCAGTCCCTGTGCCGTAGCACGGCCCTGGATAATGCCAGTGGTGTCACCCACTGGAACTGGGGCTTGCAGAGCAGCCTCCTTTAGCTCCACTGGCATTTCTATATATATTTATACACTTGAAGCCGAACATGTGCGTGTTCCATCTGATGAGCTCTCCCTTTTCCTCCTGCTTTGGTGCATAGGATTGGAAGTCCCTGCTTCTTCTACTTTTCTCAAAAGTTGCCTAGAAGTTGAGCAAAAATATTGCTGTGGTAGTTTCCCCTCTTAAGCAGCATCCAAGGTATTGTTTCCTCTGCTTTTCCTTTTCCCAGGAACAGTGAGCAGCTCTGTTGAATGGATTTCTCCATGAGGTTATTTTGCAGGTCAGGAGGTTAGTTCACTTTTGTCTTTTTACTCAGCTGCTGCAGAAGAAATCCACTGTGTGTTCTCCTGAATTGTAAAGGCTGGTAAGAAAGAGAAGCCAAAGTCATCCATTAATCCATAGGCAAAGTCCTATTGAAGCTGCTGCAGTGAAAGCTCTCACATGCTGCCCTGGAAATAACCCCGGCCGTGACGTGGTGAGATGACCCTAGGTAAGGTCAGAAGCTCAGTTCTCATTTTCATTTAAGCTTCTGTTTTTTAAACAGTATTTGGGGTTGTGCTTCGTGGTTCTGTTGAGCTCTTAAAGCAGCTGGAGCCCCCTCGAGAGGGAGCAGAGAAGGGGACTCCGGAGAGGCAGGGGTTTATCTGCTAAACTTGCCACTCTCTCCTCTCCACTTACTGTTGATTTGGCTGAAATATTTAATGACCGTGACCCCATGTGAGAGCAGCAAGTGGTATCAGGACTTTAGCTTAAGCTGCTTTGCAGAGACAAAGCACCTGTTTTAATTCCTTCTGGAAATGGAAGTGATTTGGAAGCGTCCCAGCAAATTGAAGGCAAAGTGGTAATTCTTGCCTGCCTGTACACTTTCTCAGGAAGTATGTGAATTGGAAGGATCTGTGTTCACAGCTCCTGGCTGGGATTTTCAGAAGGGTTAAGAGAGCTTGGGGTCTCTGTCCTGGCATCATTTGCAGGGTTGCAGCTGTAGTGCCAAGATGTATTTAGGGGAAAGATAGTGGCGTCAACCGTTTGTCTCTTCTGTTCATAGACACTGATACAATAAAATGCCAGCTGATGTGTAGGGTTTTGGTTAGGCCAGATGCAGTCTGCTCCTTCCACTGGTCCTGGTCAGCGTGCCCTTGGAGCAGCTGGCAGCTTCCAGGAACAATGTTATCTCTTGGGATTCAGCTGCAGTGGTTATTAAAATGCTGATCGAAAGCGCTGCTGGCAGCCATCCTCCACTGCTGCGTTTGTTCTTGTGTCATGGAATGACCTTTTCTAATAGAATCAAGGAAACAGAAGTGACAAAAACCACTGACATTATGGATTTGGACTATTTTGTGAGGTAATCAGGTAACTTCATAACTCTTTGGAATAGGGAGCTATGAGTTGGACCTGAATCAGCCATTCCCATTGACTTGCTTAGGGAAGTGATTTTCAACAGGATATTATTGATTTTTACTTTGCGTTTTTCATTTCTGTGGTTCAGCTTTTCTGGGTTTAGGGAATCATGCCCAGCAAGTAGATTTTCATTACATCTGAGAGGTAAGAGAGTGCTAAAGTGTACAACCTCCTTCCCTCCCTCCCTCCCTCCCTCTGTATCGGAACATGTTTTGTGTGAATCAGTGACAGAAAAGCAACCACTGAAAATATATTCCCTTTCTTTCTCTGCAGTCATCCCCTTCCCCAAAAACTTCTCTAAGAATGTGACTAAAACCAAAGCACTTTGTGAGTTACAAAGGAATACTGTTGAGCTGGTGAGGCCAGCGGGAAATGGACGTAGAATCCCAGAATTGTTTAGCTTGGAAGAGACCTTTGAATCATCAAATCCAACTGTTGACCTAGACATGGAACAGGTTATCGTTTCTTTTGAAGATTCAGGGTGGCTATAATTGCATTTTTTTTGGCACACATTGTTTTAAAACTCATCACCTCAGAATAGGAACAATTTTATGGCATGTGCTAATTATACAAAATTCACAAACACTGTTTCTTTTAATTCTTTTTTATTCTTCACAGTGTCTTTTACAACTTTAATTTTCGCGTCTCACATTTTCCTCTCCAGTTTCCTGTGTCTTGTGGTTAAATCTTGACCATAAATCTTGCTCCGCTTTGTTAAAAATAATAGGTGTGCTCTATTTCTTCATTTAACAACCTGCTAGATTAATAGTAGCTTTAAAATAATTAAATATGGTTGTGTGGTTTAATATTCCCAGTTTTAATGCACCATGAAGGAGAAACTAGAGGCATTGTCTTTTATAGAGTGCTTGGGTTTTATGTACAGTCTGGCAATCTTTGTCTGACACCTTGGTACTGGGATCTCCTTCTTACACAGATAATGCCAAAAAAAGCTTTCTGTGCAGGTTTGGAAATCAAATGGCAAGTCACTGGGTGGCAAATAAGGCTAAAATTTCAACAGTGGTATCTCAGCCAAAAAGGCTTTGGGACCTTTGGGATGCACAGCTGGAGTTGTCACACAGGGAGGCTGGAGGAGGTGGGTTTCTGCATTGTTGCAGCAATGTTTTAGAACATAAAATTTGGTTCTTGTAAATTCTCCTTGTCTGTAAGGCTGGACACCTGAGCAGGTTATGGTCATGTGTTCTGGTGCGTCACAGAGCAGGATGTCACCCTGCCTCCCAGGGGATTCCATCCTTGTGTTATATTTCCATCCAGGCAGGCTCCATGGAAGATGAGAGCGTGAGGCACGAGGTATCGGTCATTAGAGGTAGTCAGGTTCTGACACCAAAGCCATATTTCTGCACAAAGAACAGAATAATGCTTTCCAAACTGGCTCCTATTAAGAAAGGTTATCCAATGTGTATTTAGATCAGAAACTCCATAAATTGTAATGACTCCTCAGTATCAGGAAATGTCACTGCAAATTAACCATGTGTGTGCACAGGATCAGCGAAGACTGGGATTTGTCTGGATGATAGCTATTATTCCTAGGTGTTGTAGTTAAGTTACACTATAAATATTACTGCTAGATGTTATAGTTGACTTTACAAGGGGCTTGTCTCAAAAAATTTCTATTTGAAGCTTGGATTAAATAGCATTGCAAGAACTTCTGATCAGTTACTTCTCTTGGTTCCACAGAGGCAATATTCTTTAAATGTTCTCAGTTTGAATTCTTGGTCCAATTAAGCCTGACTTTGAAATTGCTTTGTTGCATTCCTCTGCTGTGAGAGGATGCGAGACCTCATGGAGACTGTGTTCCAGATTAGATAATGCCATGTTTTACTCCCCTGAGTACTATCCCTGCAAAATCCTGCTGCAGCCTTCCCACTCCAAACCCTCGCCCTGAGCAAAGCCTTCCAGACAGAGTTCAGTGCCTCTTTGCTTCAGGCCCCAGTCTCAGGTTCATAAAATATTTGCGGCTGTCACTCTCGTGCATCAGCCAAAGTTGCACAGATGCAGAAAGTCTGAGGGATTTTAGAATTGCAAATGCCTAACAGATTTTTAACAGTTCTATATATGTATACACATATGTAAATACATACATGCATATGTATGTGTAACAGACATGAAATACACACAAGAAGTCTATGATTTCTCTGATAATAGTGTGCCAAACTGGGCTGTTGGAGATGAGAAAGGTCTATAATTGAACTTTGAAATACTGCCTTGATTTAAGTGTGTTACAGGACTGGCACTTGGTGTTGTTTCTTATTAGAAATAATGGCGCATCTAGTTTTAACACTTTATTTTGCTTTCTTACAACTCTGTCTAGCCTTTGACAGACCACAAAACAAGAGTATGTGCCCTGGCCCCCAGCACTGTCTGTTGTGTATCTTGGTTTCTTTGACATTTAGAAACTTTTTAAGCCACTTTGGCAAAGATTAATCACTTAGGAGGAAACAGACTTAACACTGTATTGCAAGAATGTTTTTCGAAGCAAAGAAACGCCTTTACTAGAGATCAGGACTTCGGATCCCTGTGCCTGTGGAAGGTGTCCATGCCCATGTCAGGGAGCTGGGACTGGGTGAGGTTTAAGGTCTCTTCCAACCCAAACCAGTGTATGATTTCCTGAAGTGCCCCTGCAGTTAGCCTGAACGAAAGAGCTGAGACTTGTCTGCGCTCGTGATTTCCCCACAGCAAGCAGCAGGTAGTTTGCAGCATGCAGCACTCCGGTGTGTCACATTACAGAACAACCCGCAAGGACATCAAGGTTGTGTTCAGGGTTTGAATAAGTAAGGTCTGAGGTCGCCTAGTGACCCATGAGGGAAGTAAATGGGGAATAGTTGTACAATAAGTGAAATGCCTTTTCATGTAGAATTATGGAGCTGGCACCTTACAGTACCTCAGCCTTTCCGATTCTGGGCTTTCCCAGAAGTGGCTCTGCTGGTGCTGAATGTGACAGGCTGCTTCATGTTTTAGGTGCAGAAATGACTGTACACTTGTAATAACAGAGACATTCCCATTCTCTCAGAAAAACTCCTTGTATTTTTTTGCTTTGTGAGAGGACAGTTCCTGCAGTTCAGGACCTGTGTCCTCTGAAACAGCAGGGCTGCTGTGGTTCAAGGTATCTCCTGAAAATGAAGGCTGATGCTCTCCTCCTCTTTAATGTTGCTGTGATGCAATTTGGATTTAGTAGAACCAGTATTTTCTTTTTCATATAGATCTGATGATTTCTGGCAGGGAGATCAACTTAAAAATTGTAGTTAAGCTGTCACATGTATTCTGAGAACATGTAGCAGCAGCAGATCATGTGTTTGTGCTATGTGAGGCCAACAGAAACTGATTTTGGTTGGTTGTGATGTTTCACAGGAGTGGTAATGCAGAACGTACAACAAAATGGTTTTAAATTGGATTTTAAATTGGGATCCAGATGTTTATAATACTGACCTAATTCTGACCCTGAAAAAATTTAGTCCTCAGTTGAATGCTGCTGGAGTTGAAGGATGTCAGAGTGGTTGATCTCTGCCTCCTGGAAAGTTGTTTCCTTCAGGGATGCCCCAGTGGGATCTGTTAGCAACTGGTTGCGCACAGCTTCAACTGCTTGACATCTTCTGGGGAAATGAAGGTGTACAGAGTGTGTTTGTGCAGATTTCTTGTCTGTGGAAGGTGCTGTGCAAGTGGAATTTGGGTTCTGCCCAGGCTGGGCACCATTTTCTTTTGTGGCATGTGCCGAGCTCCCAGCTGGTGGGGAGAGAAATGGCTTTGTGGTCACACTCCAGTCCAGTGGGACCCTTGGGAACTGTAAAATGGGACATGGAGCGATGGTTTTAAACTGAATGAGCATCAGTTTAGGTTCGATATAGGGAAGAAGTTTTTTACCATGAGAATGGTGAGGCCCTGGCACAGGTTGCTCAGGGAAGCTGTGGCTGCCCTGTCCCTAAAAATGTTCAAGACCAGGTTGGATGGGGCTCGGAGCAACCTGGTCCAGTGGACCCCATGGCAAGGGGTTGGAATGAGTTGAGCTTCAAGATCCATTCTGACCTAAACAATTCTGGGATTTTAAGAGTGTAGCTGTTGCAGTCTGCCTTAGGTTAATGGGAAATACAGAAGCTTGAGGATGTGGTCTCGGGCTGGGGGGCTGCTCTGGGAGTCCCTGCCAGGGTGTGATGCAGGCAGTGATGGATGGATGGATGGATAGATGGATGGACGGACGGACGGACGGACGGGAAAGTTGTTTTTCGGTGGATTTCAACCGCACGGAGCAGGGGCGGGGAGCGTCGAGGATGCAGCGAGAGCACAGTGATAGGATTTGTGCCTCAGTGTGCCTGTGCGCGGAGCCGGGCGGGTTCCCCGGCGGTTCCCC
>VZTN01000493.1:8366-48519 GCA_013400515.1 Erpornis zantholeuca
AAAACCGCCTAGAAGGGTTTATTTCTCTGTACAACTCTCTGGAAATGGTCTCCTTCTCCCTCCTCACCATAAGCTTGATTAAACTTATATTATATACATATTATATATAATATTTGGACCCAATTCCCCGTGGGGCTATGGTTTTCGACATGTCTCTAAACGTGTTGATTTTGATTTTGAAACTGGTGGCTCAATGGTAAATGCAAAAAACAAACAACCAAGCCCAACCAAAATCTGCCATTGTCTTGCTGAATGAAATGAAGGAGAGAGCAGAATGAAAATTTAATTTATATTATTTAATTGCACTTGATATCATCCATTTCAAAATGTACACAACTGAGGTTTGCCTGATTTCTGTCTATAACAACAAGGTAACTAAGGCCTGGAGGAGATGTGCAAAAACTGCAATTGAAACCATGTCACTTTTGCTCTTCATATGAATCTGGCTGTTCTGCATGACACCTTGGAGAAAGAGACAAGTATCTGCCTTGTTGAGTCAGGGAAGAGCACTGAAATCCACCTGAATGAGAAGCAAGCCCTGTCATCAATATCAAGTGTTAAAACCTGGACCTAGCATAAATTCCTAGAAGGACACCTAAAAACTGTCCATATTTTTCAGATGTAAATTTGCAGTAATTTGTCTGCATCTGTCACCATCAGGAGAATTTAATTTAAAAAATAAGAGGAAGCCTAGTGGTGGAAAGGAAGCAGGTGTGTAAGTATCATATTAGTTTAATTAAGTCATAAAAGGTTTCAGACCACTTGAAAAGAAGGCTGGTATACTACCATGTTACAAGCCACAGCAAAGCAAAACAAAAATAATTAATGCAAAGAAATGGTAAGAAGCACCATGACTATGCCTAGACTTTGGTATGGAAATAGGTGTGACGGGCACTAAAGAGATACACGAAGAGAAAGGCACACCAGGTTTCAGGGTGAGCAAGGTCAGGCATACCTTGTGCAGAAGAGCTCTGACTTTGGATCCCATTGCCATAGAGTGTAATTTTTTTTTTTAATTCCCTCTCACATATACTTGGAGTCTCAGATATTGCTTTCAGTAAATCAAATGTCTGATCTGCCTTAGGAGATGGTGAAATGGCACCTCTCTTGACAGTAGGAACAAAATGATTTGCAAGACATCTTCAGAATTCAGGCCTTCCTTTAATTATCTCTATATTCACCTTCTCGTGTACTCCTTCTTACAACTTACTCTGCTTCTTTTTTGAGCAGTTTTGGTGAATTAGGGGAAATAATTCCAATTCAGTGGCTCCTGAAGACTAGCTAAAATAAGCTTAGTGTTTTTTTCTTTCTCTATTAAGTATTTCTCTTAATACTAAAGTATTAAGTCTCCTTTTTTTCACTTTAAGGATTTTATAGTACCTTCTTGGTAGATCTAGAATTACCTGCAGCACATTTTTTTAGGACAGAAAAATGCCCTTCTGCATGTATAAAACAATGCGATTGTAGCTGATATATATTTCTTCCTGGAGCTTGCAATACCTTAAAGGAGTTGCACAACCTTAGAAAAAGCATAATACAATTATGCTTTACAACTTGTGAAGGCTAGATACAGATCTTATTTTTGTGTTCTGCAACAGCAAGACAACATTTAACAATATTGAAGACCTCTATATACCTTTTGTTTCCTTTTACGGTACATTATTATTCTTTTCTGCTAGTGTTTTGTCTCTAAAAATATTTAAGAAAAAAAGCATGCCAAAGTTCCAGGCTTGTTTACTTAATAATTTGTCATTATTTTTTAACTTCATCAAATGTAATTCCACTGCCATGACCTCAAAAAAACCAAAAAACAACCAAACCCAAATAAAGACATAAACAAGAAGTTGAATACACAAGACTCATAGAAAATTAAAACAGCGTTTAAAAAAAAAAATTAGGTGGGTGAAATAGGGATGTTTTAAACATCCTGATGAGCAAGCTGTTTTTAATTTAATTTTCCTATTATAGAATGATGGACATTGGCTTTGATCCTGGAAGTAGAGTCAAGCTGGCAGTTTCTGTACGGGGTGCTATATATAAAAAACCTCAACATCATAAAACAAGTATCCTAATGAAATGGAAAAGAAATGTAGCCCAAGCCCATTGATCACTCTTGAAATGTTGAAATCATTCTAAAAATTAATTCAGCTATAGAAAAGGACTAGAAGACATAATACTTTGTGAGACTACCTGCTTGTACACCTACTAAACACAGCTATTGAGCAAACATAAATCTAAATTCTATTTAAAACACCTTTATCTTTGTCTGATTTTGAGACATCCTGGAATTATTATGAAATAAATGAATAGAATGCATTTGCGAAAAAATGTCAATACACCTTACCTGTAAGGATGATATGAATATATTCTTTAGCTATATTGATCACTGTAACAGAGTTCTCAGAGTAGATCATGGTTAAGATCGTATGCAAAAAAAAATGCTTTGATTTTTTGGGTTCAGTTTTTTTTTTAATGGTTATGAAACATACAGAGAAATCAGTCTTGAAAATGTGAGCACTGTCCCAGGAAACAATGATATACATTGCGCATGTTCGGTTTGTTTTTTTCCTGAAGGTTAATATAACTCAGATTACTTTGTTGTAGAGTTAAGATCATACATAAATACATAAATAACTGTTCTATTGACAAATTTTTACCACATGGTGATCTGATACTTACATAGCCATGTCTCAACAATAATTTCCAGACTGTAGAATTGTCTTAACCATATTTTAAGTGAATTACTTAAGACCAGGCAAGGAATATTTTCAACATTTTGAGGCATTTGAGGGTTTCAGTGCTGAGAGAGGCAGAGAAGTCCTACAAGAACATGTACAGTACAATGCAGTGCAGAGTGTAGTGAGTGGATGCTTGCCCTTTCCTACTTCTTAAAAAAGATCTTCAATGATTCTATTTAAGAGAGGAAAATAACCCTGCAGTTTTACTTATTTAGACCTTCAACTTTTTCTGCCTAGGTCAGCTTATTAATATCATTTGTTTAAGCTTTGGTGACAGTTGATTTGATCCACAGAAAACTAATGAAGTGCTTTTTTTCTCGATGCTTATGGTGAGCATATAAAAGAAACAGCATCACAGGGAATTAATGAAATTTTGAGTATTGTATTTTTAGATGTTTTGATAAAACAAGAGTGTTTTAAAAAGATTTCAAAAAAATGTGCTAACAATCTACATAAAATATGAGTAGAATAATTTAGGTTTCAACCTTTTTTTTTATTTGAGGCCAGTCCACCAGATAGAAACTTTGCAATAGTTTTTCAATAACATAAAGCCATGAGTACATAAAAATTTTGAAAACACAAACTAATCAGTTCCAGTCTAATATCTCTTGTCTTAATGAGAAAATAATCCAATAAAAATTGCAGGATTTCTAAGTTCAGTGAAGTGACAAAGCATGTGGAAGGAAATGCACAAGCTGTGTCTTATGTCTGTAAATACTTAACTGTTACAAAGCACCCAAAATTGCAGAATTTTTCCTTATAGCCTGGAACATGTGCCTCCTGACATCTGACCTCAAAATTTAACTTTCATATATGTTATTTAATATAGCATATATGGTAAGAAAAAGATATATGATAAGAAAAAAATTCCCCCACTGAGCCTGACTTGACAATCAGAAGCACTGATTGTCCTCAAAGGCAGAGCTGAAGGGTGCTGATTTTATATCTGGAGCCATGATACTGGTTTAATAGCAGTAATGTCTTTTCTTTCAGAGATGCTGTTTAATCCAGTGTAGATTTAAACTATCAGAACCCTTACTGGTATGTTTAATTAATCCAACCCACTCTTGTAACTTTAAAGTCATATCTATTTTTATTCCAGTAGCTGGTTCTGAATGCCCAGAGGGAGCCAGCTTAACTACTCAGAACTCCCAGAATATTGCCAGTAGATGTTTTATCTTCTGTTTGCACAGGGTTTCTACAGCCTCACCAAAGACACCCTAAACCTTATCAAATTAGTCATTCGTCTCCATGTTTTCTTCAACTAAGCTTTTTCAGAATTATTGAATTATGTCTTAAATTACACTAAATGTAGATAAAATTGTCTGGATTTGGTCTAAAATTAACACAGAGAGGACACTGGGAGTTTTTTGTTTGTTTCAGTTTTGGTTTGTTCGTTTGTTTGTTTTGGGAGGGTGTCTGTGGGTTGGGGTTTTGTTTTGTTTTGGCTTTTTTTCTTAATGAAATGAAATCCTGTGCCAGATCAATGGGATTTTTATCTTTGTTGGAGTCAATAGGACCACAGCTGGGAGGAAGACAATAGATACAGATGGGATTTTGTTTGCTAGCTTCCAGACTTCTAATATTGAATATCTTTTTTTTCTACCAAAACCCAGTTTGGTTCCATCTCAATGAAATGTTGTTTTATCAGCCCTTTTTCACTGTTGATATCAGAACTCATCTGTGTCAAACTAACATAAAAGAATAATGATGAAAATGGATTAGAATTCCTTGATCATGGTTAACTGTTATGCTTTTAAAACCTTGGATGTGGAGCTCTATGTTCTAGATCACTTCAGTTTTTGGTTTTTTTTTCTAAATTGTGTTCCTGGCCCCAGTAAAAATACTGTGTATATTGTCACTTATTTTAATGAAATCTGGAAGATGTTGTGTCCTTGTCTTACTTGGAGGAATTTCTATCAGGGAGAAAGTATTTGATTATTTTTTTCTTGTTTTAAGTAATGTAAATATTTCATACTAGGCCTGTACGTTTTTCTGGCTGCAGATATTTTATGTTGTAAGAAGATGGGCAAGCAGAGTGGGAAGGTGGCATAATATGTGTTTCACAAATTGAGATTTAACTGTTAGCTATGTACTACTCACAGAAGGCTGAAGGAAAGCCAAGCTCTGAAAATCATCACATTTTACAAAGTCCAAAATTTTTCATTTGCCTAGAAAATATGATGGCATGTCTGTGAAGTGATCATGAGCCAGCAGCTGAGTAAATTAAGGTGCATGGTGTGGTAATGATTTTAAAAATGGTTCTTCCTTTTCTTGACTATTCAACCAATTAGGAGTCCATGAAAAAAGCTAGACCAATATGTCTGCAAACAGTTTTCCTTCCCAATTACACAAAATGTCAAGGGTAGGTATGAACGACACATATTTTAGAAGGGGAAGCACCCTTCTTTAGCCTCATGTGAGAAGGAGTTTTGGTAGCAATAATGAATGAATTAAATTTGCAGGAAGACTAAAAATGTTTGAATGTCTGCAAAGCATTTAAAAATGTCTGTCAGAGAACATGAGCGTGGCAGGGATGAAGTTTGTGTTGAAGGATGATGTCTTCATGGGCAAAATTTTTGAATGTTCATAGAGAAGATGAATACATCTGTAATCAGGAGTGGATTTCACTTCTGATTTCTGTAATAGCTTTCCACCTGCTGACTCAGAAATGAACACTGCTTAAGGCACATGATGAAGAGGTATTTGAACTAGACATATATGATATATGTTTCCAAAATTTTTGAGCTGTGAATCAGGCATTCTTGTTCTCAGATGTGACGCTATTGGGTGTTGCACAGGAAGGAAAGTATTTAATATTGCTCTTTGGTGCACCAATATCTACACGACAATTCCACCTCAGAGAAAGAGTTTCTTCACAGCAGCACCAGCATCTGACCTCTAGGACTATGTGAAAAGGCTGGATCCTCACTGTACTGGAAATCATGTCTTATCATATTGAAAAATTAAGGGTTAAAACTATGTTTAAAAAGCACCATTTTATTGGCATAATAATAATTTGTTCCCCAAATGAAGATAATGGTATTTTCTTGCCATGTTGGAGTAACATTGTTTAACCTCCATACTGCACAAAGTGCATATGTATTAATACAACGCGATGGTGAACAGAGCAAAAATTATAGGATAATATTCTACTGCTGCTCCAGCAACCCCACAGGATGCCTCATTATGTGATATATCATACAAGCAGCCACACTAATAAGTATGTAATTATAAAATTACTGACTCTTGCAGACAGTGGCTCTTTACCACTCTTCACAAATGACATAAATGAAATTGAAGGGCACTGTTCACCCTCACTCCATTTGGAGATTTATTTTAATGAAGACATAATGAAGCAGAACGTTTTCTCGATAGAAGATAATGATAGCAAATGACAAAATTATTTTGGAACTCAAATGTCTTGGTAGCACATTGAAATGGATGAGTGGGTGAAAACTAATTTAGAAGATGTTCAGCAAGTTTGAGGAAATATTTTAACTTAGATAGCCAAAGATATGAAGAGTGAAGTTGAGAAAAGCATTCAGAATTATTGGCTGTGCAACTCAAAAATGAATTATAGGCATATGATCTGACCTTCTGGGCTATTTCAAGAGCTTGAAAATTCTCAGTCCTCTTGGCATCCTTTTTAAGAAGAACTAAACCATCATTGTATTCCAAATTTGTCCCCAGAAGTTTTATCACAAGATTTGGAGCTTTAGCATGGTCTATGTCTAAGCGTCAGATTTTTTAGTTGCCTGCACACATTTGAATAACATCCAATTGTGAAAAAGAATGTGAAGAAAAAATTGAAAAGTACAATGATAATGCACTGTAAATGCTTCCAGGAAACAGCTCATATTTTAAAATATTTTAAAATCTTGTGATACCTAATATTTAGCCTTCTTTCCAGTACTTGAAGGGAGCCTACAAGAAAGATGGAGACCGTTGTTTTACAAGAGCAGGTAGTGACAGGACAAGGGGGAATGGCTTCAAACTTGAAGGGAGTAGGTTTATATTAGGCATTAGGGTTCTTTACTGTGAGGGTGGGGAAACATTGGCACATGTTGTCTAGAGAAACTATTGATGCCCCATCCCTTTTGAGGTGTTCAAGGCTAGGCTGGATTGAGATCTGAGCAACTTGGTCCACAGTCAGGTTTCCCTGTCCATGGCAGGGGAATTGGAATTAGATGATCTTTAAGCTCCCTGCCAAGCCAAACCATTCTGTGATTCTGAATCTAGTCTCTTCAACCATTCACCCTTGTCCTTTCACCACATGCCCTTGCAAAAAGTCCTTTGTTTTTGTAGATCCCTTTTAGGTACTGTAAGGCTGCTAGAAGGTCTTCCTTGAGCCTTCTCTTTTCCAGGCTGGAAAATCACCTCCTGGCAGAATCACCTCTTTTGACCTGCTGATCACACTTCTTGTGATGCAGCCCAAGATGTGATTGCCCTTCTGGGCTGCAAGCTCACTTTGCTAGGTCACGTCCAGCTTCTTACCAAACAACAGCCCTTGACCTCAGGACAGCTCTCCATTCACTCATTACTCAGCCCATATCCATCATTGGGATTAACCCAACATGGAGTCCTTGTATCTGACCTTGTTGAACTTCCAGAGGTTTACACAGGCCCACCTCTCCCGCCTGTCCAGGTCCCTCTGGATGGCATCGCTACCCTCCAGCGAATTGGCTGCACACAGAGTGGTGGTGTCAGTAAACTTGCTGTGGGTGCTCCCCCTGTACCTGTCACTGACACAGATATTAAATAGTGCTGGTCCCCAGAGGAATGCCACTTATCACTGGTCTCCACTTGGACATCAAGATGTTCCCACAACTCTCTGAGGGCTACCATCCAGCCAATTCCTTATCCAACAGTGTTTCACCCACCAAATTTGTGTCTCTCCAGTTCAGAGACAAGGATTTTGTGTGGGAGAGTGTCAAATGCTTTGCACAAGTCCAGGTAGATGATGTCAGTTCCTCCCTCAACCACCCATGCTATAACCCAGGCATAGAAGGCCTCCAGATTTGTCAGGCAAAATTTGCCCTTAGTGAAGCCATGCTGGCTGTCATCAAACACCTCCCTGTACCTCCATTCCAGAGGATCTGCTACATGACCTTGCCAGGCACTGAGGTGAGACTGACTGGCCTGTAGTTCCCTGGGTCTTCCTTATTTCTCTTTTTAAAAATGGAGATTATATTTCTGATTTACCAGTCAGTGGATTGTCACAACTTCTCAAATATGATGGATAGCTTAGCCACTTTTTCCATCAATTCCCTCAGGGTCTGCAGTTGTATCTCATCAGGTTTATTTCAAGATAAACCTGCCTCTTGAAGCTTTCATTCTGTGTATTCTTTCTCCTTTGAAACTTCTGAGAGAGACAGAATTTCTACAAAAGCTGGGGAAGGAAAGCTGTCAAAGGATATATTAACCCAGGAAGAACAGGGTGAACACCATGGGTTAACATATCTCCACAAACAGAGATGAAGGCTTGGTTGACAAATTACAGCCCCCCCTGAACTGCAATGAAATGTATGCCAAAATTTTTAGCTGCAAGAAAAAAGCTGTTGTTTGGAAAATGTCCATGGCAATATTATTTTAAACTTGAAGTTTGGCCTTTGGGCTTTGGCTCAAGCTGCACTGGAAGTCATAGACCAAATTTTCATGGTTGCAGGAAAGCTTCAGGCAGCCAAGCATCTGTGTCAGTGCATTAATTGTGGAAAAAGCCTGCTAGGAACTAGGAGGGGAAATGAAACCATTGCAGTGCAGAGGAGCCAGATGAATGCTCAGTCAGTGTGGTAAGTAAATCTTGTACACAGCTGTTAGTATACAAGAGACTATATTTTATTGCAAATTATGCAAGCAGTTTGTACAGTTACATGGTCATTGTTTCAGTATATCATGTGAAGTATGTTGCTGATAGTAGTTCATAGGACACATGGTGCTTACCGCCATTCTTAGTGCCTTCTTTTCTACCTTTTAACTAATTCAGTCATATTTATGCCTTTCAGTGCTTCGGTTTGTGCTGGTTTTAAACCCAGCTGAAAAATTAAACCTGTTGCAGCTGTCTTGCTTTCCCTTGCCTCTTCTGATAAGGCGGGAAACTAGAAGACATTTTAAACTGGAATCACAACTTATTGAAAAAATTGCAATAATCACAACAATATTAATAACAAAGAGTGTACAAGAGGGAGAGAGAGGGAAGATGTTCCAAGGGTATTTATTCACCACCAAACATCTCCCTGGGTGGCAATCAGCATGATCTCTAATCACAGGCGAAATGGTTACCATCACCACATGGCACCCAGCAAAACAGAGGCAGCATGCCAGGGAGGTTCCTGTGGCTCAACCTCCTCCTCCTCAGCCCAGAAACAATGGAAAACAGGGACAAAACAAAACCTGGAAAGCTAGTTTTTCCAAATAAGGAGTGGTGGTGTCGAGATGCTCACTCTGGTGGTGGTAGCAGTACTGGTGCAGGCTCTCTCTCTCTCTGCCACCACAGTGGTGGCAGTGGTGTGGGTGCAGGGGCTCTCTCTCCACAGCAGCAGTGGCAGCAGCAGAGTGGCAGCCAGCAGCTCCAGGGTGGTGGCTCCAACAGCTACAAGAGCTGTGATGGCAGCTCTATCCTGGTGCCCAGTTGTTCCGGTTTGAAAAGACAAACCGGCGGGAGACACCAAGTCAGAATAACAATTTATTAAAAAAATTAGAATAAGGGCAGGGAAAGGAAAGAAAAACCAAACCAAACAAAACAATAAAAAAACCCACACTGGTTTAAACTGACAGAGTCAGATACAACCTGACACCCTGTTAGTCAGGGTAGCAGTAACAGTCCAAAGGGATGGTGGCTGCAGTCCTCTGAAATGATGGATGTAGTTCAGTTGAGGCAGTGATCCAGTAAAAGGGTCTGGTCTTCCTCACAAGGTCCAATGGTAGGTATGTAGCTCCTATCCTCTGGGAATCCAGTGGAGAAGAAAGCTAAGCTGTAGTCTTCAAAACTTCAGTTTATATCCAAGATGGGATGCTTGGCTCCTCCCCCTGGGTGGAGTATCTCACAATGAGATGGTGAGTCATGAGATAAGGCCTGATGGGCCATTAACAGGAGATAGTCCAGGGGCAAGTTATCTGTGAGTCATGGGCAAGGCACGGATGGGCCCATTAGCAGAAGAACAGCCTTGAGCGGGGAGGCAGAGAGCACTGCCCCACCTGGTTCATAAAGATGGTGATAAATATGTATTGCTTTTGGTCACATCATACTTTCCAACCCAGGACACTAGTGGCAGTACAATCCTGGCTCTGGCCTGGCACACACCCTTCTGTGTGCCCTGGCTAAAGATGGTGCCACTTCTGTTTCTGCCCATAGTGTTTTTCCTTTCAAGGCCATGCCCCTCCAGCAGTGACATGGGTGGTATGGAATAGACTGCACTGAAAGTCTATCCCTTTGTCCCTGTACCCATGACACAGTTCTTAGGTCATAGGATGATCATGCTTACTTCTCACCGGGGGTGAATCTAACACTGGTAAAGGAACAGTGCTAAAGATGAGGTAAGGATTTCTAGTTTATTACTTGCAGTAACTAAAGAGGAAGACTCAAGGCTTTGCTTTAGGGCTTTAGTCTTCCTGGTAATTAGCTTCTTAGAAATCCTTTAGCTAGAGATCAGTAAATTGCATAATAGGAAATAGAATTAAAAACATAATAAATTTTCTTCTAATTTTTTTTAAGTTTAAAAGTGAGTTTTTTAAACACAATGTTGTCATGGAAATGCTGCTGGGCTGGAACATCTGACAGTTCTGGCCTCACAGAAACTTGTAGTCACCAGCAGCAAGCAGGATTTCAACCTGTGCTTTTAGCAAGTTTTATAATTAAGTTTGTGCAGGGCAGTTTAAGTCCTGATAGAAATGTCCTGTTAGAACAAACAAATAAATCCTTCTGAAAGTAACCTTTGGAGACACAAAATCTTCTGAGCAACAGCAGTGGGAACTCTTCGTCATCCAAAAGGACATAAAGTCCCTTCACGCATCAGGACTTAACTGCCGCACAGCAAATTTGCATAGTAAGCTTTTTGACTCATGAAATATAGAAGTATTTTAACAAGTGAGCAGTTTATTTTGTCCCATGCTATCAAAAGGACTATGTGAAAATGACCCTGCACTGCTGGCCAGTATCAGACACCTGCAGAAAGCAACTCTTTCCCATGGCAGCAGCAGAAAGTATTCAGAAGCAATCTTTATATAAATTCAGAACAATCAGTGCATGTGTGTGTATTCATCCCCTTACTTGTGTCCTCTTTTCAACTGCAAAAGAACAGAGAGGATCTGGGGCCAAATGTGTCGCAGAATACTGAATTTCAAGCTAACAGATTCAGTTGTAGGTTCACTTTAGAATTTCCAGAGATGTCTCCAGCTCTCCAGGTTCTCTCTATCTGGAGACCATGTAAAGATATGAATGTGGCAG
The DNA here is from genome assembly GCA_013400515.1 of Erpornis zantholeuca. NCBI lineage: Eukaryota > Metazoa > Chordata > Aves > Passeriformes > Timaliidae > Erpornis > Erpornis zantholeuca. The sequence goes on from VZTN01000493.1 coordinate 19,551, forward strand.
TTCTCGTGCAATCAACCAGCAGGAAGGAGTCAAACATGTTCTTTGTCAAAGCAGGAGTCACATCACAGGAATCATGTTGTATAATCTTCACAATGTCAGCTGATATTGGGGTACTTCTTTTCATATAATATTTCTGTGGGGTATTCCATTTGTGTCATCTATAGTCTAAAGAAATCCTCATTACATTTAAATGCTGTTACTTTCAGATTGTGACCCCATGTTTTCTTAAAAATAAAACTATATTGTACATTGAAAATGAAAATTTAATGTCAGGGATAGTCTGTTGTAGCACTGATTTTCCTAGTCTCGAATTTTGTGAATGTAAAAGTCAACAGTAATTAATGTTACTGTGACACCATCTCAAGATAGTGAATAATGTAAGATTTTTTTTAGAGTCTATATGTTGACAAAAAGCATCTAAAAATCTCTTCCTTTGAAGTGTAAGAATATGTGGCTAACTTGGGACTGATAATTCTTTCTACTGGCTTGTTACTTTGCCTTTACAAGAAGCTAAGGAGATAGATACTAGGAGATATTTGCCTGGTAAAATTATTTTCAGTGGTGAGTTGGTCACTTAGTTTTCAGATCTAATGGCATTACATGTCTTCATGAGTTGCAAAAAACAGCAAAGAATTTAACCTGACAAATCGAGGCACAAAAGCTCAGAACATGGGATTTCTGAGTTTATGTGCTAAGAAATAGAGAATCACAGAATCAACTAGGTTGGAAAAGACCTTTGAGATTGTCAAGTCCAACCTATGACTGGACACCACCTTGTTAACCAGACCATGGCACTAAGTGCCACATTCAGTCTTTCCTTAAACACCTCCAGGGACAGTGACTCCACCACATCCCTGGGCAGCTCATTCCAATGCCCAGTAACCCTTTCTGTGAAGAAATGCCTCCTAATGTCCAACCTGAACCTCCCCTGGTACAGCTTATGACAATTGTACTATTCATAGCTGCCTGGGAGAAAAGGCTGCCCCCCACCTGGCTACAGTCTCCTTCCAGGGACTTGTAGAGAGTAATAAGGTCACCCCTCATCCTCCTCCTCTCCGGGCTAAACAACCTCAGTTCCCTCAGGCACTCCTTATAGGACAAGCATTCCAGACTCCTCACCAACTTCATTGCCCTTCTCTGGTCTTTCTCCAGCACCTCAATATCTTTCCTGAACTCAGAGACCCAGAACTAAACACAGGATTTGAGGTGTGGCCTCACAAGTGCCGAGTACAAATGGACAATCCCTGCCCTGTCCTGCTNTTTAAAGAAAAAAAGACTAAACCAACACATTAATTATCCTGTAGAAGCCATTTTTTGGTGATGTGGTTTGCAATTCATAGTTTGAAGTGTTTTTCCAACTACCATTATTTGTCATTTTAGCTGTGAGTCTGATGCCAAAAGTTTGTTGTCTGAAGTTTTCCTGAATTCTACAAAATATCCTATCCTATCCTATCCTATCCTATCCTATCCTATCCTATCCTATCCTATCCTATCCTATCCTATCCTATCCTATCCTATCCTATCCTATCCTATCCTATCCTATCCTGTCCTATCCTGTCCTGTCCTGTCCTGTCCTGTCCTGTCCTGTCCTGTCCTGTCCTATCCTATCCTATCCTATCCTATCCTATCCTATCCCATCCTATCCAATCCTATCCTAATGTAAATATGTATGCGTATATTAGGCCACTTTTTTTTGGTTCAAACTTAAGTCTGGACAAAACCCCACTATAATAACAGCAAGAATAGCCCTTAAATAGTTAGGTTTTCCTATGGTAATTTATTTCTTCTTATTTCCTTAAAATAATTTTGCTTGTATAATTTGTTTTGCTGAATAAACATAATCACAATAACTAGTAAAATAACTTCAATGCTTTTGTGCAAGCATGAGATTTTTATCACTATTTAGGAGCTTTCATCCTAAATTAAGGTGACTTTTGATTGCTTACGTTGGGACTCTAATAATACAGTTTCTTGGAATTGTAAGTAGTTGAAAAATAGGTGCTCAACTGGAAATAATTCAAAATTGCTTGGGTTTTGTGTTCTCAGCAATAAGTAGATTGATTTGGTTTTTGTCATTCTATGTTTGCCTTTGACTTGCTCATCTTCAGCAGTTGATCAGCTTCCGTATCTCCAGATGGATGCTCTACATCACTTCACACTTTGAAAATGTTAGCCTGATAATTGTATCTTGACTAGTTTCTGAAAGAAGTAAAGATCATCTTTAATGCTGTATTTTCCTCCTTTCATCCACCCATGCCTATCCAATGTGCTTTCATTTGTTGTGTTTATTTGCACGTGTGGTAGTTTTTCAGCATGCTTTGCTTTGTGCACTGGGATCTGCAGGTTAAGTGTGATGTATTTGTCTGTCACACTCTCTCTTTGTGCCCAGTGGAAGTGTCCTTTTATCATCAAGCACTCGTTTCACCTCACTGCATTGCAACAGAGCTTACACGAACAATTGTAATACTAATGCTGTTCTAAGAAATAATTGCCAAGGCATTCATCTTTAAAAAGAGATATTTTCATCCAAATATCTTAGAGACAAGGTAGTCCTACTCTTAATTTTGTCAAGGACCCTTTGAAGTTTCTGGTTTCAGCAAGCTGGATTATGCTCTACTATTATCTCTTTTTCTGCGTGCATGAGACACTTAACTTTTCAAAGGTGTAGAAAACCTTCAATGATACAGTGTAAAATTCTCAATTCAGGGAGACATGAGAAAGATCTCTGATATTCATCTATATTGTAAGACATGTCTAAATTTATTTTAGGTGATAGTGGGTACGTTGCATTTGGCGAGGTAGGAACATTACAGAGAAACTGAATTATGTAGGAGTTTATTTTCACAGAATGGTGCTTTCTTGCCCCTTTTTATTAATTTTTGATCCATGTTGTTTTGGAAAGAGAGAGAATCTGACTGTGAATTACCTGTGTGTTCAATTACAAAGTACTTGAAAATGGCATCTGATTTTGGTAGAAGATATGATGTTCTTTGTATGTGCTCCAGACTTGGAAAAGGAAGATGACTGAGAGGGAATTACGTTGTGACTAACGAGTCAGTCATACTACTCTTGTCAGATATATGAACTGTCAACCTTCTTACAAGACCTTGGCAATCAGGCTGACATTAACTGTGAAGTTGTGACTCTATCTGTAACCTCTATGCATTTCAACTGAGCTCACTGCACAATCTATGTACCATCCATAAGAAACTTTCTTACATATTTTCCATGTATGGGAATGTTCCCAGATTTCAGAAATAGGTCTCTTTGTAGAAATACACAGTCCACACCTAAGAGAAAATAAAAACTTCTTTGTTTCATTCAGGTTTTCTTCCCACATTCTGCCACACCGTGACTAAACATTGGGTTGAGTCCAAGCTGGCTATTTCCCAAGTAAGTTCAAGTTATCTGATGCTGCCCTGAACCACATTTTCCTCGAAACTCTCTTAGGGAAGAGTTTACATATCCATATCTTCAAATGTAGTAAATAGTGTACTTCTAAAATTGTCAATTATAGTTATGCCATGTAGCCTGACAAGAGTTTTATTAGAGTGCCTTAATCAAATTTAAAGGGCTAGTAGCTTCCAGGATTAGTTTTCACAGGACTTTGATTTCTTGCTTTTCCACATATATATTGTCATATACATTTTAATTACAATGACACGTGGTATTTTCTTACACAGGAACAAAGCACTGATTTCACAGGAAAAAGCAGATCCAAAGAGGCACAGGGAATTATGTGATGCTATCTGTACACTTTCAGTCAAACATTCAGATAGGCATTGCAAGCCGTGGCCTTTTCCAAACCAACTGCCTCCTTTTGCTTTTTCTGAATTTGCAGTTAAAATTCATAAAAAGCAGGAAGAGATTTTTTTTCATAAAAATAATGGAAGCACTGGTGTGTGTTAATAAAGGCTTTAATTTATCAGATGTATTTATTTCCTGTTCTTTTGTTGGCCATCTTCTACATACTGTGGAAGAGACCATTACCTGTCTCTTGGAGTGGAGGAGGAATCTCTTAAGATGGACTAAAGCAGGGAAGGTTACTTTCCCTACTGGAGTGCTGGTCTAATCTGTGCCTACAGCTTGGTTAAGCTCTTCAGCAGTAGATGTGAGGATGGGAGAGACTCTTGCATCATCACTCATCAGGTGTCATCAGGACTGGGAAACAGACTGACAGTTGTTTTTGTGATCTGTCCTCTCTTCTGATACCCTTTTACACAATAATTTTCTACCCAGTTTAAGGGGGACTTCAAAGTTTCTCACAGATATATTGCTAGAATTTTTAACTTCAGTAAAGAAAGGTATTCCCTAGCTCTGTTATTATAAATAACAGAACACTTCCAATAAAAATTTGTCAATAAAATTAAGAGAAATTTCCAGTCCTTGATAGGCAGCTGGCATATACAATTTCAGTTTGGATGATTAAGTAAAACTAGAAAAGCAAGACAGGCCATCAAAATGGAAAAACACATGCTAATTTAGCAAGTGTACAAGTCCCCAGAATATAGTTTTAGCCACTGTTATTTATCTTAATATCTTTACAGCATTTAAAAATATATATATTATGGAACAAGCTTGTAGCAAGAATTCACTCATTAGTTTAGCTGTTAAATGCTTTAAGTACAAGGAGTAGCTCGTGAGAACCATTTAAAGGTGATTTGACAGAAAATAATATTGGAACAAATCTGCTTAAAAAACGCTCAAACCACATGTGCTGGACTTTACTAAAGTATTTTCTGAAGGTTAGAGTATGTGCATTCATCTTTTTTCCTGTCACTGCAGTAGTCTCTACTCAGTTCTTCATGCCAAGTACTCTTAATCTCATAAGAAAACACTGTACCAGAGGTTGGTGTGCATGGCTGACTTTGGCTCAGGCTGACATAAATTATTATTGCTTTTGCAACTATAGAGGCATTTTTTTGAGATAAACTTTTCTTCTATTTATAGACACTGATCAAAATTCCACGGACTGGAAAGCAGAAGAAAAGATCAGTACTTGGTAAACTTCAGTCTGTTTCTAAGCCACAGGTAGGTGTGTTGTGTAGAAGCAATGGAGTGTTCAGTTTCTTTTCTGTGTCCCTCAGCTGCCTTTGAATGGATCCCATAAAGTCAAGGCAGAACTGTGGCTCTTTACTGTAGAAAAATAGTTAGTACTGTCGCATGGATGTTTGGCTGTTATGTGATATCTGTAATGTCTCAGGGTGGTGGGCAGGCTTTTTCTGCACTGGAGCATTTAGAAGAAAATATCACTTTACAACATCTGCTTTGTCTGAAGGCTGTAATTTAATTTACGTGCTGATGAAAGTGCCGTAGCTGGATTTTCTCATCCCCTTAACCCAGGTGAATGGTAACCTTGGAGTGGGAAGGGGTTTCAATATTTTATTGTACATATGATTGCTTCGGTAAGATGTTGGAGAGAAAACAGCAGGAAGGGCAAGTATTTCACAGCCAAGTCATCTTACCTTTGCTGCGGAATACCAGACCTTAATAGGTACTCTTTGTCTGCCACCTTCTGTATTGCATCTAGGGCACTCTGTAACCACATCAGATGGATGAGGATTACTGGATGATTCTCTGCATTTTAAATGTCTCAGTGCTTCAGGAGAAGGAAAAAAGAAACAAGGGGTAGCTGTGCTCAACTGAGAAGTGACAAATATATTCTTCTGCCTGTTGCTGGGTCAGATGTTTTGAGTGCATAGACTCAAATTGAATGCATAGACTGAGAGACAGAAATTTCAGTATGGAAAACACAAGTCGTGGAAAGGGAGTTTTCCATCAATGGCTCCTTTTTTCCAAAGATATAATAATCTTCATCTTTACTGCTTCTTTAATGGATCATGTATAAAGTATTTTTAGCTGACTTTCCAGGAAAACCAGTTCAGAAATCCTATGCAGATTATTTTGATATTTCCACTAAATAAAATTCCATCATGGTGAATACAAGACCAGCAAGAACTCTTTAATTTCTAATTCATTATGTTGAGTTAGTTATCTACATGGGAACTATGTTGCAAATATTTCAATCTCCAGTTAAATGTAAATTATGTTGAAGTTTTAAATTCCAGCTCAAAATAATGAAAAAAATTCATTCTGATAACAATAAATTTGCCTTCCACAATGCAGAAGATTGTGCAAAAATGTTTGCTCAATAAGTTTAGACTCCTGAGGTGTGTATGCTGAGCAGAAGGAAATACATCCTGGGCTTAGATGATGTTGTAAACACGCACTGGTTTGCAATGGCACCAGACTTAGACCTCTGCGTATAAACCCAGTTTGAGGACAGAAAATCTTTGCTGTTGACAAAACTGATGAAGTGATTCAATGCCCAAGGTCCCTCAGTGTTGTTTGAACATAGTGAAGACAAAACAAAGAGGAAAGGTCTTTATTTTGGTAAAACTTTGGAGAAGATTATTCTGTGATTTATTGAAAAAAACCTGAAAGGCAATGCAGTCATTGGTCACAGCCCGCATGCATTCATGAGGGGAAAGTTCTGCTTAAAAAAAATTCCTTTTACAACAATGTTACCCAACTTGTCGAATAAAGGAAGCCAGTTAACATAATCTTTTTGGATTTCAGTAGAGATTTTAATGTTGTCTCTCAAGTATTTTTGTGGACAAAATGTCCAGCACACAGCAGGATAAACACATCACGTGATGGGTGAGTAATGGGCTCATGGGCCAGGCCCAAAGGCTTACAGTGAATGGGGTGGCATCAGGCTGGTGACCTGCCACTAGTGGGGTTCCACAGGGCTCCTCCTTAGGGCCAGTGCTCCTCAACATCTTCATTAATGACTTGGATGCAGGACTTGAAGGGATATTATCTAAGTTTGCAGATGATAGAAAATTGGGAGGAGCTGCTGACTGCCTAAAAGACAGCAAACAGACTGTTTAAAATTGACAAATTAAAGGTCTGGACAATCACCAACTGAATGAAGTTGGTGTTGGGCAACTGAAGTTGAGTTGACCAACAAGAGCTACTCCTGGATCCTGAACTTGGGAAGGGATGTACAGACAGACTGATGCTGAAAAGCAGTGCCACAGAAAGGGACCTGGGGCTCCTGGTCTGTGGCAAGCTGACCATTAGTCCGCAGTACTTTGGCAGCCAGGAGGGCCAACCCAGTCCTGGGGGGCATCAGGCAAGCATCACCAGCTGGGCAAGGGAGGAGATTGTCCCCTCTGCTCTGCACTGGGGCAGCCTCACCTCGAGTGCTGGGGCAGTTTTGGGTGCCACTATATATATATGTCCCACCTGTATCCAGCTCTGGGACCCCATCAGAAGAAGAAATCAACCTGTTGTGGCAGGTGCAGGGAAGGGCCACAAAGATGAACAGAGCACCTTTCCTCCTGTAAAGACAGGATTAAAGTGTGGAGATTGTTTAGGCTGGAGCAGAGAAGCCTCCAGGGAGCTTTCCAGTACATAAAGAGGACCTACAAAAATCTGAAAAGAGACTTTTTACAAGGGCATGTAAGACAGGACAAGGGCTGATGATGTTAAAACAACAGAGAGAAGGTTTAGATTAGATATTAGGAACAAATTCTGAACTGTGAGAGTGGTGTGGTTGCCCAGAGAAGTTGTGAATGCCCAGTCCCTGAAAGGCCAGCTTTTTTAAAAATAGGAATGTGTTGCTCATTCTTAAGAAATACAGAAGTATCCCAGCTTCTAGCTCTGTTTTTCAGATCAGTATCAGACAACTTAGAACCATTTAGTTGCAGCACACTCAGATAATTCTATTCCTTGAAAGTGTGTTGGTTTGTTTGCCTGTTTTTTTCTTTTAATTTCCTGCTTTCAAAACCACAGGATAACTTATTACAGTAATTTTCAAGTCCTTTTTTTTGTTTGTTTGTTTTTTAAAGACTGTTCTGTTGATTTTATCTGAAGTCAATGTCTAATAGGCCTCTCTGTAAAAACACACTTGAATTTGGAAATAGAGCCCTCTGGGTGTTTTTCTTTAAAATGCTTTAATTATCATTACATTTCCTCCAAAGTGAGAGAAAGTGTCCATAAGTGTTAATTTTGTGCCCAAAATTATCGATCAAGATATTGTAAATTTAAAAAGTAAGAAATTATCTTATTTCAAGTCAATATGACACTAGCCTGAATGTCATTATTTTGATGCACTGTCTGAAGAGAATTGGAGTGCAGAGTCCTGACACCTATCATCACTTGTATGTGCCAAGGCCACCTCTGGATGACCTGTGTCTCCTGCAGTGCAGCTTGGTCTGCTGCTTGTTCACAGGCTGAAGCGATGCCTCTCTGGCTCTGTGGCAGCTGCACTCTGCAGGACAGAACCTGGAGTTGAAGCAGACATAGCTGTCTGTGGAGACAGCCTCAAGAACCATAAGTATCTGGGATGCAGGGCTGATCGCAAACACATGGCTCCACAGATCTACTAAAGAACGTAAGTTACCTCTAGGTTTTGAATCACACTTTCAGCATTTCACTATGCAAAGAACTTGCTACCTCAAATTTTCATTTAAATTCTTGACAGAACCGAATTTTGATATTTTTAAAGAGGCAGAATGTTTGTTTTACAGCATCATCCCTTTTACTGCATACAGCAACACAGTAAAGGTTCAAAAGCATACTTCCCTGCAGTTAAATTATTATCTTTGCTATAATGCTATTGTCCTGAGGATTGTGAGCATGCATCTGAAACCAGAAACTCTGGCTCATGCTCACTGCATAATAGCAAATATTGATGTAGCAAACTATGTTGGTCAAGTCATTTATATGGCACATTCCAAATTCCCTTCACTCTCAAAGTCTAGAAAGGTCTTAATTTACCCTAGTGTGGTAAAAACAGAATCCAACTTGGAACAAATTGGTCTAATTAACATTAGAATGTATTTATTATTCTCAGAGCAGTAGGGCATGAAAAATACAACTACAACTACAGTGTAACAACCACAGAGTTAAATGGTTTCAAAAAGTTCACAGAACAAGATAAAATAGTGAGAGAAGAGACTTTGAGAAATTTAATCCATTTCCCTTTTCTAGTTACAGTTGTCATCACTATTGGCATGTCTGTCATGTTGGTAAAAAGTCTCCAGTAATGCCCAGTGCACTGTTATATGCAAATATCACAGATATCCATTTATTTATTGAAAGTTATAACAGCATCGAAAGAGAAATCTGTTGTGGCCAGTTACTCTGCCTTCAATGCACATTCTGATCTTGAACTCAATCAGGGGAGGACCTCCTAATGTACACAGATCATCTGTCATGAGAGAGATTTAGCAGATTGCATGCCAATCTCCAGGCTCCATGTTTTGGAGGGCATGGGAGGGCCAGTTACTGTTTTCTGCTGAAACTTTGTGCCTGATCCCTCTGTCCAGATTTGTATACACCTCTGGCTTGATTCAGAGTGGTTTACAATTAGCTGAACATAGAAATTACTTCTACTTTTAGGACCTGTACTGCTGGGGTTTTTTTCTGAAAAAAACATTTTTTCTGATGTAGCTGAAAATCTGGGCTGCTAAGCTTCTGATTTTTTTTCATATGGAGAATAAGTAAATTAAATAAACATTTTTCTTTCAGCCTCCGAATGCAAGAACATTTAAAATTTTCATCATGTAGCAAAATTTCTTTTGACCTCCCTGAAGCAAGAACACCCATCTAATATATATAATTAATGATTCTATGGTTAGACTTCCCTGCTGAACTTTTAAGGTATTAGTTAGCTATAGCTCTTGTGTCTCAAAAGGCACAAATTATTTTTATATTTTACCCTGTATAAAAACTTGATGCTTGCACACATCGTTTTCTTCCCTACTCAGCAGCTGTCACCTCATCAAGATTTTGTAAGGGATCTCATGTGTGGGAAAAAAAATTGTCTGTTCCCAGGTGGTGTGGCTACCCACCCATATTCATAAGGGCTGATAATTCTTTTCCTTCTTGTTCTAAAGTCACCATTATAGTCATCACCTCCCTGGTCATGGTTTAGTGACTAGTCTTGCTGTGTGTTGTTTCATTCCTTAGGTAGAAATAAATCCTCAGCGGCATCCATCTATCAGTGGTTGTGTTAAAACAGAGATATTACCATTCAGGGTCAGAGCTGAGATACATTTAGGCTCATATCCTGTCTCTAGTAAGGGTCATTACCAGAAGCATCGTGAAAATGAATTTGCCTCCCATTCCTGTGAATTCCCTCCTGTCCTTAAGCATGCAGTTGCTTTACCTTCCAGTCTCTTGTTTCTTTTGTCTTGTTTTTCACTTGTCGTTGGTTCTGGTATTGGTTTTGGTTGATTGCTTGGTTTGCCTTTTTTGTGGTTTTTTAAATCCTAATTTGGTCTTATCCATAAAAACGCATTTTGATAATGACCTGGTTTCTCAGTAGAAAAATCTGAAACTAGGGAGTTTTGCTATGATATATGTCAGTCTTTGAAAATAAATAAGGTAAACATGCTTGTGCCAGCAATGATCTGCCACTGTTGATGATAACAATATAAGACAGATGGAAGGAGAGATGTTGAGGCAGTCTAAATAAGAATGTAATGTTTTGTCTAGCAGAGCTCATTTTTTAAAGTTTAAAAGCACAGATATGCAATGTCTGTGGTCACAGGGACTAGAGAAGTGCAAGGACAAAGTTTTATTCTGACATAGTAGGCAGTATTAATGCAAAGGACGGAAGAGAGGAAATCATGGAAGTAGGAATATCTTTTCTCCCTTTGGTCCTTATATGTTGCTGTTCATTCTTTCTATCTGCTTCTGATCAGATACAATTTAGATGGTGACCAGTTCATTTTGCTCAACAATGAATGCAAGCTTTTCTTTTATTCTGCATCATTCACATGACAGATACCAGGCAGATGGATGTGGAAACTGAAGGCCTCTACCTACAACAAAAAAGCATACGTCAACCAATGTAAGCAATCATGGGCTGCCTGATGTGTTGGAGCAAAAAGGAACTGAGTTTTCACTGTGTTAATTTTCTATTTTCTGTGCCATCATTTTTTACAGGATACTATTATCGGTCGCCATTCATGAGGAATGATCTGGAGGCTACTAAACAGTTATCAGATGACAAGTGGACTAGTTTTTAATCGAATCAGGTTAGAAAAGTTCATGTGTTTAATTTATTTAAAAGACCTTCTGTGGAGCTTATCATCAGAACATTTTTGATTACTCTGTTTCCTGAACAATGAGGCTTATCTGGTCCTACATTCTTGTCTGTGAATGTGTTTGTGTGTGTCTGTGTGTCTGTTTGTTTCCCTCTCTTCTTGGAATGACTTTTGCACCTTGAGAATCATTAGTTACATGCAAACACAGTCTCAAGATACAAAATTTCTGCAAGTCACATGAGACAGAAAACATAAAAACCCTGCTGAATACATGACACATATCCGTAAGAAAGAGACTTCATTAGTTACTCAAACAATTGAATTTTTTGATTTCGAATGTGTTCATTGCATCCTTTTCTTTGGTTTACACTACTAAGATGAAACTCCTTGATATGTGGCATCATCTTAGTGATTTACCTTCAGAGAGGGTAATTAATATGATCTTAGAATTAGGTTCATTTTTTTTCTCCAAGTACCTTAAGCATTTTCCTTGACTTTGGGATGATTTTTCTTTTTTTTCACAGAATCACAATATTCTGAGCAGGAAGATATCCACAAGGATCATCAAGTCCAACTCCTGGCCTTTCTCAGGACACCACAAAAATCACACCATGTGCCTGAGAGCATTGTACAACGCTTCTTGAACTCTGTCAGGCTGGGGAGCTGTTCCAGTGCCCAACCACCCTCTGGGTAAAAAACCTTTTCCTCATATCTAACCTAAACCTCCCCTGACACAATTTCAAGCCATTCCCCTGGGTCCTGTAACTAGTCCTGTCACAGAGAAGAGATCTGTGCCTGCCTCTCCTCTTCCCCTCATGAGGAAGCTGTAACTGCAGTGAGGTCTCCCTTCAGTCTCCTCCATACTGAACAGAACAAGTGACTTTGGCCACTCCTTGTGGCTTCCCCTCTTTTTTATTAAGTAACAACTACTTTGGCAGAAATAATCACCTCAAACCACCATTCAAAACATTCAAAACCCCTTTTTAAATATAAACATGCAGAGCCCTGATTTGTAAGAACTTACATATCTTAATTTTTTTTGTGAAGTAAATAGAGCTTTTCAGGTAGTTTGTATGAGAAAGGTCCTCTCATGGCTTGAAATTTTTAGAAATTTATTAAACAAAGCAACCACAATAATTGGAGACTCAATTTGGCTGTCTGCCCTAGCAAAAAGTGAGACACAGCACTCAGTGCAACTCAGCTACTCNGCTCCAGCTCCTCTTTCAATTACATCACTGGTCTTCCAGAACATTCCAACCTTCGCCATCACTAGCATACTTTATTAATCCAAACCATAACTGTTATCAACTTTATTGATAAACAAAAACGAGGGACTAACCAAACCCAATCACAACTGTCGCAAACTCTAATTCCCCTCAACAGTTCATTATTCTAGTAAACAATAATCAACACTACACATTAACCGTGATTCTCCTTATTAATTAATTGTCAGGTACGAAAGCCAATTCCAGCAGCCTGGTTTTTGACAGTTTGCAAAAGTAATGGTCAGCAGAGTTTTGCTACATCATATGTTGCCTCTGCCCTGCTTTGCAATACAATTTTGTCTCATAAATTTTTCTTTCATGTGTCGAGTATTCATTATAAGTCACATTATTATCATTTAAATAAGATTAAATTATCAACATCTCTAAATCATATTGCAGACATGGCAAGAAATACACCTGTAGGTAAGATCACTAGAAAATTTTTTTTTCTAATTAGTTCACGGACAGGATTTTTCCTGTTGTGTGTACATGTCACTAGGTTTCTTTAATGCCCTCACCTATATTTTATTATTTTTTTCCTAAAAATTGGGTTTGCTCTCTGTGGTTGGAAGGATTGTCTGTTGCTCAGAGGGGATGCTACCACCCATCACTGGCTCCTGCAGCTTCCACTGCTATAAAAGACAGATAACAATCACTTTCTACTAATGATACAGAGTAGTACAACAAAATTGGTGACTTCTTTTGTGCCGTGAAACTAAGCTACAGCTTGGGAGTGAGCCTTCTGGTGGGATTTCTCTGTGTGCAGATACATATCATGCTCTCACTCACGGCCCAGAACCACAACCACCCTTTTTCTGTTTTTTCCTGTTTGTTCAGGCATTGTTGGCACACCAGGCTGGTCCCTGACACTGTCCTTCAAAGCCCCATTTCAGGAAGACCGCTACACCACACCCTGCTGCAAAGGGGTGAAATGTAGGGCAGAGAGGCAGGAAACAATACTACTAGTTTCATCCAAAGCTGTTTAGGTGGAGATTTTCTTAAAGTACAGCCTGAGTAACTGGGTGTGACGCAGAGTATCACTCTTGATGCAACATCAGAATTATGAAGAATTGTATTTGATGTGCACCAAGAGTGAAGGAAGTTATGTGTGCCTTTGTGGAAAGAACAGTGCTCCCAACATACTGTCCTTTAACCAGAGAGTGTTTGTTTTCACAATACAGGGCTGGCAAAGATCCTTTCTATTGTGGTTTAATGTGTCCATCCTTTCTTCTCTACTAGGACATCCTGCATACAGCTGACAGTCTAAATGGGGAGCTCCTTAAGAAAGAGTTCCGGGAAACAGCCTGCATCCTCTGAAGGGCCTGTTGGCACAAAAGCATTTTGAAGTTTCAAAAGTTAAGACTTCTCAGTCTACTAGCACAGTGCCCTTCAAGTTCTTAAGGTTTCATCTGGCAAGGACCACTTTTCAACAAAATGAGGTAGACACAGAAGGAGCAGACGAGTATAGCTGCACACCTGGAATGTTTATAAATTTGCACATTTACTTTATTTAGAGGCCTAGATGCTGAGATTCTGAGCATGCCCTAGTCATTTTAGATATGTTCTCAGGATAGAGGTCTGTCCTTCTAAATACGCAGATGAAACAACTGTTGGAAAAATGAATTGCAGAGATAACTCATGCCTGTGTTTAGCATTCCCCTACTTCTAGATAGCTACAAGGGGAACCATTTTACTGGGTAAGCAAAGCAGAAAAATTGTACAGCCCTACAACTAGATCTAAGTGTCCTCTTGCTCATCACCTCCAATGAAGTGGAGCTGTAGAGAAAAAAACCTCAGATTTTAAAACCAAACTAGCAAAAACTGTGTGCAGAGCCTGGTCTGAAATGTTTTGATGCATTTGCCTCTTCTAGTGATGTAGACAAGAAGGATGTGAGGAATCCTACCTAGTTCTTCCTTGTTTCTTCTGCAGCAGACAATCAAGCAGAATTACTATTTGAAAGCAAACTCCAATTTTGTATACACTTCCTGCTGTCACAATTCATTGGAAAGTAGTCTTCCATTACAGTTTGCCAGCACAAAGAGCAAATTAGATGATATTACAGTTCTCTTGAGATAGCTGTGAATGAAGAGGGTGTGTATGAAGATGACATTTGCAATATAGTGTTAGTTTTGGCTAGTCTGCCTCCCCTGCACTGGTTTCCAAAACAAATACAAAAATGGGAGGAGACATAATTGCTGAATAGGTCTGAAGGGCTTTTCCCAGGTCAATTCTGGGAACAGAAAACAGCATGGGGCACTGATTATTCTTTCAAACTTTTGTACTAAAGCTATGCGTAGATCTGGAGACTTAGCAACTTTTTAAAAACTAGGATGTTTTGTGTGCTGTTCAGTGTGAAAAAATGCAGTTAATAGTCCACAAAGTTCAGCAAGAACTAAAATTTATCTTTATGGGGGGCCATAAAGCCAATGGTATATACTGTGATTTTAAACAGTGAGTAACTTACTACATTATAGTGACAACCCTCAGAAAATCTACAAACGCAAATACCTATAATAGAAAAATAACAGAAAGGTAACTCTGTCAAGGTTTGCTTATTTGTTGAAGTGGTTCATTGTGAATCACTGCACATGGTGCACTGAAAAATATACAATATATTTGGCACATTAGGACACTTCCACACCCACAGTCTTGGAGGGATTCAAAAGGAGGCTGCAGCCAGGGGAAAAAACAAAAAGACGGGGTGCTTTTTGTCAGTGGGGACATCCACAGCAAAGTGAAGCAGGACATACAAATAACTATGTTCAGGGCATTTTTTGACTTCTGATTGCCTAATATTTACTGTCAAACCCTTCTGATGGAGGCTTCTGTTGTGTTTCCTATATTATAGCATTGTGTTGCTGAACTGGTCCTGCATGTCACTCCAAAAGGACACTGGGGACCCACCTTCAGTGAGAAAACAGAAGAGCAATGTGCTGCACTGTGTCACTAACCTTGCTTTCAAATATTTGCATCAATATCTTTGAAGATATGTTTACCACTGATTGTAAAAAATCAGTGTACAGATTTGCACAAAGCTGTCTGGGACGTGAGAGGTTACTAAATTGTTTATCTTTGTGTTGATTAGCTCAAAAACAGGGCAATAGCAAAACACTTAGTCATGTATTCTGTACTCCAGAACTTTTAATTCATAATATTCATACTTCAACTTGCAAAATACAACCCTCCGAATTACAGCACTGCCATATTTTCTCATGTATTATTAAAAAAATCACTAAGATTTAACTCTACATATGATTGGTGTATGATAGGAAGGAGTGGGTGACAAGTCTGTTTGGCTCAAACAACTTGGATTTACTCATCACTGTGGGAGGCTGTATTTGAGCAGCCTGGAATCAACTAAGCACCTGGTCTCAAGCTTTTCATCACTGTTTTCCAGAAACAGCTGCCAGTTGACACCAGCCTGAATTTAGTTATTTCCTGGCTTTTGAAGTCTTGACTCTATGACCTAACATACTTTGTTTTTTGTAGCTCTGTGTGTAGTGTCACACCAATACAAAAGGGTGCTTGAAGGCCTCATTAGGAAAAACTGGTCACTGACTGAGAAATGTTTGCTGCAGGGATAACTGAGATATTTTCCAAGTACTTGCTTTTACACTCAACCCAGCACATGAAAAGATTGATCCAGTCTTGGTATTGGACCACCAGACCAGTGGTCTCAGGTCATTTTCCCAGAAGGGACTGTGTAGTCCAGCCTACATTTCTGCTCAGACAGATGTATGCAGTACTGCACTGCTGAACAGGTAAAGTAACAATCTTACTGGGAGAAGGGGAGGTGGGGGTTATTCATTTTTGTTTCATCTGCTTTTAATCATATGTCTCTCTTCCTGTTTCTCTTGTACTTAGTAATTTGACATACTCTGAAAGTAGATCACAACAGCAGCATCTGAAACAAACAATGTTTGTAATGTAAATGTATAAAAGGGATATTTGGCCCTTTTGTTTCATTTTTTTTCCACATCACTTATTGCTAAGAAATCTAGTAATTACATTTGGAAAGACAGGAAATACTCTAGACTGAACCTTTAGGGTTTGCTGCAAGTCCCTGGGTCTGGTAGAATCTGATTTAGCCATTTGGGACAGGGACACATCTGCAAATGAGCAGTTTTAAGATGCTGTTGCCAGACATCCACTGGCAGTATGAATAGAGAAGTGTCTTAATGCCTTTACTTAGAATGGGACTGATGAAGAAACATTATGGCTTTTTTCAAGGACTACGGACAGAGGCAGCTTTGAAAAAAACTGTGCTATGAGTTAGAGAATTTTTATTCCTTGTCTCAAGTATTTATTATAGAGCACATCTTTGAAGCAGAATTGGATGTTGATATGAAATGAAGAGTACTGCTGCAGGTGACTTACAAGTCACCCAGACTCATACCCCCTGATTTTTCCCAGCTTGCGAAATTGACTGGGAGAGGGGGAGAGGGAGGAGCCTTTGTATTTGTACTGCCATGATGTCACAACAGTTGTTGAAAGAAGAAAATAAATCACACTCAAAAAGTAGTTTTCACTCACTGCATTTGTGCTTCATGGTAGGCCTGGTGTCATGACTACTCTCATTTTGGCTATGAAGCCTGCAACAGTCAGCCAGCCCAATGTCTGGGGCTGCTTCCTGGTTTTACAGTTGCTGGGATGTCTGTGGGTACCTTGTTTCTCCCACTCTCACACATCCTTTCTCCAGAAAACAGAGGAAGGAGACACAGCAATCATGCCTGTTGGATGTCCTTTGGCACTGCTGCAAAAAACAGCTGGCACCACTAGCCTGCCTCCCTATTTGTGCTCCTTTCACATACTGAAATACAGGAGATTCCCTCTAGACATAAGGAAACACCTTTTTATTGTAAAGATGCTGAGCCCTCAGCTTATGGTGGTCCTCTGACAGTTCAGGGAGCAGATCTTTGCTTCCAAGCATTTCTGACAGAGACTTACATAGTAAATGATGCTTGCTCCACCGTGGTCCCATTCCTTGCCAACAGAGGACAGTGGAATCAAGGGGCAGTAGCCCATCAGCCTGATCCCCCTGAGGTGTGAAATAGCTTCATGACAGGAGACTGGGCTCCTGAAACTTTACTTTTCACTTGACTATTGCATTCAAAGGCAAATGAGGAAAACAAGATAGAAGGAGAGCAGAAGTGCCCAAGCTTTCTCTGCACCCACAGTGTGTCAGCTCTGAGACATGCAGTGAGCACCTTAGAAGCGCCCTGAGCTCCAAAAGTGTGAGACAGAAAGGGCCCCATGGGTGCTCCAGTGCTTCTCCCTCATGCTGAAGCTCACATCCCACACATCCATAATCTGTATTACTTTCTCTTGCCAGTTCTGTACCGTGGGATCTTCAGGTAGATATGAAGATTGCTGGTTCTGTAGGCTCTTCATTGTTTTAGATACTGTATTTCTGATTCCTTTTCAGTGAAGCTTCTCTGGCTTTTGGCCTTTGATCATCTTCTCTAAGTCGTTCACATAGCTATAAAATCAGGACAAATATATCAAGGCTTGACCATTACTTTTGAAGATAACCACAATCATATGATAACAACTTATTTTAAAATCATGCCACACAAGTGGCAGGGCAGAGACATCCTCTCTTGGTGTCAGAAATCTGTGTGACTGAAGGTCTTTTTGAGCTGCAGTGTTCAAGTGTCTTCTGAGAACAGTTTTCATGGAAAGAGATGCACAGCTCCATCATGCTTTTTAAAGTGCTTTTGAAGGAGAACAATAAGAATTAAAATCCTCTTGAGATAAATGTGACTGGATATGGTTAAAGTATGAAAGAAAAGGAGTTTTGAGTCAATGTAGAACAGCAATATTTGCATTCCTGGAAACTTTATTGGTTTTGCTTACTGAAGATATTGGTAGAATAGGAATCCCCTCCCTTCAAATCATATGAATCAGTACTCTGGACAGGATACAGCTCCATATCTGTCTGGGATCAAGTACCCTTATTTTCCTATTTTTGTATGAGAACAGTGATAAATGGAGATGTCTGTCACTAAAATGACATCACTAAAATGTTGATGACATTTCTTAACTAACAACCCTGTAGATGAAACAAATGGGTACAGTTTTGAGCTAACAACTTGATCTACCACAGCCTTACATCTTCATCATGTCTTCTTCTTTTTACTAACACAGTGTGGATATAAAACAACAGCAGGTTAGAGGGATAAACTGCTGATGCAAACTATTTAAAAGGCAAGATGTCAAGCAGTGTCTCCAAACATAGCACGTATCATGGAAAAAAACCCCAAAACAAATCACCTTAATACTCTGAAGGAAACTAGAAAAAAAGGAGAAAGTCTTTCCAACTACAAAATTACTTTGGAAAGCCTCCTAACTTAGAATCTTGCACACAGCAAATGTTAAAGAAATGAATTCACTGAAAAAGCACACAACACAATGTTCAGGAAAAACACTGGCTGCTCAGAGAACATCTATCTCAATATTGCGATGTCTATCTTTGAACCCATACTTTAAAAAGTGTTAAAAATTTAAAATCAAACCCAAGAAACTGGTTTAGATGCAAGCAACAACTGCAAACTAAATCCTTGTTTAAACCAATCTAAAAGATTGGTGTACTACCAGTTACTTGTATGTATTATATAAATTCTTGCTTTAACTAGACAAATTTTTACAACAGTGGTGATTTTTACAGGATGTGTATTTTGTAAATCATCTTTGCGAACACTTCCTGAATAATAAGGATCTGAAATTTTTTTTGTACTTTCTTATATTTGGCACTGCTGACATCTTGTGGTAATTTTAGTCAAGGTAAATAGCACTCGTTGCTTTTGCCATCCTTACTCTGCAGACTTGCTTACGGCTGAGTGTTGGAGTCCTGCAATAGATAAAAGTGCAGTGTATAGCTTCAGGCTGAGGAGATAATACATATTTTAATAAAAACAAACTAGCCTAAGTTAAGTGTCAAAAGAAATCTCACTCTAGCCACAGAAGGAAGAAAACAAAATCAAACCAATTATAATTGTAATTAGTCTGTACCAGAAAGTTAATGATTCCTTCTGGAAAAGACTAAACTCTTCTTTCTGGAGAGGACTGATTAATAAAGCAATAGGACTGATGGGGAAGTGTGTATGTAACTCTGAGATAAAGGGGACTGCAAATGCCACAGTCCTAAACCTCCCCTCTTGTATTTGTTCTGACTACAACAAAATGACATGGATATTTTGTAATTCCCACAGTTACTGTGAAAATCCACAATTAAATAAGATCTATCAGTATGAGTACAGTACAAAGACTGATGAATCCTGTAAAGATCTGACAGTTTTATTTGCCCTTTTAAACCAACATGCCTTATCCTGATCACTAAGAAGGAAGAAAGTGTCACCATAAGACAAATAGTAGGCCAAATTGTCAAGTGAAATAATTTTCTGGTTGCCTAGCATGGCCATAGTGACGTGGATAGTTTTATCTGTCCCTGCAGGAAATATGGTTGAGGTTTTTACCTTGTTCTAATTCTGCCTGGCAGTCGACGTGTTTTGTTTAAGAGAGGGGTGTGTCGCAGAGCTAGGAAAGGAAACAGGTAGTAAAGGTACAGCTCCCATGAATGCTGATGAAGGATATCTGCCCCTGTGAATTGCTTAATACAAGGGCAAAAAATGTGGTTTTGAGAAGGCTAAGAGTCTCACATATGCATTATACTTAGCAATGAACTATAATGCCTGTGACATCAATGTAGTCTTGGATTTCAATTAGGTGCTGAAACCTTAATGAAGAGGACATTGGAAATTCCCCTTCCAAGGCAAAGCCCAAGCACCCATGGCAGAACCAAAGCAAGCGATCAGTTTTGGTGGAAATCAGCAGTCTGCACTGGTACCAGGAGCACTGCAACGTTAAGGAAGGCACTGGTGCCTCTAGGGCTGAAATTCTCACTAGTAAGAGGACTATGATATATAGAAACAGATGAAAAAGTACCGCACCCTGCTCTGGGAACACCAGAAGGACTAAGATACACACTTGCACAAAAGCTTTTAGATGATCACGAGGAAAAAAAAGGTTGGAAAAATCAGGGATTTCATGTCATAGAATTACAGAACATAGAATGGTTTGAGTTGGAAGGGGGCTTAAACATCATTTAGTTCCAACCCCCCCTGCTGTGGGGAGGGATACCTTCCACTAGATCAGATTGTTCCCCATCCAAACTGGCCTAGGACACTTACAGGACATTCACAAATTCTGTGGGCAGCTTGTTCCAGTGTCTCACCATCCTCACAATAAGGAATATTTCCTGATATCTAATCCAAACCTACTCTCTTTCAGTTTGAAGCCATTTCCCCTTGTCCTGTCACTAACTGCTCTTGTACAAAGTTTCTCTCAAGGTTTCCTGTAGGCTCCCTTCAGGTACTGGAAGGCTGAAATTAGGTCATCTCAAAGTCTTCTTTTCTCCAGGCTGAACAAATCCAATGCTCTCCGTCTTTCCTCATAGGAGGGGTGCTCCAATCCCTCCCATATTCTGGGTGCTCCTCTTCTGGACTCGCTCCAACGGTTCCATGTCCTTCCTGTGCTGGGACCCCAGAGCTGGTGCAGCCCTGCAGGTGGGGTCTCACCAGAGCAGAGCAGAGGGGCAGAATCCTCTCCCTGGCCCTGCTGCCCATGCTGTGTTGGATGCAGCCCAGGACACGTTTGGCTTTCTGGGCTGTGAGTGCCCACGGCTGCATCATGTCCAGCCTCTCATCCACCAGCACCTGCAAGTCCTTCTGGGCAGGGCTGCTCTGATCTGTTCATCCCCAGCCTGTGTTGATACCTGAGGTTGCCCAAGTTGGTCTTGTTAAACCTCATGAGATTCCCATGTATCCACTTCTTGAGGTTGTTCAGGTCCCTCTGGATGGCATCTCACCCTTCAAGTGTGTCAACTGCACCACTAAGCTTGATGTCATCTGCAAATCTGCTGAGGGTGCACTCAATCCCTTTGTCTATGAAAAAATGTCATAAGTGAAAATATTAAATAACACTGGTCCCAGTACAGACCCCTGAGGGACACCACTTGTCCCTGATGTCCACTGGAACTCTGAGCCGTCTGGATACCAGCACCCAACTAATTTCTTATCCATTTAATAGTCTGCCCATGAAATCCCTCTTTCTCCATTTTAAGGGAGAAGGATGTTGTGGGGGAGTGTGTCAAAGGCTTTACAGAAGTCCAGATAAATGACATCTGCAGTGCTTCCCTTGCCCACTGAGGCTGTCACCCCATCATAGAAGGGCATTGAATTGGTCAGGCAGGACCTACCCTTGGTACAGCTGTGCTGGCTGTCCTGAATCACCTCCCTGTCCTAGGTGTGCCTTAGCACAGCTTCTAGGAGGATCTTCCAGTGATCTTCCCAGGCACGGAGGGAAGGCTGACAGATTCGTATTTCCGAAGGTCCTCCTTTCTACTTTTCTAAAAGATAAGTACGCTATTTTCCTTTTTCCTGTCACCTGGGACTTCACCTGATTGCCGCCAGTCTTCACATATCATGGAGAGTAGCTTGGGAAGTACATCAGTAATACACTCAGGACTCTGGGATGCACCTCATCTGATCCCTTAGTCTTCTGTATGTACATGGAGGTTCTTTTCCTTTCACCAGGAGGACCGAAAACACTATCTGGGCCCAAGGGCCCAAGTTTTCCCTAGCAGTACCATTTCCTTTCCCAAGGAAGATCAGTAGGGGCATTAGTCAATCAGACAAGCTTCTGCAGTCCCTACACATTATTCTGGACAGAGGACCCTGGCAGGCAGCAAATCTCTCTAATGGTTATATCAGGTCAACAGATGGTTGCTTCTGTCCCCTGCAGCAAGGATTCACCCATTGCAATTAATCACTGTTTCCTCCTGGTGGAAATTGCATGGTTTAGGGTCAGGTGGACCAGATCATTTGCTTGAAGGTGCATGAAGCTCCTACTCAACTTAGAGGATAGTGAAACTATAATGTAGCTGCAAGCCTTTAGGTGAGACAAGAGCCTTCCTCTTTGCCATAAGTCACCTGCTTCCATCTCTTCCCTTCTCCAGAGGCTGCACTTACCTTCATACACTGCCAGGTTCTCATCTGCTGGTGGGGTTGGTGATTTTCAAGCTGTTGAGTCTCACAGAATGTCCTGTCTGTCTCCCTTTCCTCTTCCCTTATGCTGTGCAGCCTGATCACTTCCTCTGGTAACTCCTCATCTTGGCAGCAAAGATCCTCCAAGGCATTACAGCTCCTGCAACAAATTAAAATGAAACAGCTTTCTTATGGAAGCATACCAAATGTCAAAGTAGCTGCTGAAGTGTAAATGTGTCTTCAGGCTGAACATCCTAGTGTTATCAAAGAACTGTTTCACTTGCCATATATCTTTCCCATATCAGATATATCAAACTTCTGCCACTGCATGTTATCACTATTTGTCCATGCAGGGATCCTCCTTCACACCACATCTGAGGTGTAGCTCAGTTTCTGCGTAAAGGTAACTTACCATCATGTCTAACACCTTCACACAAAGACAGCCTAGCCTTACAGTCATTAAATCAGTGCAGGGCTTCCATACAAAACTGAAACTAACAAACAAAATAACCCCACTACAATAAAACAACGTAATACAAGTTTATATTAAGTTTTTGACAAGGTACAAAGATTTTCAAACACATCTGCTGTGAAAATGACCATTAAGTGTAAGTCTGTCTCTGGGAATGATGATGCTCAAGAAAAATTATCAGCTTCTAGAGAAGGCTTTACTTCAGTCTCACAGGTAGCTGAAACAGCAGAGAAACACTTTCTGTGAAAACACTGCTTTGAAACAACTACAGATATACAGTATAAATATGATCAGGGCATGGCTACAGGAACAGGCTTCAGATACTTGCCAACTAGGGCTTCTGGTTTTCTCCATGGTTGTAAGCAATGACTCAGAAGGGAGGATGTGAAACAAATGTGAAAAACCGCTGAAGGATCAGATGGTTATTCCACAGAGGAATATAAGTAAAGCATTGTCCAGTCTCAGATACCATGATCACTTTAAGATCTTTGTGAAGTGCTTCTACCTGCAGGTTACTTGAATGCCAATGGAAGAAAATCTAGTACCTTCATAATTTTTGTATCAGCTCTGGTAGGATAATATATTATCAATTGTTGCACTAATGGGAAAAATGATGCTCAGAGATCCAAACTATTTTCTCAAGAAACTCTTGACCTGTTGCATAACTTCATTGATAGGAGTACATTTTGCTTTCAAAAAAGTAAAACAGGCAGCTCTGAGAGGAACAGTTTGTAAAAATCAGTGGTGAAACAAACTAAAGGAGTATTTGTGAAAATGACTGGACTTCTAAATTCCACCTCTCGCATTATTATATTAATGGGGTTTACAGATATTGAGGTTATGGCCCTGCACAAATAACCTTCTCTCTCTGCACACATTGTTTTCCCAATCATACTTCCAGACTAGTGAGAACACTTTATGCTGAAATTGGTGTTCACATTTGAAGCTCCTGAAGTCTTTCTGATCTAGTCATGCCATACAGGGCATACTATGTGCCATACAGGGCATGTTGTTTTATGGCACATTGTTCTCCTTCTATTTCACTCTTGTGGCATCCTTGCCATCCAGAGCTTGGCTGTTCTGGATGTATTCTGATTGTCTGTGGAGGTATTGAGACAGGGTTTTACAGAGTAAAAAACAGATACATGGTCTTCTCTAACAAGATTCAGGCCCTAGTTTTTGGTGTGGTGCAGGAAGTGCTTTGTTTTGGTGCGTTCCCTGTTCTTGGTTTGGCAAGATGATGACACAATATTCTGTGGGAACAGAAATATATTTTGTGAAGCATAATGATGTGAACTTGTGAGATAAGTGCTGGTGCAAGAAAACAGCTCTTTCTGTTCCTGCTGATCTTCCAGGTGACTGCTTAAGTGCTGCTTGTTAGCACTTAAGGCAAAGACTGCATTATTAGCCTTAAGGTTGCTGAGAGAGGCTGTAAATACATCCTCTAGCCTTTGCCAGTATTGCCAAGCTTTTGGCTGGGTTTCTTTGCTGCAATACTGTTTCCGAGGTGATAGAGTAACAGAAGAATTTAGGTTGGAGAAGATATCCAAGACCATCAAGCCCAAGCATTGATCAAACACCACTATGCCCACTAAACCACAGCACAAAGTGCAACATCTATTTGTTTTCTGAATGCTTCCAAGAATGGTGACTCTACCACTCACTAGGCAGCCTGTTCCAATACTCAACCACTTTGTCAGTGAAGATCTTTTTCCTAATATAGAACTTGAATCTTCCTTGGCACAACTTGACACCATTCCCCTTTTCCTATTGTTAACCGCCTGGAAGAAGAGACTGATCATCATTTCACAACCTTCCTTACAGGTTGTGGTGTACAGGTTCAAAGTGAGTCTGTCTCCCCTGAGACATTTTCTCCAGCCTAAACCCCAGCTCCCTTAGCTGTTCCTCAGAGGATTTGTGCTCTGGAACCTTCATAGCTCTGTAACCTTCTCTGGACATGCTCCAGCACCTCCATGTCCTTCTTGCAGTGAGGGGCCCAGAACTGGACACAGGACTCAAGGCTCAGCCTCACCAGTGCTGAGTACAGGGGGACAATCCCTGCCCTGTCCTGCTGGCCACATTGTTGCTGCTACAGGCCAGGATGCCATTGGCCTTCTTGGCCACCTGGGCACACCCTGGCTCATGTTCAGTTGCTGTTACCAGCACTCCCAGGTCCTTTTCCTGTGGGCAGCTTTGCAGCCACTCTGCCCCAGCCTGTGGCGCTGCCTGGGGTTGTTATGACCCAAGGGCAGGACCTGGCTCTGGGCTTTGTTGAACCTCACAGCCTTGGGCCATGATCCAGCCTGTCCAGATCCCTCTGCAGAGCCTTCCTAACCCCCAGGAGATCAACAGTCCCACTCAGCTTGGTGTCATCTGCAAACTGACTGAGGGGGCACTTAATTCCCTCATCCAGATCATCCATTAAGACATTAAACAGAACTGAGCCCTGTACTGAGCTCTGGGGAACACCACTGGTGACTGGCCACCAGCTGGATGTAACTCCATCCACCACCACTCTCTAGGCCTGATCATATGGCCAGGTTTTTAGCCAGTGAACAGTGTGCCTGTCCAAGCCACGAGCAGAGTTTCTCCAGGAAAATGTTGTGGGAAACGGTGTCAAAAGGCTTTACTAAAGTTCAAGTAGAAATATCCACAGCCTTTTCGTCATCCTTTGAGGTTGTCCCCTGATCCTAGAAGGGATTGCATTGGTCAAGCAAGATGTACATTTCACAAATTCTTGCTGGCTGAGCCAGATGCCCTGGTTTTCCTGTATATTGCTGATAGTCCTAAGGCCTGTATTGGGTAGTCATGAAAAGTAATAATTTACTGCAATTTTCCTGGATAAGTGAGGAGCATGAATCTTGAACTAGTCAAAAAGATTTTGCTTAACAACACATACTGGAATTGATTTTGTCTCTCTGATTCAGAAACTTGGGCTGGGATTGGAAGTCTGTGAAGCCATAATTCAATGTTTTCACCTTCTGCTTTTTCCCCATTGACTTTTTCCTGAAGGAACAGGTAGAAAGTGTTGCTCTGTTAAAGAAGGCCAGAGATCAAAATGCTGCACAAACTGTCCCTGTCGTGCAGCACAGTTACTCAAGAAGTAATGCCAACAGTCACATTGAATTGAACATTCTGTAGTTGGTGGTTGTCTCTTCCTGTGATAGATGAGTCAGAGTCCGGTTATCGAGGATCTCTGTACACCATAAACCTTGAAATCTAGCAAAACACGTGGTTTCACAGAAATTACTTTTCAGAACTTAATCATATTCACAAATGGTACTAACATGTCTAAAGGCTAAAGGGACCAAGGGGGAGGTCACTACTACACTACCACAGCAGAACTGTCAGGCATTCTGGGTACCAGGGCCTGAAGACCCACAGTTTCTTATCTTAGTATGAGTAGGCAGAAAAATCTGCATTGTGATTATGTTGCAGCTGCAGCAGTGTCTGATGTAATTACGGCTTCCCAAAAAGTGAGTCTGGAGCATGAAGAGACCCGGTCTCAGGTCTGTCCTACAGAGGTCACTGCAAACTCACTTCTGAAACAACTGCAATGCTGGTTTGCAGTATTATCACACTAACACTGAATGCAGGCTGAAGTGTCTGTCTATCAACAGTATTTATTTACATCTCTTACCTATTTACACGGTGACAAAAATATCGTGTATCCTTCACAGACAGATTCAGTGTAACCTTGAGAGCAAGACATTAGTAAACATTGTGTTTTGACTTAACCTCTCTGAGCCAGGAAACAGAAAAAATTAGGACTCCAGTTTATCTTGTTTTTTAAAGATGGACACTGAACTCTTAAGTTAGAATAAAACCTGCAGTCTTGGACTTCTGAATTTCTCCCACCTGAAGCAGATTTGCGATTTCACAGATGTCTGTGACATTGTTTCTGTGATTTTTGGTGAAAGCTTCTTATTGTTTGTTAATATTGAAGAGCAGTGAAATAAATTCAAATTAGAAAAAAGCTAATAGTACCTTTGAAAAACCATTTTCAACACTTGGATTGAACCTCAGATTGCATTTAGGGAAAAATTTTCTCAGATGCTAACCCTCCATTTAATGGCAATGTGATTATATTAAATAACAGGTTTAATTTTTTGGATTACTGTTCAAGTGTTTATCTACAGTGTTGCAGTGCAAGTGGTGAAAGAAGACATAGTAATTATTTTCCCCTGACACTGTTTTAGGAACATGGTTTCCAAACCACTGAAATTAGCTTTAGGAAAAAAGCCCAATTCATGCTTCTGTCTACATCCTACATTAGTATTTGTGAAGTTTATACTAAAGGACAATATGGAGGCTCACAGCTGGATTAGGACCTCAAAGTGATTTAGACCTTGATTCATGAACTTACGGAAGTTCCAGCTTTGGCTGCGGTGGTGTTCAGCAATAGCTGCTCTGTCTTGAGCTGGATAATCATAAAACCCTAAAAAAAATCACCTCATGATCTTATTATGCCATGTAACAGAAATGATCATAGGAGTTGTGATTATAACAGGCAATTAAACACAGAGGTGGCTGGGTTTTTTCCACCTGCTTTTTATATTACTATTTTATTAGTTTAGCCTGAAATTTAAAAAAGATTCACCATGTAATGTTAATAGTTGGCCAACTATTGGCCAACTATTGGCTACTAGTTGGCCAACCCAAAAGTATCATCCAAAGCAGAAAGGAGAATAAAATTCTATTCTATTAAGACCTGAGGTGCTTGTGGCCTTTCAAAGTACAGATTTTGAGGAGCCCAGGAAGATCTGAGTAGAAAAGTGGGATGTCAAGCTCTCAGTAAATAAGACCCAGTGCCTCATTCTCATGTTTACTCTCTCTCTTTCACAATATATCAGGGCCAGTAGGACAGTCCTGGCTGGGCAAATATATCCCATGAAATGAGGCACCCCAAACAGTATAAATATACTTGGCACAGGAGAGAAGCCAACTGAAGAGACAGTCTGAAGTTTTCCCCCTCCCAGACACCATAACATCAAAGAAGAGAAGCATCTGTGAATGTATTAATGGTGCAGCAACGAAAGTTAATTAGCATCTACTTTAGAGATTAGGTTTTCATTTTTGCCCGTATACAAAGGCATATGCTCTGAAAAATCATTAGCTTGAGGAAAGCTCTTCTGTCTACTCATGCTTTCTAGACAGACAGCATTTCTTTTCGTATCTTCCTTCTTTTCCAGTGTCTCTACCTTGTGAGATACCGAAACCCATGACTGCAGTCCAGCTAAACACTTAAAACTTGTTTAATTTTAAGGTTTTTAATATTTTTTTATTGACATCAAACCAATTTAAGTCTTTGAGATGTTTCCCTGTAATAGTAACATGCAGTGGTATGAAAATTCCAGAAAAAAACCCAGGGCAATGCAATAAAAATGTTAATAAGTATTGACAGTCATCACTAGCATGCAGTATTGTTGTATTTTAATGGCTATAGGCTTTCATTAGACATTGATACAATTACTTTTGATTGGATTCTTGAGTTTATATATGTGCATATGTGTAGAAATATATTCTCCCTACAGATTTGGTATCTCTTGCAAAAAATAGCTGATGCCAAAGCTCCTGGNTCATTACAAGTGTAATCAGGAAGCTAGAAAAGGAAAGGAAGGAGATCTCATTAAGTATTACAGCACTTCTCTGAAAACCTTGGAAGATTTTTCTCTTACAGCTAAAGCTCACTGGATTTGCTTGTCTAATCCTTATATTGTAGAATTTTACTGACAGTGTACTCAAGTCAACTCCATTTAAATCCTTGAATGCCAGAGATTTTTGTGGAACTGCAAACTCCTTCAGTTACAGAGCACAGAAGTAAGTTGTTTTGAATTAAGAGATTTTAAAAGGGAGTTTTAGTGTCCTTACAAAATTAATTAAGGATATAAAAAAGTAACATTTTGGAAGGATAGGAATGTGTTTTTAGCAGTGTAAAGGAAATAGATAGAAATGTACCTAAATTGCTTATAGATTTGTATTGTCAGGCTCACAGAAATTAGTGAAGTGCATAGGCATACCATAGAGTAGAATTTTGAGTAGTATAAGAAATAATAAGTAAAAATGCAGCTTATTAATAAATTTAGGTGCACTTGCGGATTTTTGATCATTTCTGAGACACATCA
>VZTN01000493.1:61031-81823 GCA_013400515.1 Erpornis zantholeuca
ATTGTACTTGGTCACTTAATGTCATGGCTGATTTAGATAATGTGAAGGCAGTTGACCTTACTGAAACTTCAGGTTTTTGAGAATGGAGAAAGGAAAAGAGGTGTTCTTGATGTTAGAGCTCAAGTCATTGCTTGGCTTTGATTTTTCCTCCTGAGAGACCATATAGAGCTTGTACTTTGTTTCTCGTAACCTGTAAAGTGACAAAGTTAGCCGTCATGCGCAGTCTTCTTTCATCTATTACTTACTGTAATATAATTTATTTGTATTTATGTATTTTTTTTTGAACAGGCATACAGAGTGGATTTTTTACTGACTTTGGATTGATATCAGTCATAGATGTGGGTTTGTAAAAACACACTCTGATTACATTAACTTCTTAAAAAGGAATAGGAGGTCATACCCTATAAGCCATCAGACAGTAGATATTCCTCATGGACCTAGGATCATCTGTGGACAGACCTCACCTACCAGAATTTCATTCAGGAACACTCTGCCCATCTTCAAATAGCAGCACCCCAATCCCAGGTACTGGAAACTTGTCTGCCAGCCTGCACTTGGAGGAGGGATAGCTCCTCAGATCAGTATCACTGACAGTCCTATTCAGTCCCTCACCCTAAAGTCCAAGAAACTTGTGGTTACAAATGAGAACTCTTTATTACAAGTCCTACAGCTCCCAGAACTTCCAGCCCCACAGTTTTAAAAGCTAAACCAGCAAGAATTTTCAAATACTTTCTTCCCATGCAGAGGTGAAGGTAATATTCATTTTCCTACTGCCATCAGCAACAGCAATATTTTTCCAGTAGCACACATCCAGATGATATTGGTTTAAGTAGATGGAAGCCAGTCATTTCTTTACCACTCTTTTCCTACAAAGGAAGAGACACTGCGACAGGATGTCTTGACATTTTCCATGAAAGAAATTCTTAATTTGATTATGCTCAGGGACTTTGTATTACACAACAGTTGCTCAGAATCACTGAGTTGTCCTAAGATTCTTTATAAACAGTGTAGCTTGACTTTGCTTTGCTAACCTAACCTTTTGACTCAACAAATCCAGAGAGTAATTTTATGTTCTATGGCACCAGAATTTTGTCAGTGGTATCAGGAATACTCCTTGAATGCATGAACACACCTTTCCACTGGTGACTAACAGCTGCCTACTGATGAAAGCAGCAAAAGTCATGCTTTTTTAAGGTGTCTAGGCTGGACATGCTGTAGAGTGTTTTGTCTTGACCATAGATTTGCAATTCATTTCTAGAAATTACTGTTTATGCTGTAGAAATCAATGATGCATAACTCTCACAAAATTTGGAGTCTAGTTCTCTGTAAGTGCTTGTGCATCAGATGAGAAAGTACTTGACCGTCTGGTCTTAGGTCTTAAAATTCAAAATGTAAC
Organism: Erpornis zantholeuca; assembly: GCA_013400515.1. Taxonomy (NCBI): domain Eukaryota; kingdom Metazoa; phylum Chordata; class Aves; order Passeriformes; family Timaliidae; genus Erpornis; species Erpornis zantholeuca. The sequence goes on from VZTN01000493.1 coordinate 62,428, forward strand.
ATTTAAATTTGTAATACCTCTTGACTCTGGTCATGGTGGAGATGCGGATGTTCCTTTGGAGGAATTTTTTATCATATTTCCAAAATTTACTGTACATAGACATGAGAATTTAATGTACAGAAAAGAATTAAGTGGTCTAAAATTAAATAAATTAAATAAATCAAATAAATTTAAAAAAGACTTGGATTGATATCCAAGCGAAAATGGAGAAAAGGAGACAGATTACCCATTTTATTCCGAGTGTGTTGCTTCTCTCCATTTTTCTTCACTACTTTCCTTTCAAAACTTAGGAAGTCCATCCTGCTTCCGCAAACTTGAGACCAGTATCATTCCAGAGCTAGTTGAAAGTTAACTGCACTTTGAGTGCTCTGCTGAGTCAGACCAGTGGTAATGCATATGCATGTTCATTGCATGACCTCTGAGATCACTGATGTGGTGCTCGAAGTGCTGGAGATGGTGGGTGTAATCCACAGCACATACAGTGAAAAGAGGTGGACTCTCCACATGGTAGTTTTGGAGGAACTTTTCTATCTCACTGTCAGTACAAGTAGAGCCTGATTCTTGCTGTCTTCAAAATTATATGTTTAAAAACTGAGAATCTGTACTGGGATCTTTAAAGTAGCCCTACATAGCTAATCCATCTACAGAATGTGTGGCAGAGCAGCATGGGAAGAGAACATCAGCCAGTTTGGTGTCCCTGCTTTGTGGATTTTGAACTGGAATTTTTATCTGCTGTGCCTGTTGCACTGTTCCTAGATGCTGTCAATTCTGCCTCTCCTCAGCTTGATTAGCTTGCACATATGTTATGTACTCCACTCTTTTGTGGGATAGCAAGTAGAAAATTCAGCTGAAGGGCCGGCATTAGGAAAGATTATGTATAAACAGTGTGGATTCTGTAAGATACTATGGACTTCAGATACCACCACTGGTCTTCAATGTGTCTCATCAATGCAGATCTTTTTGCAGAAGTTTTGTTATGGAAAATAATACAATTATTTTTACTGCTTTTTACTAAAGAAAGTAATCTCTTTTAAGGTGTGTAAGTTTCAAACAGTTCAAATCAGACTGTGATCTAGTCCAAAAGTTACATATTCAGGGATTTAGTATCAGCATATCAGCATATCACTTTATGCACATGTGAATAGTAATTTTGTTTTTAGAAAGTCTAGTAGCTATTCTTACTGCTTGTCTCATTCATTCCTATGTCCAGACAGTAGACTTGTGAGTGTGAGCTGGACCATGTTCAGGCATATCTTGAATATTCTCATGTTTCATGTTGTAATAAAAATCCTGAATCTTTCTGAAAACAACACATACTTTGTGAAAGCATTAGTATGTTCCACACTTCTACTTGTTTCTCATATTCAGTCAATGAAGAGATGTTTTTGAAGTTCATTGAGAAGTATTAAAGATAAACATATCCCTGCTGGTGTAGGTAGTTGTAGGAGGTAGCTGTGGGAATAATTAGAGAGGTCACTTTGTATTTTTCCCTCAGCATTCCTGGGGGAACACTGCAGGAGGGAGGATCCTGCTGGAGGAGTTAGAGCCTTGATCTGAATCACAGAGGTCCTACATAACATGCATATGAAAATTCATTCAAACTTTAAGAGCAGTAATATGATATATTGTACTCTTAAAGCAGCCTGGATTTGTCTGATGGAGAATTTTTACTGTATGCAAAATGCCGTGCTGATGTGCTGTTAGTCACATACCTGCAGCTGCAGCACCTCCAGCCGCTGCGCTCAAAATCTAGTGGAAAGGTCCAGCATGGACAGGGGAAGGGGAGAGGCAGCCTGGCAGCCTGGTGTTTGGTCTTACTGTGACTGCAGTTTGAGCTGGTGTGTCTGGCAGGATTTTCAGTGATTTTGAGCGGCTCACAATTGTCATGAGTGCCTTAGCCAGCTCCCTATGTCCTGTTCTCCCGAGCAGCAGGTAACACTACATGTGGGAGGAATTCAAGCCTTGAAACCAGTCTGGCCTTTTGTTCTACTTTGACTTCTCTTCTAGAACCAGTACAGTCAGCATGTGGGTGTGTGACGAGGACTGTTTTGAAGACTCGACATCAATATACTTGAAATGGAACTTGAGGAAGCGAATCTGGACATCTGTTCTCCAAATGGGGCACTTCAATAAGAAATACATAAACTTGTGCAGGTAGTCATGGACCTCCTTTGTTGTCCTTTTCCAGGCATTGAACAGACAGCTGTCATCTTCCATTTCTGCGGTTCCTGCAGTTGTTGCTTGTTCCTTGGCATGAAAGAAAATTGTGTATTCTATTTTCCGTTTTCTGGCAAATGTGACTGTAATTTTTTTTTCTGGTAAAGTGAGTCAATTAGCTCATTTGTTCGTGTCTAAAATGGCTTGTTGTCTGTTAGAGATCATTAGGGCCCTTCCTTATTCTGGAAATAGGTGACAGACATTACATCTTGATATTTGATTTGATTTGATTTTCCCCCCAGAGACCATGAAAGAAGAAACAACTCCAGTGCTGCTAAGCTGTGTGAGAACTGTGAACTTGGCTGGGGAGGATAATTTCTCTCTAGTTGCCAAAAGAGCCTTGTTTCACTTTTGAACAATAACCACACAGGTCTGTGAGGAGTGTTATATGCTGAAGTGTTAATCAGTAAGCAGCTTGAGCCACACTTGAAATCTCTTTACCATACTTATTTTGCTCTCTAGTACTTTTGTTTTTTATGTGTCAGTTGGCACAGCCTGAAAAAAAAGACATTCATCAGTATTCTGTGCAGTCCCTTACGCAGAAAGCTTTACTCAAGACTCCCTTTCTTTTTTCAGTTGTTTTCTATAATCAATAACCAGGCAGTTTTAAAGTCTGGTTATTGATGATGTTTAAGTATGACAAAGCAGGTGATAATGATCTTAGTTTTATCCAGCTTGACTCATTTTTCAGCTTTGCATATCTTTTGCTGGCTTTGATATGCTTGAAAAAACAACACAGAATCCATCAAGGCAAGGAAATAATTACTGGCAGCTCTGGTAGTTGTTTGGGGAAACCCATCCAAGATAATAAGGATGGGCCTTGGTGGATTCTTTTTTCTTGTCTAGGACTTTCCCAAATGGCACAGCTGTGAATGTGAGGCTCCTGGAGTTTAAAACTTAATTACTTTTAGGGGCTGGATGAGCTGCAGTCTTGGATGGACTTGAGCAGGTTCACTGTTGCTCTTAGTATGCCTCTCCTAGAATGTGCAAGAAGTTTATTTAACTTTATATAAAAAATAGTGCATAGGTTCCTGTTGCAAGACACTCCTTTGGAGTGCTTATTTCAGGCTTATTTCTTTTTTCCCCTATCTTTTGTTTTTCAGGCGTGGTTCAACTCCTGAACATAAATGATGTTTGGGCAACTCTTAAACAGGAATGACAGCTGGAAGGCAATGATTTACATTGACTCTGTATTTTACAATCTTTATCTTAAAGATTCAGACCTATGTTTAAGAACAAAATGTTGAAGAAAATAAAAAAAGCTGGTGATGCCAAAATGCATGTTGGACTATGTATTATAAAGCCCCCAGGCAACTTTAAAAAATGCCCTGAAGATTCTTAGGCTTAATGCCGAAAGGGAGCTACTTTACACAAGAACTGTAAAACCACTCAAGAGTATTAGGCATATTGCCAACAGTTACCCATTCTGTGTTAAGAGTGTATTTTAATTTCTCTCATACCAAGTCTTACACCCTTTACCCTCCACTTTATTGAGCTGGACAGTGAGATTTAAAATTATGGCAGCCATCCAAAATGTAGTACAGCAAGATGTTGGTTTAAGTAAGGCTCATATTTCTTTAATTTTCACAGACCAAATATTATTCTTTTTGATTGGGGAAAACCCAATGGAGGGGATGGGATGTATTTATCAACAGCTTTATGCCACCTGTTTTCACTATGGTGACAGCTTGTGGTTTTCCTCCATAGTCACTGATGCTTATTTAAGTCATCCCAAAATTGGCTAATGACTTTTGTATTCTCCAGGTTTGCAGAGAGGAAAATTTGATGCCTCAGGTCAAGCCACTAAAAACAAGAAAACCAAACCAGATCAAACTATTATATTTTCACTTTACTCTAAGACTCTTCAATTCTAGTTTATGTTTTTTCAGTTTTGTTTTATCACCAGGAGATGGCACTAACAAAATCTGTTTTCATACAGAGAGATGTATGTTTCAGCCACCTTTTTATAGGGGAAATTTTAATAAAAATCTGGTTGAAGTATGAAGGTTCTGCAAGTTTTGTACCTGAAGATTCTTGAAAACTGTATTGAGGCCACCTGGTCCTCTGGGTGAATTAATATTTCACTCTTTTGGTATGAATATGGGTAAGTCACATAAATTTCCTGTGCCTCTAATCTTTTTGTTGGCAATTTTTTGAGAAGTTATTTTTGCATTCATAAAGTGATTTGAGATCTCCACTTACAGCACAATTTATTGTTGTCAAACACAAAATTAATTTTAGACCTGCATGTACATGTATAGAGAGGGAACAGGTTGTCTGTGCCTTTTCATAGAGGAGTAGGCTACCAAAAAGCTGTCCTGTACACACGTTAGCATAGAAGTGTACGAATACTAAATTTTGTAGTTGTACTTGGCATTTTGGCATATTTCTGTTGTGTCCTTCCAGACCTATATTGCCTTTCCTAGCACTGCTGTAATATGATCTTCACCATGGTAGTGTGTTTCTTTATTTGGTCCCTGCTGCTGCAGACCTGTTAGATGGTGTTGAACAGGAAGCAAATTGTTTGCTTTGGTTTAGCTGCTCTCTCATACCCCTCACCAATGAAAGAATTGGGAAGAGAAGCTGCCCTTCTGACATCTATTCCATATATAAAATACAAAGTGATCTTTCATTTACTTTCAGGGTTCTTGCACAGCTCTAAATGCATGGAATACTCCTGCAAGGAGCAGGGAGTCGAAGTTAATAATTTGTACAGGCCCATTCCAACTTGAAATGTGCTGTGATTCTATGATTCTGTGATTCTACAAGTCGTCTGTGAATAAAAGTGAGAATGGTCTGAAGAAATCAGGAATTGTCTGCACCAAAAATCCTGAGATTTTTTACTTTTCTGTTTTACTTATGCCTAGTCTTTCCAAAGCTCTATTTTGTAATTAGTGCTCTCTCAGAGCTCAAGGAACCTGTGGCAAAAAATAAGACTTTTTTAAAGGACCATGCTTTAATGTTTGAACTTCGGCTTGGCTTGGACAATTAACTGTCTTAACATGTACGTGACCTGTTTCTAACTGGGTTATAAACAGCTCACACGTGTCCCTCTGTCTATGTTTCTGTTCCTCTTATACCTTCCAGGCTAAATTTCATCTCAGGCCACTGAGGTGTTTGCAGGCGTTTTACCTTATACTTCAAGTAGTGGAGCATGTGTTTCCCTGCTAGTGGTAAGAGTGTACACCATTTTTTCAGCAGAGTTGAGATACCAGCTCAATATGCATTGCACGCAGTAGAAGGGGCACTAGGCAGGGAATACAGAGATGAAGGTATGCATTTAACTATCATATTTTAGGGTCTAAGTCAAATACTGCCATTTTGTACCGATGTTTGTCAAATTCTGCTTGTGGTATGCATGGCCTTCAGTTTTTTCATAGACATTGGTTTTAGAGAGATTTAGAATGATTTAGATGTCAGACAGCTATGTGTGCTGCTGAAGCTGATTAACTGTTCAATTTTTCCAGAAGCTGGAAATCAGCTCCATTCCCCAGAATGTGGGGGACCAGAAGTTCCTCCAGAAGGGCATGCAAAGAAGACATCTCACATGAAATATAGGAGGACCTGGGGCAAGAGGAGGGAATGAGCTTTTTCCTTCTGTGAGCCCTTTCCCTCAGTCTTGTGACATGGGATACAGCTGAATCCATAGGCCCTTCTGAAAAAACAAACCCCAGGCAAACAAACCACATGTTCAGGCAATATCCTCCAGTTGCAGCTCTAAATACATGACATGGAAACTTGAGATAAAAATCTCATTTTGTTGAGGTTTTATGTACTCAATCCTGCAGATACTATGTGGTTGATAAAATCAATGATTTAGGTGGTTTTTCCTGGGCTTTTTAGAGAAGTCCATCCCTATTTAGTCTAACCATTTGACATATTAATGATGTGGTGGCTGTGTGTGGGTTTAGTTGCTGGCTGGAGTTAAACCATGACACTTTGTTAGAGGTTTCAAATGTTAATGAGAAGAGAGCCTTTCTATAGTGGATTATTATGCCACCACCTCCTCAGGTTTTCACTTTAACGGTGAGTCTCACATTTTTGGCTGAGGACAGTACCAAGCTGAGAGGTCAGTAGAAGAGATATGCCTTCCCCAGCTTTCACTATTATAACAAAGCAGTTGCTGTGTAACATTTCCCTTGCAAAATCTCTGTAAAGAGTTTTGACATGGCAGATGTTTGCATGGCAGGCCCATACTGTCCATGGAACATCTCCAGGGCATGAGTCTCCTGTTGGTGCTTGGCATGGTTGAACTGCAGCCAGTTAGAAGTACTGGTGTCCTGGTTGACACGTGGTGGGTGCAATAGTGAGGAAGCTTCTGGCTTCCCCACTGCACTTTCCCCTTGCAAATGTGTCCAAAAGACTGAAAATTTAGTCCCCTGAAATGATAACAAATCTTGCTCCAGACAAATTCCTGTTGAAATCAGTGGTGTACCCAGAAATTAATATTTGGGCTCTAGTAAGGGATTTCTTTGCACATTGGTGTAATTTATCTGCAATGTCAGAATTGTTCTGCAGAATTTCCTGTGGCTTTCAGGGCAGCTTGATAGGGTAAAATGTTACTTTCTTTCAGAAGGCATTCCTTTGTGTTCAGAAAAAGTTGCTTTGTCTTACTCTACCTTAGTACTCCTTATTTTTTAATGAAATTAAGCCTTAAAATTTAGTAAATTTTACTGGCAATGATTAGGAACAAGAAAATATGTTTAAACAATTGTGAGTGGATGCAGTACCTGGTAATCACATGCCTTTCCATTTTTACTTCCTTGCAGTGTCTGCGCATTTTTTCCTTTAAAATCAATCAAAAAAACAAAAAGAAAATAAAAAAGAGAGAATGTGCTTGGCCACTGCTATCTCGTGGATATCATCTGCAGGGAAATAAACTCCGTCAGATGAAAATCTCCTACTAAAGAAGCCATATTTGGTTCTCCAGTAGAGCAGTGGAATAATGCTCTTTCCCTGAAGTTTTATGGAACTGGTATCATCTGCAGGAGAATCCAGGTCTTTCTGCTTTTATTTAGTAAAAATAATTTACAGAATTGAGATTTGAAGAATTAATTACTAAAATATTTAACAGTAGATTAAAACTAGTAGATTAAAAAGCACAACTAGATTAAAATTTGCAATGTGACTAAAATGCCAATGACAAGTATTAAGAGCTTGCAAATTGAACATGGCAAATGCCAACTAGAAATGGCAAGCTTCAAAATCACTTTTGCCCCAAAATATCCTCTCCTTTTCTTACTGATCAAAGATAATACTAAAAGCATAAGTCATTAAATTTGGCAGACTTGCTTTCTGTGTCTGTGTTCTCTAAGTGGTTTATCTCTACTGAGTAGTACTAAGAAGGTTTTGGAAATGGAATCTCCATGCAATGTCTGATCCAATTTTCCAGTTGCAAGTGGAGGTAACAGCTGTTAATGCTGATGGAGAATGCTGGTTGGCCTTTATAAAACAGATATGCCAAACCTTACGAAGTTCTCTAAATTAACTTGTTAGAAAAATAGGATAGCTAACATAACTAGAGAATAGACTAGGGCTAGGTGTTAACTACAGCTAACATAAAAAAGAGAAGAGTAAATGCAGTAAGAAGAGAAATCAAAGTGTTTATTCATCAGTGCCCGGTGGTTGTTACGTATAGAGTCCTTGCTGGCAACCAGTGCAGGGATTTGGGTGCAGTGAGGCATGGTTCTTTCCAGTCCTTTGCAAACTCTTTGTGCCTGTGTCCCCTGAGATGTGATGTTCTGTCCACCCACAGCCGTGCTTCTGCTCCATTCTGGCACTGTGTTGTACCCAGTAGTCTCCCAGCCCTTTCTCCCTCCACTAGCCCAGCAGCTGCCAAAAGCTGCCCAGCAGCTCCTCTCTTCTCCAGGGGTGACCTTGATGCTGCCCCTTCTAAAAGGAGCTCATGCAGTCAGGAACGTGCTGCTCGGGTGAAGTGGTCCCAGCTTCTTTGGATTTTCAGGAGCTGTGTGACAGATGATCTTGAAAGCATGTTGGGAATGATTGTTTCTTCAAGAAAGAAGAAATATTATCATGTCATTTCCAGAAAAAGGTTCAAGAAAGGTTTTGAATTCCCCTTCAGAGAGGCGATTTCTTGTCTCGATTATGTTTTATTAACATTATAATTTATTCAGGTTTTGTTAGTTTTGAACACCAAGAGTGATGATTTCATATGAACATATGAAATTGTACAGGTTTTTCTGTTAAGGTGGTATTTAGTACTAACTGGACAGAAGATGGAGATACAGAAATGACAAAGTTCTCTCTGCTTTTCAGTATCCTCAGATCTTGGGGTTTTGATGGAAAATGTTTCTCTTCATTTCACCTGAATGTCATTTTTCATTATTTTGCCTCTTTTTTTTAATGTTACTTGAGTACATTCAACTAGTGTTATATTCTGCCTTTTGCACAAAAAAAGTTACCTGTACTTTACAGTTAAGCAATACAGTTTGTCTGTTTTCTGAGACTTGAGTGAGATTTGGCCTTGTAAAGGCCTTGGGGTTACCAGGAGTTTTACTGTGAATATTTTGGAAGTACCCTAAGTATGTGTTTTGAACACAAAGTTTAAAGAAGGAAAAAGAAATCTCTGTATGCAGTTTAGTAGTTTTTACTTAGAAAGTTAAAAAGAAAATAGATACTCTTACTAAAATGGCCCTTGAGAAAGCCCAGAATAAATTAATAATTCATGCTTTATTCAAATACCAGTATATTATGACAGGCAGTCCTCATCATTGTTGACATACCACTTTGGCAGCAAAATACAGTTCTTAATTGTATAACATACACTTTAACATGTTTGTTCTCTCCTATTGAGGCTTTTTTAATGACTTATTTCAGAGTTCAGTTGTAGCATATCTGACCTAGATTTGAGCTTGCTTTTGTTGTGTACTACTGTTTGAACATTCATTAATACATCTGCAGTTGCCTGTCAAGTTCCAGCTAACCAAACTATAATTGGCCTGTCAATCAATATTCACAAATAAATGTTGTTCATAAAAAACTACTGACCCAGCATTGATGTCAATTAATTAGTGAAATATATTGTCTATTATATTCACAATCTGCTGTTTCTTGTGAATATTTTGATGCTTTTGGCACTAAAACATGACCGCTTGGATATTTATTTGCATAAGCAAGTAGCTATAAAATTAGTTGACTTTCAAATAGGAGGAAATGTTTAAAAAGTTTTAGTAATACAAGAGAAATGCTGTTCATCTTGGGGCTTCACGACCTGCTGGAAGATGGATTGGTCACGATGTGCCCTCCCTGACCAGCCCATGAGCAGTGGGATTGATAATGCTGGTCCCTGACTCTTCTTTGTCCAGAGATGTGCAAGGCTGGTTGGTTTCGTCTGCTTAAACTATACTGGGATTCTTGCTAGGTTTTCTGCACCACCAGAAGTGGCTTTCTATATTGACTTCTTATTGTGTCCATATCTTTCCCATCTTGCATGTACTTTCTCAACTACTTCCCTTTTTTGGTGTGAAATATGGTTACACTTCTTAGTTCCTTGAAAAAAGCCATTTATTTTTGAATGCATCATGTGTGTTCATAAGAGAACAGGGAAGTTTTTGGTCAGTCTTTTAACTTGAATGGATATTGAAATTATTTGTTTCACACGGTGGCTTTGTGTAATTGATAGTAAAATTGCTAACTCTGCCTAGAAACTTGTGTAAGACCAAACCCATTAATTTATTTTTTTCCCCTGTGTCTTAAATTCCTTTCTCACAAAAGAAAAATAATTTTCTTGCTAAATATGGAAGCTGCTAAATGCTTTGTAACTTTTATTGGCCTCATGACAGTCCTGTGCAGAAATTAGGTAGGGCTGATATCTCACTAGGATGTTAAACTTACTGGGTGTTTGAAATGTGTAGCATCTTTGAGTCTGCTGAGGGAAATACTTGAGAAACAAATGAATCAGACTACGTGTCTAGTTAGCTACTGGAAAACTATTCACCCATGCCTTTTCCACAGAATCTTCTGTGTGGTGATTACGAAAGGCTACTAGTCCCTATCAGTTGCGATGTGGGTAAGTCCTGGTGACCCCAAGCATCACAATTCTGTCTCCTTTCCCTCTATGACTGCTCTGTCAACATTTCTAGAAACGAGCATGCTTGTGCAGTGTGTGCCTTGGAGCTTCATCCTGTACCTCGGAAAACTGTGTCTTCTCGTTCTCATTTGTATCTTCTTGGCACTCTTCTTACCTTCCTACAGCTCAGCTTCTTCCAGATATGTCAACAGCAGTGATGGGAAAGGAAAACTAGCTACAAAGAGCAAGTACAGTGAGTTGTAATTCTGTGAGGTGGAGAAGCTGAAATTCGTGGCTTGCATGAATTCTCTCACTTGTGCAGGAAGAAAACAACTCCCCCAAGTCTGGTGAAGAGTCTAATATGAAAAACAAGTCTAAGTAGATATTGATTTTAAATTTTGCCTTTGACAGATGTAAATATTATCTGATATAGGAAACAGATGCTGAAAACCTTATGCCTCCTAGATACTACACTGTATAAAGTTAAGGGCTAATGGAAGTAAAGGATCATCATCTGTACCACAGGAGATGAAAATGCCAATATACATAGGGCAACCAGGATTGGAGTTAGAAAATGTAATTCAAATATAGATATAATTACTTACCGGCACTACTCTTGATTCAGATTTAGCTTGTAATTGGCTTCAGTTCTTATATGGGGTTTGTAAATCTGTTTTTATAGCTTTGGTCTTAATATTCAAAAGACTTATTTAGACTTGTGGATTTTCTTATCACTGTGCACTATCATTTTAAAGGAGAATAATACTATTTTTTATATTTACTTTGAAAGACAAATGGCTTCAAACCTAAAACACAGTGTACAAATCATCTGCATAGTAAAAGGAAAACGATTTTTTTTGGTGTGCATTCTGTAGAAGACTGTCACAAACATTGATAACTATGGTACTAGAAAAGTGCACTGAGGAGAAAATATGGCTATCCATGGGGCCTTGAGAGTGGGAAGATGAGTCCCACTGCTCTCTCAGAGTGTTCTGAAAATATGATCTGGGAGGTTCTTTATGCACAGCTGTGTCCTCTGTTGGACATGAAAACAGGCATTTTTACGTTTTTATTATCAAATAATACTGTGTAAATGTTCCCTGTTTCTATCACTAGTTTCATTTTTAATCTAAATTTTTTAAATTTACCTCTTCCATTGAGAGAGGTGGTAGCTCTGTGCAGGTGGGAAGGAAATTTCTTTCAGATTGTAACAACCTCTTGTCAAAAGCTGAAGTTGAAACTTTGCATGAACGGTTGCTGGAGCTGTTTACTTTTAGCATTTGTGGAGGAGTGATAGAAGTTTTATTAGAAAATGCTGGAGTTCTATAGAATTTAATAGAAAACAATGGTTATTGTGGCTATTTCTGTGGAAGTGTTGAATGTATACAAGAAAACTTTATATTGGTTTCTATATGTTTAAACTGGTTTATTTATTTAATTTTAATTAAATCCTGTAATATGGAATTCTGCATAGAACAGATTTTGTTGAAATTAATATGGTAAAATAGTGTTAAAGCCAATTGAGTTTGGATTACAAACTGCCAAAGATAAATCACTTGTAGATTAATAGTGTCTTTGAAAGGGTATATAGGACTTTTTTGTTCATCTGTCTTTTGTGAACTTTCCAAAAGCCTTGAATTGTTCTAGTAAAAGAAAAAACAAAGTGTTAAAGAAATAACAAAGCATCTGATTTTCTGACTGCAAACATTTTAAAAAATGTTTTGAATTATTGAAAGAAAACACCGAGCATGAGTATTTTCAGTCGTTTATACTTGGTTGTGAAGGGTGCGGTCTGAAGTTCAGATGACTTCATTCAATTTAGTCAGTTGCTGCCGCTAATGCAGTATAAGGTTTAGGGTTTGCTTCATAGAGTCTATTCTCATCCATTTTCCTGGTGAATATTCAAATTATTTACAGTACTTCTGCTTATTATCTATTTAGATGATAGTATATGTACATGTCCTAAATTTACATGCTCATTATTAATGCAGCACAAATTCAAAATTCAAGATGCAAGTACTTTATTCCTATGTACAAGTGAATCAAATAGTGTAGTTGTCTAACTTGTGCCCAGAAAAATAGTGGCCACTGATAACTTCTCTGTGTTTGTGATAATACTCTCACCATCAAAGCAAAAAACCACATCAGCGTCCTTTTTTATATTGCAGTAGGACGTGATGCCATATTTTGCTCTGTATATAAAAATAACCCCCAACCTACTGCACATGAAGGGAAATATCTGAATTGTAATAATGCCTGTTACCTTTTGTGGAAAACTGCTATTTCTTTCCCTTAACTCCAGTTTTGCTGCCTTCTCACTAGCCATTCCTGTTTAAGGTGCTCTGAGTTGTTGCTGATACTCTGTCTGCCAAAATCTGTGACTGCTACCACTCAAAAACTGAAAATTATGGAAATGTCTTGGTATCTGCACAGTGCCTGTGGCCATACCTCTCACCTGTCACTGGCTTTCTGTATATGTAATTTTGTCTGAAATGGACCCAGCCTGTGCATGTTGATAAACATTTTCAACATACTGCTGATCTGTATTCAGAATTTTACCACTTGATTCTTTGCATTAAACCTGTAATTGAACGTGGAAGGTGAATTCCTGGCAATGCTGAGTAGTATCAATCCTAAATTAGTGCTTGCGACAGGCTTGCGACAAGGTTAGTACTTGTCATTTCTGATGAACAGAAACTGATAGTGCGTGTCAGAAGCACCTTTGGGCAAGCAGTCCTTTAACAACAGAGGCAATGAAATCAAATAAGGTGGAGGAGGTCTGTAGAAAGTGTAACTTTTGCTTTCCAGTTCTCTGATTGTGGTTTTGTTTCCAGTCTATCTTCCATCATCCTTTTGCTCTAGTTTTTTCCCCATCATTGCTACTTTCTATTTTTAGACTTTTCAAAGCAGTGTTCAAATCACTTCTCAGTCCTCAATTTCTTTAGTAGAGTGATGGAGAGCTACTGTGACAGCACTCATGATAAAAAGCAATGTCCTAGTGTTAAAAATACCTACTTTATAATACAGCTACAGAAAGGCGTACATACAGACTAGGTATAGCTGCAGTGTGAAATGTCTGCATTTTGTTGATGCAGATTTCATTACTTTGCATTTGACTTTTGGTAAAACCGATACTAATTGAAATTGTATGTCAGAGCTGAACGTGTGTGAAGGGATACCTGTGGGAGGAAGAGGGAGAACAAAGTGTACATGCCCCATGTTTACTTAAGCATAGTATAATTCTGCCAGCTGGACAAAGGGACTATGCTGCTAATTGCCCTGCTACAAGCCAAGTGGAACACCGAGGACCAAATCTGTGTAAATGACATTCAGGTTACTTGAGAAGTTTCACAAAGCTGTTCTTCCTGAAGGAGAGACCTGGGAAGTATTGTGCCTCAGAGTTCACAGGTTTTGCTAGGCATATGCAGTTCTGGTTTATGTTCTTTTCTTTACTCTTAATTCTCTATTGTCTGCCTTTTTCTAGACCAACACTGTAGGGTCAGCCCTGGAGTGTGCACTGTCCTGTTGCTGGGCCCTGAGAGGAAAATGACTGTGTTAGTCGGGTAGTGCTTGTTTTTAAGCCTTCAGAAATGGTTACACTTTGTCTGATGCTGAGATCATCATGAGGTATAGGTATTAAAAGGTTTGCTGGCACTTTCTGAAAATCTGACTTTACATTTACAGAAGTAAAGGTGGGGACTGAGTGTGGTGCAATGAGCAGGTATAGGTTGGTAGCTGGACTGAGCAGGTTCTCCGTGGTTGTAGACATCATGGTAACATCTAGTTGGATTCTGCAGAGGGTAGCTGAAACACCCTGATTTTGGTATTTTTATACCGCCAGCTGATAAACATGAGCTCAGTGTCTTTGGTGTTGAGGGTGGAGGGCAAGCAGGGTCTTCTCAGTACCCTTGCCAGTCTGTCTTGGCTTGACTGTGAAAAGAAAATGCACATGAGTACACTTACAGATGCCTCTGTGGTTAAAAAATATTGATGAATGTCAAGTCACTAGTACCATTTGTGATACCATGCAGTGCCTTCTAGCACTCATTTTATGTGTAATAAGTAACTCAGCAGAAACATCAAGGAAAAAAAGAACATGTAGAACTATGTGTTTTTAGCAAAAGATGTATTTACAACCTAGGGTTTTAATGTGGGGAAGAATATATTTAGTGTGATCTTTAACTTTTTTACTCATGGTTGATTTTTATAAAAGTAAATTTGTCTTTTATTGGGAGGTGTTGATTTATAAGTAGATTTGGGAGTATTCAAGAATACAAGAAAAATACATTCCTATTCTTGACTAATAAAAATGCTTTTTCAAGAGCTCTAGCAATTAGCCTACTTTTGCACAGTCACAAGCAAACATCAGGATCCTGTGCAAACAATAACAATGATTTTTTTTTAGTGACCTTTATTTTGCATTTCTTTGTATATTCAGTTTTGGGGATTCTGGTTCAAGAAAGGTTGTGAATTCCTCAGTCTCTGAGGAGACGTAAAAAGCTTTGTAATATGTTAAACAAGAAAGAAGGAATCCACATTGATTGGACTTTAAAAAAAAGTGCTGAAAAACAAGAACAAATAGTAGTTGTGAGCAGTTTCTTTCCACATGATTGCTCTTGTGAATTCCTTCACCATATACTAACCTATAAGTTCATTAATGGTCAAACTGAATGATTTGAATAGTTCTTTACCCACAGATCTCTAAAATGAGTTTCTTAAATTAGATGTTGGAATCTTTTGCAAGGGGGTTGAACATTGAACATAATGATAATAATCTCATTTTTTCCTTTGTGACTACCTAGCATCTTAAGACTTGACCAAGATTTCTTTATTTTAAAAAATTCATAGAGAAGGAAATGGTTTTTAAAGACTTGTAAACTAGAAACCAGAGGCCAAGTTATAGTCCGAACAAAAATGTTGCCAATAAAGCGACTTTTATTGTTTCTTTAAAATAGAAAACTTGGGTGTGACTATTGAGATTTATATAATTTATTTGAAATGTATAAGTTTATTCTTATCACAGCTGTGATCCAGTCCTATATATTAAGAATTTACACACCTTTACTGTTGTGAGGTAGCCTGTTCCCAAAGATTTACGTCACTGCATATGGCCAGTTGTTGGCCAGTTGTTGGGTTGTTTATCCATTTGGCCAACCACATTGTACTTTTTCATACTAATATCACAAAGAACACAGAATCACAGAATTTTTTGGCTTCACAAGGATCTTGGGAGATCATTTAATCCAACTCCCCCGCCAAGGCAGGATCACCCAGAGCAAGGTACACATCCATTGAGTTTTGAGTATCTCCAAAGTGGGAGACTCCACAACCTCTCTGGGCAGCCTGTTCCAGTGCTCAGCTACCCTCATGTTGAGGCGGAACTTCTGTTGTTTTAGTTTATGGCCGTCGCTCTTCATCCTGTCGTGTGCACCACTGAAAAGAGTCTGACACCATCCTCTTGGCACCTGCCTTTGAGATATTTCTATGTATTGATGAGGTCTCCTCTGTCTTCTCCAGACTAAACAGGCCCAGCTGCTGCAGTCTCTCCTCATAAGAGAGATTCTCCAGTTCCCCCATCATCTTTGTGGCCCCTGCTGGACCCTCCTCTTGTCTCTCTTGTACTGACCAGTTCTGTGTTTCTCTTGTCCTGATGAACCCAGAACTGGGCACAGCACTCCAGATGTGGCCTCACTGCAGCTGAGTAGAGGGACAGGATCATCCCTGTAATGGCACCTGCTGAAAATGCTCTTCCTAATGCACCCCAAGATACAGTTGACCCTCCTGGTTGCAAGGGGCTTGCTGGGGCATGGTCAGCTTGTGATTGTCACTCAGATACCGTGGCCCATCTCTGCAGAGCTGCTTCCCAGCAGGTCAGCCTCCAACCAGTTACTGGTACTTGGGGTTATTCCTCCCCAGGTGCACAACCCTACACTTACCTTTGCTGAACTTAATTTTCCATGCCCAGTTCTCAGCCCCTCAGGGTCCCACGGGATATCCGGCAGCACAGCCTTCAGGTGTCTCAGCCATTTCCCTCGGTTTTACATCATCAGCAAACTCGCTGAGGGTGCATTCAATCTCTTTGTCCAGGTTGTTGATAAACAAGTTGGCTAAGACTGGGAACGAGATTGCAAGGTATGTTAAGTGAAGCACCCTTCTTTGGCCCATGGATAACCCTTGAAATATTGATGACTTTTTCCTCTCTCTTAGCTGCGACCTTTTGAAAGACAAGGTGGCAGTCTACTTAAAAGATTGGTCTTGACTATAGCAGGATTAGAGGAGTAGAAAACATGGAGGAGATCAAAATGTAGTCATGAAAACTTCAGACTTCACAGATACCTGTTTATGAGTTGTTAATTTAAGAACTGTAGTTTCTTTTAAAAGTCTCATTCCATGAGCAGAAAAGCAACACAATCAGCCTCACCTGCTGCAGTAATGATGTCATTTCAGTAGGTTTCTCAGTAGGTATTACAGCTGGGCACTACTAAGAATGCACATGAAACAAATTCATACTGTTTTTAATCACATAAGCATGTTTCACCACCCGATGCGTACATATACAGGGGCAAAAGTACATAGACATATCTTTGGCTGAGCCTTCAGGATTCCTCATTTCTTGGGTTTCTCAGGCCAAAACATCCTTTTGAAAGAACACCTGCTGATAAAAAGAGCAACAACCTTTATGTGATGAAAACAGAAATTGGCTTTTAATTATTTGGAGTGAATAAAATGAAAATATTCTTATTCAAAATTCTTTATGTTTTCTGAAACCAGTAAGACATTCCTGGTTTTAAAACAAATTACTTTCTTTCCTGAAAGTGTAAGCCTTGTGAAATCCTACAACTACATTATTTCAGTAGAAAGCTGAGTGTTTAATAGCTATTCAATGTTTAATTTTCCTTTTCCTCACATATTTTAAAATAAAATCATAATGGGAAAACATTTCTCTTTTCAAAATGCTAATGCTTTTAGAAGTAAATTCAGTGATGCCTGAAGTTCAGACATTCACTGGGAAGTGCTTCTCCTCCTTACCCCATTGAGCTGGTTCCAGAGAAGTCTCCTAGCATTTATTTGGGTTTTTCCACTTGAAGTATACTGTATCTGTCTGGATGCAGTTAACTTTCTTCATAACAGCCCATACGGTGCTGGGGTTTGCATTTTTGACCAGTCAGTCTTGATAACAAACCAGTGATAATACACCAGTGTTTTGGTTCTTGGTAAGCAGTGCTTGCACAGTGTCAAGGTTTTCTCTCCATCACCTTACAAAAAAAAGGCCACTAGGAAGGGGGTGTGCAAGAGGCTGGGAGGGAGCACAGCCCAGATAGCTGACCCCAGCTGACCAAGGGATGTTCTGTATTGCATGATGTGCTCAGTCATGAAAGCTGAGGGAAAAGAGGAGGATGTAGGGGCATTACTGGTGATGGCATTTGTCTTACTGAGCAACTGCTACATGGACTGAGGAAGTGTCTGGACACCTGCCTGCTGATGGAAAGTAGTGAATACGTTTCTTATTTTGCTTTGCTCCTGCATGAAGTTTTTGCCTTTTAAATTAAACTGTCCTTACCTTGACCCAGGAGCTTTTCCCATCTTTTCTTCTCCTGTGCTATCTGTGCTGTTGTGGGTGCAGGGGGAGAGACCAGCTGGGTGGGCATCTGTCAGCCAGCAACTGACAACATCTGGGCAGTCACTGAAAACTCTCTCAAAACCAGACTGCAAATACATACTCTTTTCTTCACTCAGGCTGCCCATGCAGACTTGATTCTTGAATGTTGCTTGAGGAAGAGAAGCTAGTCATATAAAAGGTAAAATACTATAACAATTGTTTTGGTTATTGTCTTTTCTTCAATTTTGAGGACTTTAAGTCTTCTCTGTTGGCCTGGTTTAGTCTTTTGTAGCTTTTGGAAGTGGAATGGGCTTTGCCTTGCATTTTTGGCATGCAGTATGCATTGTAAGTACTTGAAACACATTTCCTAATGTAAAATTTCATGAACTGTAGAATAGAGAGTGGATTTCAGTGTTATTGGAATGCAATGAAAACTGACTGTAAGGTATTTATATACCATTCACATTAACTTCAGGGAATTGCAGTCCCTGAGTTGCAGGGAATCAAATCTCTGCAATTTAATGAAAATCACACCAAAATACTAGAATACCGCACACTAAATTGTATGAAGAATACATGAACACTTGCATATGACAGAAGTTTGAAAAGCAGCTCATGAGGCCAGGTTCTGTTTGTAAAAAATTAATTACATACTTGTGAATTTAACTTCACTGGAATTCACTAGGATGATGTTCTCAAAAATCACATGATCCATTTTGAATATTTTACTCTTACCTATTTAGCACATTCTCTCTCTCAAACTAATATAGAGATGGGTACCACTTGCTTTTTTTTAGAGATATGGAGGAGAGATACACAGTTGGGTTGACCAGCTTCTTAAAAGGATTTCAGTGTCCAGGAGGACATTTGTGTGGGTTTCCACCCTTTAACAAAGGCGCCTAGCTCGGCAGAGCACGCAAACACTTGCTTTTTTTATGCCTTTGTCTGTGAGCACTTCTTTCCGCCGTTCGGATGGCCCTCACAGACACCATTGCATTGGGATACCACTGTGGTTTCCTGTGTCTTTACCTCAGACCTTAGTCAGTAGCCAACTTTGGCTGCCAAACCCTGCCAACACGGCAGCCTCCTCTTTGCAGAGTAATAGCTGTGGTTAAGACGTCATTCTCTGTAAATCAATTTTGGCAAGGCTGACGGCTAAGGGCAGGAGTGGGACTGGTATTTAGGGGCCTAAGCCATTCAATTGGCCTTAATCCTCCCTCTTATTAGCCTGGCTTTGTGGAAGGTAGATGTACTCATTTTAAAAAGATGAAACAAGCTTTCTTTTTGGTTTTTTCTTTTTGGTAACAACAACAAAAGACCTGGGAAACTCTGATTAATTAGTATGCCTTGGGCTGATGAAAAGAATAAGGAATAAAGAATAAAATTGAAAGAAAAATGTCTAAAGCTTTGAGAGGAGTGGAAGCATGTAGTGCCAATACAGATTTTAAACACTTCTGGCTGTTTGTATAATTTTCCCAGGGTTTGCCTCTCACTGACATGAAGAGCTAAGGTGGCAAGACAAGTAGAAAGTTTTGTTTGGACCATGACGA
>VZTN01000494.1:1403-39394 GCA_013400515.1 Erpornis zantholeuca
CTTGCTCTAGACCTTCAGAAGCAAACAGCTCTTTTTGCTTCCACAGCTCATCTCTTTACGGGGGAAAATGTATGATATGCACAGATCACAAGGGCTGCAGTTGGTTGCATTGGAATTCAGACTTCATCTGACCATAGGATGTCCAACAGGAGGACTTGGCCCTGGCATGCTGTGACACAGTTACCTGTTTTAATCAGCAGTTCAAAGTGAACAGCCAGTGTCCTTATTCAGCTGCTCTCAGGGGCAGCCTGTTTGAGGTACACAGCAGATCTGACACTGGCCAGAGTCTATCATGAGGCCTCTACCCTTTCATGTGTCTTTTGTCTTAGATGCATTACCTGTGTGCGGGTCCTGTGCAGAAGGATTTGAACATAGTTTGGGGTGTGAATTGACCAAGAGTGCTGCTTCAGCAGGAGCATATGCTTTTAGTGTAGAAGCTGAGTGCAGTTGCTGCATTAGATTCCAGCTGCTCACTGCCTTCAGAGAAGCACGTCTGGTACTCCGAGGAAGACCTCCAGACCTTCAGTGTGCCAGGAGCTTCATTTCACTGCTAAATGGTTCTCTAAGTGAAGTTGAAACTAACAGACCATGGGGAGTAAGAAGTGTTACTGTGTCTCAAGATATCCTCACAGAAGCTTTGGCCAGTACACATAGAAACAGCTTTGTCAGTCCTCTGCAATTCTTTGCTTCTTGCAGAGCTAGAAACTGGAAAGAGTTATGAAGTTGAAAGATGGTAGTGTTTTCAGTTATCACTCCAAGAAGTGGCAACAGGTTTGTTAGCTGCATTGTGAGGACGGTTTGCCTATAGAGGATCTCAACATTTCTGAAAATAACATTTTGTGGTATTTTTAATTGCATATAAACCAGCACCTCAATATTTTCTTCTTCTACAAAACCAGAGTTTTTAAGATAGAAACTTCTGTGAGCTGGTCCCTTTCAGCTTCAGCACACTGTTCTTACAATTTAATGCCTTTTTCTTCTGTTCCTGCACTTCTACATATTCACCCCTTGGAAGATGTATAGAGCATGTTCAGACTTTTTGTTTTATTTAAGAGAATAATGTTTTTCATTCCATCCTCTTTCCTTTTCCTAGAAAACAACATTTTAAGCATTAGTAAATATGTTCTTTTTTAGGGTACAACATAGTGTTGAAACATTGGATGAAGAGCATAGGGGGTTTTCTCTTTAGAAATGTTATTTTTACCTGGCAGGCTTTTCAAAACTTGTCATTTCTCAGGCTGTAGTCACATAAGAGAGGAGAAATTATTTGGAAATAATACGTATAACGGGCTGTCCTTACAGCATTGCATTTTTCTGGCTTTGCACAGAGAGGAGACTCTTTTTGGGTGCATATGCAATAAAGAGGGGGAGTTTTTTTTAATCAAATAGACTTGTGAGTTTTTACTAAATTGTTGGTGACCCTTTGGTTTGCAATCTGTAGTTTTGGTTATTGCCAGCCAGAATTAGGCTTGTTTTGGACAGCTCCTGTTAACTAGGTTTAAGTAGTTAAATCCCACATCCTGGAAAGACTCTGCACAAATTTAGAAATATCCAGAGTCTGATTTAAAACTTCACAGAGTTATTTCTGTCCTTCACAGCTTATGCAGGGCTGAGCTTAACAGGACCTCTGTCCCTTGAGAACGTGAGAATTAAGACACATGAAAAAAGAGAGAAGCTGAAAGTGGTAGCTCAGGAACAGAAAAAAACTCAATGGTGCAAACTGATGTTGATGTAGCTTTAAGCATTGAATTATACCTTTGGAATGCAAATTTAAGCTTGTACACGATATATGTAATATATGTACACGTATATGACAAAATGGGATACTTCATCTGTTCATCTGTTCAGCACAAGTTTGTGCATTTTATACAGGTTTCTTGGTCCAGCACATAAAGGAATTGAGATCCAAAAGGAGGATATAGGAGAATATATGAAAGCCTGTCCTGGAAGTATATGTGTACTTTTCTTATATGTGCAGTGAGGAATTTTGAACTCCAGGCAGTTTTTAGTAATATACATATGTTAAAAAAAAAAAAAAAAAGAAGAAGAAGAAAAATCTCCTTTTATCATATACAGTACTTATCTTCTATAGGGCAGCCATTAACATATGCTTTAGAATTGTATATTTTTTGATTTTGTACTTATCATCTGTAGAGATGAGTCAGTGATGTTATTTTTTTATTGGCAATATTTATATGTATTTTTGTGTGTAAGCCAGAGAATTTTTTTCTGTCTGTTATTGCTTTTTGGTTTAATAATATGCAAATGCAAACCTCAGAGGTTTGCCTGGGTTTCCAAAATAGCTCTCTGATATGCTAAAGCTTTTGCTTGGCCACTTAGGCAATACTGTTCCTCAGGCTCTTCTTCACTTATCTGCATGCCACCACCTCAGAGTTTGGCCTGTGGATGTTTCATTCCCATCAGTAAATAAATATTTGTCAATATCCAAATGCTACTAAGGGTTTTTATACCCTTTTGAACTCTATTTTTTCTTTCAATGATCTATCCTCCCTGACATCCATGCAGTTATCTATACAAAAAAATCCAAGTGACTTTTTGTTACTGATGGGAATGAAGAGTTAAAAAAAATCAAGATTTGGTAATATTAATCAAGCTGATGTGTTGTTTTATAAAGTGGTTTCATGTATTGGTGTATTAGCTGTTACTGTGAGTTTCTTGGAAGTAAACTCAATATTTATTTGGTTCCTTTTAAATGCCAGTGTTACATACATGCAGTTATAAAGGCTATTCACTTCAGTCTTAGACTACCAAATGCTTTGCTATCTAATTCAACTGAGAATAAAATGCTTGTTTGTTTTGTTAATCAGTATCAAAATAAAAGTCTTTGTGCACTGGCAATTGAATAACATGATATTCCATTTAACTCAGTGTTTTGCCATTACAAAATTACAATTTTGCAAGAGTCTTGTAACTCACAATTCTCAACTTAGCTTCGTATTTCCCTCAACGAGACACCTAGAAATGACAGATTAGTGAAAGTTGACTAATCCATCTTGGAGATAATGTTTGAACCTTATTCTGGTTGTACTGATTTTTATGTTATGTAAAAATGTAAGGTGCTATTACAAGTCAAATCACAAGCCCGTCTTAGTTGTAATCTTCTCTTTGCTTATAAGGAGTTGTAGAAGGATAGGGAAGGATATAAACAAAAGGCTTACACAGTGATTTTGCGTTAGGGTAACTTACACAGCATCCAGCAATCTGTTTTAGTTGAATCTGGTCCACAGGAGACTCTCCCCTCCATAAATTTTTTTAAGTCCTAATTTGGCCTGAAAAATGCCCCAGGACAGTGAGTTCCATAATTCAGTTATACAAAGAAAGGTTAAAAATAATTTTTTTTAAAAAGTAGGGGGGAAAGTTGTTTCAAATCTGCTTTCCTGATAATTCCATTTTGAACCTTTCATTTCTTTTATTGTCAGGAACAGTTGTTTGGATTTTTTCTTTGCTGTCTCTGCACTACTCATGGTTTTTCAGGTTCTACTATAGTTTCTGTTCCATGGTTATGTTCACCTTCCTTATGTTCAGAGTGTTCAATTGTCTGTCTTCTATGCCAGCCTGAGCTGCAAAATTGCAGAGTACTCACAGTGCAAGCATACTGTGAAGTGTGTATGTCCTAATTGCAGCTTGTATTTTGTTACTCTGCTGTTTTCTTTCACAGCATCGGGGCCTAAATCCTGTTTTGAGTATCTCTAAGAACAGGATCATCAGCTAGATCTGCAGCTGATCTCATCCACTTCACCTACACTAACTAGTGCTGGGCAAACAACAATTTTTCAAAATCACAATGACAGTGATGCCAGCCATTCCATGCTGATCAATTTGCACCTGGCAATTCCATCATCAGCCTATGCAGTATGTGAAAAAGGTAAATTTTATCTTTGTCACATGATCTGAAATCCTGGAGTCCTGGCCTCCCACAAGTTCAGTAACTTCTCATAAACATTTCTGTAGTACTTCTAAACTAATAGAAATTTTTAGATATATGCAATCAAAAGAAAAAGACAACTTGCAAATTACTGTTTCAGAAAGTCCACAGTGATGCATATGCTCCCCTAGAATCAGCAGTCATTCAAAAAACACCAGAGATACAATCTTGAGAGAAGTACTTCAAGCATCCTCACATTTGAGTTTCTCCTAAGTAAGAACCTCAGGCAAAAAGGATACTTGTAGTAGAGAAATGTGTCACATTTTTGAGTGAACTATCTGAACATGGCATGCAAACTTGATACAGCATGAAAATAATCCTCACTTCTTAGTGTTGTACCCCCATTTTCATATGCCAGTTTGTACTGACACTTTTGAAGAAGTCATTAAATAATCTTTAGTAGAAGATGATAATTCATTGAAAGACAGTTTTCTAGAAGGTTGTCTCTGTATCTTCAGCCCAAGAAAATTATAGTTGGACAGAAACTTCCCATGGCGCAACAACTCTGAGCTGGATAAAAACGATTAGAAGAACAACTGCGACTGTTGTAAACACATTTCTGTTATCACTATAGCAAAACCTTTCCACCACAGAAATACCAAAACCCACACCCACTCCTAATGTGCACATCCCAGCATATACATCAGCCAGGGTGCCAGATACATTCAAAGGGTATTACATGTGTGATGCCAAATATGCATTGCCCTGATAACAGATACACCTCGATATTTTTAGAAGGCAAGAAAAGAGAAAAAAAAATTCTAAAAAGAGACACAAAGAAAATCAAGATCAGGAAATGAAAAAGACTGGATCTTTTTGGTTTTACATAATGCTGCGATTATTGGAATAAAACCTATTCTAGAAACATGTTATTTCTGCAAGCCAATCTTTACATCAGTGTTTTGAGTTTCTTTCAGGAAATGTGAATGTGAAATGCAATATCCTGAATTCAAATCATTGTGGCCAATCATAAAGTCCACATAAAGATAGCTAAAAGATTAAGTAGCCAGAGATCCAGACTGATACAGTTGCTACAGAGTGTAATCCACATTCAGCATAGAATATGTGCAACAGTGCCAGCTTTATTTAGATTGTGCTAGATTTTCAGCATGGCAGGATCCCTTCACATTTTGACTTCATCATCCACTGAAACTACCGGTTTTTAGACTTGACCTTTTCCATCTCATCTCTTTGAGGAGGATGACTGACTCCAGGCAGCTGATAAGTGTACAGAATAGGCGTTTTCTTGTTGGGTTTGTGTGGTTGACCTCTGCCCTGCCTGCTGATTCCTATAATACAGATCAGTGACCAGTGAAGCCAGAACGCTCCCTGCCTGTCTCTGTTATAGACACCTCAGCAAGGAACAGAAAAGAGGAAGAGGGCTGAGCTTGAAAGCCCTTACTTAATTGCTAGCAGAAAAAATGGGTAATAAGAATGACCTTGCACCTTATTTATTGACCAGATCTCTGTGAGGACAAAGTACTTGACTTGGTTCTGTATCACTTGAAAGGCTGGCTCTGTGGCCCATAGCTGATGAGCAGGCATAATAATATAGGGTAATTAAATTTTGTGCTTGTAGGCACTTCCGTGTGAGGAAGGATTTCCCTCTCAAAAATACCAGGCACCATTTTCTTTTTAATCACAGAATTTTAAGCTAATTTTGAAGCAGCAGAAATTTGCTATTGCTGTCTTCCAGTTATTAGAATAGCCCTAATATGTATGAAAAGGCAGAAAAAGAGCTCACCAGCTACATGAGAATGAGGGACAAGAGACCGGCAGAGCTACCCAAGTGGGCACAGATGCTCAGGCTGCCTGGTTCCGTGGCCTTCAGTTTGTTTTTCTCTCTCTGTACTAAAGTAACTTCTTAGTTATAACTAATTTTAATTTATTTATAAATATATGTGTGTCTATATATATATTGATTATCCCAAATTGCCTTTCAGGGTGAGCAGTGGCACCTGTCTTTCTCTTGTACTCTGCATGGATCAGCTTGTCACCCTGTCTTGGGCTTTTTCCCCTTGCTTTGCACACTGAAGCCAAATAGCACATGTAAAAATGGGACAAGTTGCTTCTGTTGAGGCCAGTTGTGGGAGGAATCAGGGTGAGCCCTGATTTGCAGAAGGGATCAGGTTGTAATCAGCTGCACAGGAGTCAAATGGATCTGCGGGCCACAAGTATCCTTAACAGGATCAGCTGTGATATATTGCTCAATATGAGCTTGTAATCAAAATTTAGGGAAAATGTTTTGTTGAAAATCATTTGGTTGATAATGGTTTCTGAAGAAAGTGTCAGGTTGAAAATTAGAGGGACTATGTGTCTTTCTTTGCCTTGTTTTCATAAGAGAGCTTGAGCTGCGGTCTCCTACCCACCTCACAACTCATGTTTTTAGTAATTTTTGGTAGAATCTTGGGAAACCTGTCCTGTGAGACCCAGCACATGTTCCCTTACATGAGCACTAACAGGGTCTTGTTTACGCATATGCTCCTTCCCAGCCCAACCTCTGGGGCAGACCCATGGCAGGGCCTCGCTGGAGAAAAGCACATGCCAGGTGCAGCATTTCTCTAAGGGCAGCGCCCAGCAAGCCTTAGCAGAGACTTGAGGCAAATCTTTGCAGTCGATGTTTGATTTTGATGGTGCATTTCTGTGTGGAAGTGAAAGTACCTGTGCACCGCTGGAGATGACAGAGGATTAGACAGTCTAGAGAGTAGAACTTGGGTTTCTGCCATGAAGGTGGACGGTGGAGATGGAGAAAGGATGGAGAAGGCCCATGTCCCTAGCACCAGCCTTGTGCCACGTAGCTGGCCTCAGTGCCTGGATTGCTTTTCTGGCTGTTTCTCCCTGTCCCCTTCTCCTGCCGGTGCCCGAGAGGCGGCTCCCTGTCCGTCTGCGGCGCAGGGAGTGCTGGCTGCCGCTCGTTAGAAGAATTCCCCCAAGTCAGACCTATGGTACGAGCCGTGTGAAGCGGAAGACAATTAGGGGCTTATTAGTGTCCTGGGGAGACGTGTAACTTGTGTTGCTGGGACTTACCAAAACAGCGAGAGTCTTACCGGCAAGCTCCAGCCGAGAAAAGACTGAGGGATTGTCTCACCTAATTACGGGGAATGGGCCTCTTTGTGTTTGTGATTCGGTACGGTTGTCCGATCGCTTTTCTCTGGCTGCTGGCTCAGGCCGAGCTGGAAGTGTGCTAATTAGAAGAGAAATGGACGTAGTGATCCTGTCAGCTCTCGTTACCGGCGTGGACAAAGCCGAATATTATTCTGAGGCAGTGTTTTGTGAGTGTCCCCCTTCCAGCTCTCATTAAGGGCAAGGTTGGTGGACGGAGAGGGGACTTGACCACATGGGTTGGCTAATGGAGCACAGTTACCGTTACTGTGCTAATTAACGGGCTCAGGAGGCAAATGTTTCTCCAACTAGCAGTCCCAGCAGCTGCACCTGGTGCTTCCAAAACCCAACTAACTCGCTGGGCAAGCCAGGCAAACACTGTGTGTACAAGCAGAAAGGGGGTTATGTATGATGCATCCATCACCCATCCAAAAGTTCAGAAGAACCAGTAAAATGGTCAGAGAGATGGAAAGAACATCGTGCCGCAGTAGCAGCACGTCAGTCCAGCAGTCCCTTCTCCCCAGTGACTCTTCCCATAGAGGACAATGGGTCAGCTTCAGCCCCCAGAAAGTGGGTAGCAAGGAGAGAGCTGAGGAATTGCCAGGACCTCCAGGTGCCATCAGGAAATAAATCTCCTGTGAGTTGTTGTGATCATCACAACTCTCAGTGTTGCCAGGAAGGGGAAAGCTAGAAAGATGAGAGGTGACATGGAGGTGAATCAGACTATCCCTCTCTATGTTGATGATGGGATGCTTATGGTCTGAGGTGAAAAGCAACATGTGCATACATATCAGGGTGATTGTTCTGCTCCAAAAGGCAGGCAACATTGAAATGATGCACAAAGGTTAAGGTAGGTGAAGATGATGACCAAGGGAGCCATAAAAAATGCTAAAACCAATATATGTACTTTCGTGCCATTAGCCTGAAACTACTCCAGTGAGAGTAAAGAGAGTGACAGCAGAGAGTGACCTACTACAGAGAGAGCAGAGAGAGACAAAAGACAAAGCAGGAGCCAGAGCAGGTCTGTAGTGTCACAGCAGCTGAGATGGCCTCAGCAGAAGGGAAGACTAGTGTGTGCTGAGGAGGCTCAGTGGAAGTAAGTAGTTTTAATAACTTGTCATACAGACTTTCATTTTAATATATAGGTGTTTTGTAAACAGAGTAACTTGTACAAGTTAATTGCTGGTTGATGTTTCCAAAGTTATGGGAATGTATTAGTGATTAAGTCTGATTTGGATGTTATGGTCATTCTAAAAGTCCTTTGTATCTTTGGGCTAAATGTAGTAAAACATATAACCATGTCTTAAAGCTTTTAATTTGCTTTCTCTCTTTTAACACACTCATTGCATGCACTCATGCATGCCTGGGCACTGTTTTCAGACATACTTTGTCAAAGGTTAAAGTTGCAAGAGGTAACCTCTTTAGTTTCTTGGGTTATTTGTCCCTGGTGGTGAACCTGTTACAGCAAGAGGGTTTGTGTCCTCCCAAGTCTCCAACAACAATCTCCTGTCATCTTGAATGGAGCTTGAACCCTGCCCTGTGCTTGTGCCTCCTTATTTTTTCTGCCTCCAATAGCTGTGAACTTTTTTGGATCCTTTTGCCATGGCAGCATGTACAGTATGTCCAAACCCTGCATTCCTTCAGAGCTGTAAAAGCCTTTCCCTTTTAACTGAGGTTCATTTCCTACTGGCTGCTGTGATGGCTTGAATCTTAGGAGTCTTGATCTTAGGAGCCTGATCTCCAAAGAGGGCTTGAGAAGTATCTTCTCTGCAAAGAGGTTTATTCTAGAAGGAGGAGATGTATAATCCTCTTACTAAAACCCAGAGAGGAAAGGAGAAAAGCTTTATTGCTCCTGCCCAGTGAGCTGGCAGCTTTTATGCTGCCTCAAGAATAGAAAGAGGCAGAAAGGTCTGAACACAAGCACACTACCTGCACTGAGGCTCTCTGGTGGATGCTCAGTGAAACCCACATCTGCACTGCTTCCTGGTGCCACAGCAGAACAGTTTCTGAAAAGGAAAACTACTGCCTGTTACACTATGTGGCCACTTGTCTTCCAGACCCTTCAGTCTTGGTCTAAGGGGGAGTCAAAAATCACTGGCAGAAAACTAAAGACCATCACACCCATCTCCATTTTTATGCTCTGGAAGCTCAGGAGTTGAGTGGCCTCCCTGGCCACTGGTGGTCACCAGTGTAAGGGCTGGTGACACTTCCCATGTCGGGCCTTCCTCAAGAGATTGGGCCTTACTGGCAGACACCAGGAGAAAAGACACACTGCTGGTTTTGCCAGTTTATCTCAGTTTCTTTGCCCAAGGAAGTATTGGTGTCCCTGCTTGTTACACCTCTATTTGACTGGCCTGCCATCTTGCTGTATTGATATCATGTCAAATTTCTGACTTCCAAATGCACATAAGGACCGACTGAGCATAAAAAAGTGTTGGTTTAGTGTCCTTGTGAGGATGGCATTCTGATAAAGAACATCCATCATACAGATTAGCAGTACTCAAGAATATTGTGAAGACAGGTGAAAATATGCAGGTGGAAGGAAAGGATACAACAGTTTCTTGTGGCCTTCACTGAGCTCTCCTGGCATTCATGTAACACTTACTAGTGTAGTACCTTGCTCATGGGCTGGAGTGGTGTTTGGAGGACATCTCTTCAGCAGTTTTAGTTATCGAGTGCACTACTAAAGTCATTTAATTCATGGTGACCTCAGCAAGTATCAAAACCATTGTGCTGTGCATCATGGAAACAGTGACAGTGAAGGTCTTCAGACACAGTGAAGGTCTCTGTCCTCACGAGGTTATAAGCAGATGAAACAGTAAAAGAGTGGGATGAGAAAAGGAGATGTCAAGATGTAAAGAGACTTGTTAGAGGTTATCTAGCACAGTTCAAACCCTGTAACTTCTTAGCCACAGGGTAAGAGTGGCCCTTCCACTGCTTCCCATCTGCTCTGTTGTTCCATTAAATAGATGTGGGTTTTAAAGTAAAGAAATAAATAAAAATGCAAATGCCTAAGCAACCAGCAACTATAAGAAATTTAAATAACAATAAATTACGGTGTAATACCAGACATTTTAATCTTTTTTTAAAGACCTGTGAGAATTATTCTATGAATTTAATTTTTAAGTGACTTTATGTAGTGTTAAAGATTTGAGAATTTAAAAATAGAACACTAAAAATAGAACACTAAAAATGAAGGTTTCACACAGTGCTGTTAACTGCCCCAATGTGCACAGTGTACACACGTATATAGGAGAAAGCTATGAGCATTACAGAAATCCTACTAATAATTGTAGCATCTTCACTGATGTAGAACATTTATTCTGACCTTGCTGAGCCTTTTACACTCATGCACAGAGGGTGTAAGTGCTACGTGGCAGATTTCATGTAATTCCACACTTGCTCAGTCCTAATGTTTACCAACGGACCAGGGCAGGAAAAATGTAATTTTCCTAATTTTGCCATGTTGAAAACCTTGCTATTGCTCTGATGATCTGTGGGTTTGATCCTTGATCACACAGAACACTATTTAAATGATCACTGCAGCTCTCTAGGGGCTTAAAACTATTTTCTCTTGCAAAAGAGAGATAATTTCTCTCATTCACTTCAGTAATTTGGAGAGGGAGGAATTTGCTGCAATAAATATTAGTGTACCCCATTTGTGTATGCATCTGGGTAAGGTTTACAGGAGTTTTACTAGCAAGTATCAAAATATTATTAGCAAGTTTTTTTGGTGGAGAGGACTGTGGAAATAAAGTGATACGGAAGACTGGAAGAAAAATGCCGGTAAGTGAGAAGAACTAGGGACTTAGAAATAGGAACTTAGAGGACAGGAGACCAAGATAGGTTAAAAAGTACATTTTTGAGGTACAGCAAGGCATGGGAGTCTGGAGCAAATGCAAATGAGTGAAGGAGACAGACTGTTATAAATGCAGTATAAGAAGAAAAATAGTGAAAAAATCAAAACACGAGGGAAGCAAATAGGAAGAGGTGGTGTTTTTCAGCCAGAAGGTGGTCAGAGAAAACCAGAAGTTTCATGAGCAGTGGCACCAGCCAAGGAAGTGTGGTTTTCCTTTGTGGATGTGTCTCTCAAGACCGCATCATGTGTGGATTGTCTGATGCCTTACAGGAGGTATGCTCACACTTCAGTGAGGGCAGCCATTACATTTCTTTCTTAGCCAATTAATATAATAAAAAGTACATAAATGTACAGGAATTATTACCTACCTGGAAAGTTGTCTGAAATTGGCCTACAAGTTCAAGGGTCATTGGGGCACTGTACACCTGTGGAGGGATGCTAAGATTAGATGATTAATAGCTGAAATTGCAAATGGACGGAGTGAGTGATAGAGAATGGGAAAACATTAGGAAAATGGGGATTTATGTCTGCTATTAATGCATTTAATTTGCTTTACTGCCATTTCCTTTCCTGGTTTTACAATGTCTGAAAAATGAATGAGGATTCGTTTAAAGCCCTCCTCCCAAATTAGGCTGACTTCACTCTGTCCACACTGTTGTTTCTGGGGAGAAAAATCTCGTACAGCAGTTTTGTCTCCAGCATGCAGCAAGAGAGATTCCAGGAGCTGCCCTCCCAGCTACACCATCAAAACCTGCCTGGGACCTCACTGAAGGCATATGTGGGACAAAGATACTCCAAGAGCCTTCTGGTCTTTCCATACTGGGGTGAATTGCAGCTCTCTTACTGAAACACACAGCTAATTCCTATCTCATTGGTTTCTGCTGCAGTTATTCTCATCTGGTGTTTTTTAGGGACCTCCTCAGGATTGTATACAGTGGTTTGGACAATACTTATATTTTTACTGGGATGCCATTTTATTTTCAGCTGGTCTATCCCTCATGTCCTTCCATATTTCACTCTTAACAAAACTGCCTGATTTTCAGGTAGAAGGTGTCATGTCAAGAGGTGTTAAATAGGACAGAGCTGACTGCTGATCTCTGGAAGGGAGATCTCTCCCTCTAACACAATACCTTTTAATGCATGATTATCCTTTATTTGTGGGTCTCCAGCCAATTTTTCATTCCATCTAGTGGTGTAGCCAAACCCATTTGCATTAATTTTGAGTAGGATTTATGTATCAAATCTTTACTAAAATCCAAATGTATCAAATCCATCATGTTCCCATCATCCACTAATTTTGTAATTCTATTTTGAAAAGCAATCAGGTCTCTCCAGCACAATTTGTTCTTTAGAAATCCCTAGAAGTGATGCTTGTTTTCTTATCTCTAGGTGGTTAGTGATTATTTTGCCATTTTTTAAGTTCTATTATTTTACTGGCTATAGATATTCCTGGATGCTCCAAATTTGCTTCTTTTTTGTTTTGTTTTAATGATCAATAGCACAATTCCTTTTCTCTATGCAGCTTCCTAGTTTTTGTAACTTAACAAAATTATTGTCTGTGACAAAAAAGTAGCATTCATCATTTTCCTTGAAGCAAGTGGATAGATGTCTCTTTTGTCCTGAAAACTTGAGTGTACAGGCAGGGTGTTATATAGCTGATGAGCCAAATGTGCTGTCAGTGAAACAAATGTGGAAATCATTGACTTTTTAAGTAAATCCAGTCAGGCTTTTTGCCTGGCAATATCCATTCTGGTCAATTGTTATTGCCTACTGAAGAAGTATCAGGAGGGTATTTGTACATTATTTAATATTAAAGTTCATAAAAGTCTTAAACTAAGATGAAATAAAAACAGCATCCAAATAAGCTACATACATATTTGTATACATACGTAAGCTCTAAAGATTATTGAGGGATGCTAAGAGAAATAACACTATATTATCAGAGCAGTAAATTAATTTTGTCTCAGCATTGGATTGAAGATTGGTCATCAAAATAATGCCTAAATAGTCATCCTCTATAAATTTTGAGAAGCTGTCCTACCAGACTGGTTATAAATCCCAGTGCGGAGCTATACCAAATAAACAGAGTCTGTAATTTCAAAGACTGAGTACCTGATGTCTTTTCATGTTTAGCACTCACACAACTTCAAAATAACTTTAATTGGGAGAAGGTATGGATAGATGCTCAGAATCAGCTGTCCCTGTACTTCTTTCCTCAGAGTCACTTCTCCAGATCTGCAGGAGGTTCTGTCAGAGCCTTAGTCAGAAGACAGTGCGGGGGCAAACCTTTTGCTGCTTGTGCCTGACTTGTGCTGTTGGACAGCTGTTCATCCAATACCCCCATGCCAGTCCCACATTTGCCAAAGTGCCCTCTTCACTCTGGACTTTTGGCCCTTACTTGGATGTACAGAGAGATGGATTCTAGGAAGGAGGAATTCACTTGGTGTCTTACTCTTTCAAGGTGACTAAGCTCTGGGGCGCTCCAGGAGAGTAATACTCCTGGAGACTTGCTGATCTAATATGAGAAAATGTTCCTTCTCTTTCATTCTTGTGATTCACACTGCCTGGCAGCATCTTCAAACAAATTAGATGTAAGATCCCCCTTGGGATTCCTCAGTTTAATTCAAACAAGTTTGCAACAGATCAGCACTACTGTGCATAAACATAGTGTCACGTAAGCTAGATGGTCAAAAATCTTTATTTTCTAGAGCATGGAAACTGATAGATTTTGGTTCTCTCACATCAAAATGTTAAAATGCAGGACACATAAGGTGGTTTGTTCTTATTTGGGTTGGTCAAATGTCTTGAAAAATTCCAGCATTTAATGGAAAATATAATATAAAATTCCTACAGAAACAATGTAGGGACAATACTAGCACAAAGGTCAGTCATTCAACATTTACTCATCAGCAAAATAAAAATATATTTGGGCTAGTGATAAATTTCACAATTGCTATTTCTTCTGCTAACCTAAAATGAGATAAATGTTCTTATTTTTCTTGCAAACAAGATAATTACAGTAACCCTTTTACTCCTGAGCAAGGCAATCGATCAGGCAGCTTCTCTTCTGAAACCCAGATACTGATAGAGAAGAATTACTTAACAGCTCTTGAAGGTGAAAGATGATTGAAATTATATAAAAAATCTGTGCACCTGTGTACACACTTCTGCTACCTGGCTTCTCAGGCACATGAAGTTAAGCATGTGGATCAGAAATTTGTGCATTGTGTACTGCATTTGGGTTGGAACTGTAGAATTTTGATCCTGGGGTCTCATTTAAGCTTAAAATACAAGCTGGTTTTCTGGTGATTGAGAGCTATGTCACTTACATAGGCAGCACCAGAAAAATAACTTTCCTTGAACTTCGGAACTGGGAGGTTGACCTGCTTGGTGTAGCCATAGGTTATGGATATTTGTTAGGGTTTGAAGCTGTTTAGCAGGATCTTGACCTAAAATTCAGCCTTCTAATTGCTTTGGAAGAGTTGTCATCCAGCCTTGCAGAGTAGGTGCCAATATACAGATGTACAACCACGGACATATATATGTAGTAGCTATGACAGGGATTTTAAAGCAACATTTCATCTAGCCTGTTGTTGGCATCATAACCTTGAGCTACTTCACAAAGGCTCTGTGTGTGTGGAAAAAAAATTGCTTCTGGAGCCAGACTCAATAAAAAGAGCTTATTTTTGGTGGCCACTCCCTCCATATGTCGCAGAATAAATTCTTAGGTAAGAAAAAGAACTGGAAATATTTCAGAAAACTCAGGCCTAAGGAGTTCTTCCTCCAGCCATTCCTACCCCAGTGTCAGAGCAGCCTGTTGTATTATCTCATGCTGCAGAGATACCCAAATTAAATGGAGACATTGGAGAATCAGCAGGTGGCTCTTTTAAAAGTCACTGATTACAGATAGTGGCGTGGACAGATGCAAACACAGCTTCAACTGCAAGTGCAGTTGTGAGGTAGGCTTTTGTGGCTGGACACGTGGGGCAGGGATGTTAGTGCTGATCAGACAAGAACAGATGTAGTCAAGAAAAACTTAGTGTTTTAGATCTAACGCTCTTCCTCCTGAAATGGCCTGAGCTGTGTCCAAAGAGGAAAGCACTGGAAAGGGTATCACAGAAGGAACAAAGCTATGTCACCATCTGAGCACAGTTCTCATCCAGTGACACGTGACTGCTGCACACAATGGCTGATGCAGCATCTCGTGCTGGCCCAGGTGTCAGCAACGGCACCCTTACTGCTTAGGTAATCATCTTTCTAAAACACTCCAACCTGCTGGAAGTCCAGATTGCTTTCCAAAATTGTAGTCTTGCCTCCGTCGGACAATTTGCTGAGACCTCCTCTTTTTTGGATTCCCAAGAACAGGAGGATTCCAAAGCCAAAACTTCTGAGATAAAAAGTAAGTTAAATTCAAACAGGTTACCCTGTCATTGATCACAGAAATAATTTCCATTCTACTAACTTACTTAGAAAGCTTATGTGTAGTTCATAAAGGGATTACTTGCACTTTTACTACTGTAAAACAAACTACTGGTATTACACACTTTTCCAATTTTTTTTCTTCAGCATGCACAGACTTAGTACAGAAAGGTGTATGCCTAAATTTAATGGAATTCTGGATATGCAAGGGACCTATATTTAAATACCAATAGCTTGTCATGAACATATACCAATGATGCCTTAAATGGCTACCTAGAAACAGAGACTAGGCAGGAATAAAGGAAAAAAGGTGGTATTTATTTGAAAGGCCTTCAGGTGCACACTTGGCCTCAGTGAATCCTAAAATGGAGGTCTACAGGTCACAAGTGCTTCACACTTTTATATCAACATAACTTCACCAACCAGAACTTAGCCAGTGGTGTGATTTCCTCTAGCTTGCCCTTCTCTTCTTAAGATGATGGTTTACAGTTCTTGTTTCTGAGTGTCTTTGAAGAGCAAGTTAGAGGTTTTGTTATGTCTATCTTAGCACAGAGAACAGCATAGAGAACAGCATTTAACAAGTTACAGAAAACTTCAGAGTTACACTAGTAGTACAGGATTTGAAAAATATAGAAGTTAAAACCTAAGGCATCACCAATAACCAGTCTCCCTGGCTGAAGTGACAGTAGCCTAAGTCAAAATATACTGTTATAGGGTGGATTTCTCTGAGGAAACACCTCTCAAATAAATGATCCTATGCTATCTTACATCAGCATGGCAATCCTAGTGAGGCTATTTATTACTCCCTCAAGGATCATATCTGTTTGCTGCTTACCCAGAGCTTTACAGCTGTGTAAAATTTCCTGCTACTAGAACTAACCCCCTAAGACTGGACTCAGCAATTTCCTTACAGACAGAAGGAGTTCTTGGCTCAATTATCAAGAATCATGAACATTTGAAAAGACCTCTAAGACTGAATCTAACCATTAAGGTAACTATGACAGGTCTACCTCCATATCCCTAAGCACCACATCTTTTGGGAACACTTCTGGGGGTAGTGAGTGGGACTTCTGGCTTCCAGATATTTCTTGGGAATTTAGGCAAATATTCAGTATCAAAAGGGAAGTTTTCTTAAAGCTTGGACCTCAGAAGAGTCATGGACCCTATGAAACACTCCTTCTTCTGAAAGGAACTCAGCATCACAGTCTGGCATTTGGTGGGTGAGGCTTTCTATAGCAATAGAGAACTCTAAAGGTTCAGTGAGTTAAAACATGCAGAATGCACTTTTCCTATCTGGCCTCAGACATCCTGTTAAATGAGGGCAACCACTTAATCTACCTTGGTCCTAGTACTCCATCTGTAAGCTGATGATAACATTACATGAGCTCACCGAAAATGTATATGGTTAAATGTATCCCTGTTTATGAGATTCTTTCATCGCTGTTGATGAAATCTCTGTCAACACAGGAAAGACGAAGAAATTCATCAGGAGGTAACCCAGTGCTATGCCTAATGCTTGATATTTTTGCACCAATGTACAGTCTTTGTATTTACACAAGAAGGCAATAGCCTTGTAATAGTCAAGATGAGAAATGGCCAAGGTTTAGCCAATTTCAACAATGGATTTAGAGAGAAAAAGAGGAAACTACCTGTCTGGGCTCCTCCTAATAACTCCTCTCCCAGGTTCTAAATGATAAATGCCACTATAAAAGTTGTTGGGGTGTTCTCCTCTCAAATGCAACTTAAATTATGGACACCTTCTCCTGAAAGAGACAGACACGGGAGAGGTTCTAAGCAAGTGAACAAAATTTATTTGTCACATGGGTCCATTTGGCCTCTCTACCATGAATCATCACCAGTCTGGGTGCCTTTAGGGTAGAAAGAAGGAACAACAAATGGGAGAAGGGTATTAAATAATGATTGCCATAGAGACCAGTCAGCTTTACCCAACTCCATGAAATTTAAACAAGAGACCTTAGAAAATGAAACATCAGTACATTTCAAAGGGATAAAGGGCAGTGTACAAGTTAGCTGTGGAATGTAATAACAGGATATCAAAAGAAGTTGTTCAGTCAGGTTTCTAAAAGCCACTGTCAGCAATATGCAGATGAGGCACCCATATTTTTCATCCTTTCTGATCACATTAAGAATGTGAGGATGGCATAGCACTTTCAGAGGAGCCAGAGGCAGAAGAAAGGCCAAAATAAGGCAGAGGAATTATGCCAATGGGTGAAGGGAGGTGTCTGAGAAGGCTTCAGTTGCAAGGCAGCTTCCTCTGGCTGAAGAGCCCCAGTGGTCAGGTCAAACTGTGATTTATGATGATTTTTTTAGATTCTTCACCAGGCTTCCATATGCTCACAGAAGAAGATTTATCTGCAATTTTGAAAGGAGGTCCCATTCCTTTGATTTCTTCGAAGCCTTCGTTGCCTGGAGAAGTTCAAAGTACCTTGCTATGAAGCCTGTGTCTGCTCAGACAGTCCAGCTGTTACTGTGTCCTGTAGTCATTCTGTTCACCAGCATGGCTTACTTCTCATTCCTCCTCTCAGCCACTTTCTGTACTGGCTTACCACTGAATCCCTGATCCAAGCTTACTAATCAGGCATTACATCCATCATGTCTGAGGCAAGACTTCCTGAAGATGAGATGGAATCTAAGGGTGATGAGCCCTCCCACAGCAACAAAAAGCCATCACAAACCTTTGTGACCTTTCAAGTACATTTCTCCAGCCACATCCTCTCTGACATAATTAGACGGTAGCCCTTTAAAAAGCCATCCTCTGCCCCTCTCCTCAGCATTGCCAGGAACATCCCAGACCTCTAAGGTGCCAGTCCCCCAGGAGAAGAAAAGCCATAAGGCCAGACCTCTGGCAGTCATTTTCAGGTAACCTGCCTTGTGCTTGAAGAAAATGGTGAAGATGGTTTTATGGTCAAGGCCCAGGGTATAAGGCTCAAAAAGCTGGATGCATCTTCGATTTTCAATGTAACCTTGGTTATGTCATTTAGCCTCTCTCTATGCAGGGATCCTGCCAGTTCTAGAAAGGTGAGATAAGGATACATTTGTAAATCCAGAGGACATGCCTGAATTCTCCATTGAGGGAGATCAATAGGATGTTAGGTAAACAGCTCTCTTGCTGTCCTGTGATTTGCATGCAGTAAAGGGCAACTGAGAAAAGTCTTATTGAGAAAAGATTCCCTTTTTTCAATCAGTAGTTGTATTGTACGATGTAAACATGAAGTGACTAATGATGCCTTGCAGTACAGCAAGCATGGGTGCTTGCAGCCTGCCAGCAGCTGCTCTGGACTCCCGTTGAAGTGATGGACCTGTGGCATCCCTCCATCACCCCAGACACCATGCTGGGGCCATGGGCATGGTGGGGGCTTGCTGGCCCAGCCCGCAGGGAGCTGCAGCCTTGAGAGCCTTGGCCCCGCACACATCCGTCTTCCCTCCTGCCTGCATGCTTGGCTTCTTGTCTTCAGGCGCTCAGCCCATCACCAACCTCCAAACTCCTCTCCTCCTGCTTTATCATCACGGGGAGCCCTCCGGCCCTGCTGCATCCCCTGTGGGGGTATCTGTGCTCCCGACGCCCTGCGGCCATGGCCCCCAGCATCCCATCTCCCACAGGGCAGCCTCACTTGTCCCCACCCTAGGCCGCCCAGGTGAGTGGGCAGCAAGCAGGCACCAGAGGGGGGCTGCACATCACCTGACCCCCTCCAGCTGATTCCCTCAGACAGGACGTCAAGTTAATGAGCCCTCAGGCCTGTAATTAGCTGTCAATTACCTCAAATTAATCAACTCCTCGCCTAATTAAGCATAATCGGCAGGTGGGCAGAAAACGGGCCATTGTGCG
The DNA here is from genome assembly GCA_013400515.1 of Erpornis zantholeuca. NCBI lineage: Eukaryota > Metazoa > Chordata > Aves > Passeriformes > Timaliidae > Erpornis > Erpornis zantholeuca. Next base: position 20,577 of record VZTN01000494.1, read on the forward strand.
GGAGCCATGAGAAAAGCACGGCTGGCAAACTTGTTTAGGANGGGCGGCTCTGGTGCTGCCTGGGGGCCCGGGCCTGCAAAAACCCATGGCTTGGGCTGGAGGGGGGGGTGGCGTTTCGTCTTGCGAAATATCCGCACCACCAAGCCTTAATGCACCGCCTCGCCCTCCGCTTTTTCTCTCCCGGGCTTAAGCCGTGCTTCCTGCTCTCGGATCCCTCTCGTATCTCTGAGAAAGGGACTGAAACATACGCCCCGTTCCCTGACCGAGGTCCTCCTCAGTTCTGAGCACATCAATTTAACGGCGTGAAGATACATCTGAGAGGAAAACAGGAGTTCAACAGGCATTAATTATTACCTGTAAAAATGAGTCCTACTACAATAATTTTTGCGTGGAATTAACACAGTCTAAGAAAGTCCCCATCCATCCTCCAGAGCTCTATTTGGCGAAGGAGAGACATTCCCTGCCGACGCCAGGGAAGGAGCAGGACTCCCGCCAACTTTTGGATGTCACCGGAGCGCAGGACGTGAACTGCTCTCCACTGTGCTGGGGGCTGGATCCTGCACCCTGCCCACTAAATCCCAGTGAGCACCCGCCGTACCTAAAGGCAAACAGAGCACGGTATCCTTCTGAGCTGCAGAGAAGAGCTGGGGGAAATTTAATTTAATCATAAAAGTATTGTGCTCAATATTAAAGTGAAAGGTTTTGATTATGCCTAGAAAGTCCTTTTTTTTTTCTTTTTTTTCTTTTTTTTTAATGTAGCCAGATTATCACCCAGCACACTGGATTTACACTGCATTAGCTATTGTCAAGATTAGAGCAGAATCCCCAGATAACAAACAGGAACACAAGACATCAATTTATGACATAATAGCAACAGTAATGCAACAATAATCATAGTGGAAAGAAGGATGCAGTGGAGGGCAAGTTGAATATCTTGGCTCTGAAGAGAGAAGCTCCCTGCATTGGAGTGACTTTGATTAAAAATCCCCATTATGTCCAAATGTATAATTTTATACTTCTCTTTCCTGACAGAGAGGAAAAACAACAGGTCAGCACAGGTCTGGCAAAGTTGGTACATGAAACCTCCAGCAATTAGAGGGACAAGTTAGGTGATGCAACCTTCCCCCTGGACCCTGCTAAGTGTCTATGCAGGTCACAATAGCTTCCTGGACCTCCCAAAAGAAGGTGTACATAAAACTTGGTATTTCTGTGCCTGCAGCTATTTGAAGCACAAGCCCCAAGAAGAGAGGCTGCAGGCAGCCCCTGCCCTGCAAAGGGTGTCATCGGCTGGTAAGAGAGAGGCTGCGGAGTTGCCATGCTGGGGTACGAGCTGGATCCTGGCAGCTGGCCTGACCCTGAGGGATTAGAGACTCCCTCACCTTCCCAGCTCACATGGTGGCACACATTGCAGCCTGGCCCACGAGGCCTTTTTTTTCCTGCTTGCCCTGTTCTCAGTCAAGCGCTTGTTACCACAGCAGCAGGCTTGGGCAGGGACCCCTCTACACACATAATGCAAGAGCCATGAGATGCTGGGGGACTCAGTGTCCCCTCTGTCCCCTTGTCAAAGCCACCATTTTCCAGGGCTTCTCCTGCACCTGCCATCTCAGGGTGATCACTAGACCCTTCTGGGTGAAAACCTCTTTTTTTTTGGGAATCAGGAACCACTCCAGTATCATCACTTCCCTCATTTATGAGAGTTTTTATTCCAGACCCCTTTCTCCATCATGAGTCTTCCTTTGGCTGAAGCACTGATCTCACTCTTTGGGGTCCATCAGCACATTCATGAGGACCAGGCTGGGAAGAATGCACTGCATGATGGTGTCACTGATGGTGACATGACCTGCAGGTAAACACCACTCTCCAGCAGTTCCCTGTTTGTTTGTGGGCATGCTGCATATGCACGTGGAATTCGCCTGCTCATTCCCATTTAGAGCTGGAGCACTCAAATGATTTACATCAAGGCTGGCTAACGTTTCTACTATTAGCAGCCTTCTTAATCACTCACAACTCTTTTGGTTGGGGAGTGTGAAGTTCTCCAGATCTGATCTATTCAGGGAAGCACTAGTTGCTTTGACTGTGCTGTCTTTGGGCAAAAATGGCCCAGGGACTTAGCAGTTTAAGTGCCCAAGCCACAGAACCCTTATCCCATTATAAACCAAAACTCTATATTTGTGGAAATTTAGGACAAAAACCAAAACAACAGAGAAACAGGCAGTAGAAATCTATTGGGACTAGACCGATGGAGCAACTTTCAATGATCCACTGAAAATCAATTGCAACAAGGGGTGAGTTGTTACAGGTAAAGAAATGGTGCTGAGAGGGGCAGTGTTACTGCTGCTGGGGTGCTGCTGTTGCTGCCTGGAGACCTCCCTGCCGAAGGGACTGCATGGTGAGTGAGCGTGAAAGGCTCTGTACAGCTGAGTGCTGCCTTGCTGGGGAAGCCAGGGGCCTGGCTGCACATGGCCACCTCTTACTGGAGCACACCTGGAGTCTGGCTGCTGGCTGCAGAGGAGAGAAATTAGAGGGGGACAACGGCAGAGTCAGAGGAATCCAGCAGCTATTCAAGTTCAAGATGGAAAAATATATCTGTTCCTTTCTTTGTTTGAACCTGACTGGCCACTCCAGCTGTACCAGACTATGCTGTCCTGCAGGTAGTGCCCTAGCTGGGAAAATGCTCTTCTCCCCCTTGGCACTGTCGTAACAAACACACAAGAAAAAGCTGGGTAAGCAGCGAAGCTGTGCCATTCTCTGAGTTTGAAAAAGCAAAAGCTATAACTATTTCATTAATTATTTTGGCCGATGAGTTGGAAACAACAGCAGGGAATTCACAATCACTCGCCTGTCATTCTGTCTGTACACAATACTGTTTGCAAGGATCACGGCCACCATCTCATTTACTTTGTGCAATGCCGTAACATTGAGGCTGGCCATGTTCTGGTTTGGTCGTTCCTTACTGCACTGCCCTGGCAAGCAGCAGAAGTAGTTTGAGGGGAAGGCACTGCAGCTCTAAAGTTTCTATGAAAGCCATGAACTCCTCTGGACTTAACAGCTAAGTGGAGCAAGGTGGAGAGTGAGAGCTTCCTGACCAGTCCCTCTGTGCAACTCTACTCCATGATTATAAAAATAAAGGATCCAGGTTAGAAAGTACTTACAATGCGCATAAGTGTTTTAAACATTGTGTTTCTCCTACACGTGTTCATTACAACGCATATCTGTTGTGTTGCAGTCTCTCCCCAGCCATGCATGAAACCAACTTCAATAACAGCTGGGTAACTGCTGAAAAGAACAGCCAGTGCCCAAGGCCAAGAGTTTTGGGCTAGCCTAGAGCAGGCTGCCTTTCCTCAGCTCCTGCTTGCCCTGGGCCCCATGGAAAGGTGCACAGCAACCTGTCAACATAAGGATTTAATAAAACCATGAGGGAAAGTTACGAATTTCAGAACTGTTCAGTGTTGCACCCGGTGGACAGCTTCATCCTGGCACTGAGGGTATGCATACATGAACACCTTGCTTAACAAGGTGCAAGCATGCTATGTACCTGGGTGGGAATCACCCTGGGCCCAGGAGCAGCTGTGCCCAAGCCAGGAGCCTTGAGGGTGACCAAGACAAGAGGCTGTGTGTGGAGATGCTCTGGCACAGCTCCATGCTGCCAGGCAGGAGTCAGCTGCCAAGCAGAGCAAGCCACGTCTGTCCCTGTTTGTCTGTGTAGACACACTGAATAACTGTGGCTGCTTCCCAGAGCAAGTTTCTAGGCTTCATTATATTTTTACTTGTCTTGCAAGGGAGAGAGCAAGAGCTCTGATAAATGAAGAGAAAGGGCGGCTTGCTTTTCATGAGATTTATGTGACAGTCTCTCTCTCTCTCAGCCCAAGAAATCCCTTGTGCTGTTCCTCACAGTTATCATCCCTAGACATCCCTAGCTGTAGGCAGGGTGCACTGGACTTGGGGAGCCAACAGATGAGCACACTGTCACGGCCCCTGCACTCAAACCAGTAGCATTCACCAGCTGAGTCTGGGTGCTACTGAAAGACACACTGGTTTGCTCCCAGTGTTGCTCCAGTGACTTGAGCTAGCCTTCACAACTCAGGTGGCTTTGGGAGACTCTTGTATGTATTCAGGAGACCCTATGTATCACTGTCAGTGACTGTGAGCATGGCTGCTACACAATCCCTGTGTGTCTCAGTCCCTCACCCACTGTGGATGCTGAAAAAGCTGCCAGGTCTGTTGGTAGGGTCATGATGCTGGATGGGGACACCACTGCTAAGCGGACAGAGGGCACAGATGGCCCCGGGCCAGGGGCTGTGAACATGAAGGCAGCAGTGGGTGCAGGACGTGCTGCCCAGTGTGCCAAGGCTGTGGTGGGCAGCAAGCAGGGACGATATGGAAGGTGCTGCCAAACAAGGCCATTGAAGCAAAGGCTGCAAATGAGTTTAGTAGACAGACATTTTGAGGACAGAGAAGCAGAGGGAGTGGAGAAGAGCAGCAGAAAGGGAGAGCTCAACACCACAACCAAGAGGGGCCTGCCAGGGCCACACAGGCCTGGTGGACAGTGCTCCATTTCCCCTCACGCCACACCTTCTCCCAGTGCCTTAACTTTAAGATCCCTCAAAGGAAAGAGGGGACCAAGGTGTCACGGCCCCTTCTTTGTTTTTAATTACTTCCCATTTTAATCTTGATTTGCATGTCGATCTCTCAGAACTGGGCCAGGGACTTTACAAAGCCCTTGTCAGCAACTCCCCCAATAATAAACAGGAAAAGGCTTAAGGGGCAAATCACTTGCATGTTAATGAGACTGTTTGCTGGAGTCAAGAGAGAAAACAGCAAACAAACAAATGGACTGAATTCCAGCGGCAGCTGTTTGCTCCTTAATCTCGGCTTGTCAGAGCTGCCCTTTGATGGGACACAATCTACACAAACGATTGTGCTAAATCTTCTAATCTACGTCCTCATTATTACATCCCTTCTTACGCATGTAAATCAGGGACAAACTCATTTTAATATTTAGATAGATTATGGAAGGGAAGGGGAGGGGATTGGAGGGGAAAGGAGCTGCTGGTGGTGTCTGCTCCTGCCGGTTAGGAGGGGTGTTAATGAGGAGCACAGGGAGGGGAGCTGTCTGCATAGAGCCCAGGGCAGCAGCAGGAGGAGGAGCACCTGTTGTCAAGGCAAAATGGGGAGTATAAAGGGGCAAGGACACTGGCACTGGGATTCTGGAAGAGACGTGGGCATGGGGCAGCATTGGCAAGGTGATGTGACAAGGTGCTGAGGAAGACCTCACCCTGGCATTCCCCAAGCCCTCTACTCATGCACTCAGCCCCTAGCTTTGTCGAGGCAGGATGCTGGAGGAAGGTTTGATGTTGTGCATGGGGTCTTGGTGGTGGCATAATGAGAGGTGACAGGCCCTCACTGTGGGGGCACACCAGGGCCCTGGCATTGTCCCTGGGTACCTTGCACTGAAGGGCCTCCTTGCAGCACAGCATTGTGGTCTCCCACCCTTCTTCAACCTGCCCTCACTGTTAGTGAGCTGAGGATCAGACCAACCACCAAGATGGAGAAGCAGGCTAACACCTCACTGCAGAATTCAAGGATTCAGCCTCACTGCCTCCACACAAATGTCATTAGACCTGTGGTTATGATCTTTATAATGCTCAAAATAATTGCTTTTACAACAAACACAACTGTGGGGAAAAGGGTTCTCCTGCATTACCCTGCCTCTGGCATCTCCTAAGCCAATTGTCAACCTACAACCTGCCCCTTAACATTCTTCTTCAATTGCAGCAAAGCTGTGATACACCAGCCTTATTTCTCTGAGCCCCTCATCCTTCTCTCTCCAGGAGAGGCAGTCTTATCATAAAATAGGAAAAAATGTTTATAAACTGGTTAGTTCATAAATTTGCCATTGACCTCACACCTTTGAAAGAAAGGTGCAGAAGATAACCAGTAGCTTGGTGCACCAAAGGTAAGTACAAAGAACAGCAGAGGCAAGCAGGAATATAATCAAAAAGACCAAGCATAAAATAAGTTTGTAAGTAGCAGGATAATCAAAGGGAACAAGAAATCATTCCGTAAATTCATTACTAGCAAGAGGAAGACTAAGCAAAATATTGGATCTCTGCTCAACAGGGAGTGAAAATTATTGACGGAGGATAATATTAGAGAAACTAATAACAGTGATAAAGAAGTAAAATCTTGGCATGGAATAAGAAAAGTGTATGGGAGAGGTAATGTTATTGAGTTAGATGCATTCAGATTTATTTGGCATAACGAGCTTCATTGAAGATGCTTAGAAATTTGGCTACAGCAGTCTCAGAGTCAGTAGTGGCTGTCTTCCAGAACCTGTAGAGATGTGGTGGAGTACAGGAAAATCACAGGTATTGCTCTTACAAAATTGAAGGAAGGGTGATGTGTAATTATAGACCAATCAGCTTAATTCCTTTTCCCATTAAAATTCTGAAATAAATCACCTAGTTATCTCTAAGTATCAAAGGCTAAAATGAGACACTCAATTGTTTTCAGTGTGAATTTGTCAAGGATCAGTCCTTTCCAGTCAATCTATTTTCTTGCTGTAGCAAGGAAACAGGTCTTTTAGATAAAGAGAGAACAGAAGACATTGAGTATCTTTACTTCCATAAGCTGTTTAGGCTCCATTTCAAAAGCCATCCTTATGAGTAAACTAGGGAAATATAAATTAGCAGAAACGAACGTTACATAGATGAAAAACTAGTTGAAAAACTGTGCTCAGCAAATAGTCCTCAGTGGTTTACTATCAAAATAAAGGATGTATTCACAATAGCTCCATAAAGATCTGTTCTGGGTCTGGTTCTGCTCATTGATTGAATTAACAAGGTGGATGACAAAAGAGGGAGTGGGCACATCAGGAAGACACAGACCTGGAAGGCTCTTTAAGTACACTGAAGGACAGATTTAGCATTCAGAATCATCTTGGCAATTCTGGAAAGTGGCTGAAAAAACGTAGATGAAAATCAGTAAGAAACCATGCAAAGAATCTCAGTGATGCAGAAAGAATGAAATGCATAAACAAGGGCTGGAAAACAACTTGTTATGCAGCAATTCTTCCAAAAAAGCAGGAGGGGTTACAAGGGATTACAAGCACTGTCAAAAATAGTATAGTGTTGCAAATAAATCAAACCTCCTACTGTAAAGAATGGATAAGACTACAGCTGTCAAGATGTCTGGAAATTACCTTTCCTTTTATTCAGCATGGGTGAGACTTTAGTTGGTGTATGGAGCCCAGCTTTGGAATTGCCTTTTTAAGTGGACTCATTGGAGAGTGCCTAATGGAGGACAATGAGAATGATCACAGATCTGACACATGTCCTGCAAGGAAAACCTGGAAGAAGTCATGCTGTGTAACTTGAAGAGGGAAGACAGAGAGAGGATCAAAGAAAATCCCAGGCAAGGAAGTTGTATAGGAAGAAGGAAAAAAGCTTCCCTCTGTGGCCCGGCACAGGAAATTGTAGCAAGAAAGGTTTGTGTTGGACATTAGGAGCAAAATTAAGAAAAATCAGCAGGGGGGGCGAAACAGACTGCAAGGGAGACACTGGAAGAGATTACTTAGATGCTTGTCCCTCTATCAAGAATGAGATGGGTATAACTGGTCATGATACAGGGCAGAAGGGAGGAAGAGTCAGTTTCTCTGGGTTCTCACTAGTCCTAGTTTTCTAGCAATCCATCTCCTCGTTTCTGACATCCACAATCTAACATTCAGCAGTGTTGGAGATGCAACAAAGAGAGAGAAGAGGCGTGAGGAAGTGACACTGGTTCACGGAACATATCACTGCTCTACTCACTCACACCCCACTCTATTCTTACTAACCAGGAATGATGAGCTGAAAAATGATGGAAACCCAAGAGCTGACTGAACTCTGGAGATGGAGAAAGTATTGGCCTTTTCCATCCTCCGGGGTCTGACTAAAGGAAAAGCGCAGGGGTGTGCCACCCAGATCACTGCCATGTGAGCCCATGACTGACTCAGCATTGCTGTGAGAGTTAAATGAATGGTGTGAGCATCTGCTTCCCTATCACCACCAGGAAACCAACCTGACTACTGGTACTGCTCCTCCCTGCTAGGAAAACTAAATCAAGTGATGCCTTGAAGACTTACAATAAACTGTCTATATACCTTAATAGAAATATCTATTTCTGCAAAATTTCTTTGGGGAAATCTGGGGAGGTTGTAAATATATGAGATTGGCATGAGTATCCACCACAAGTAATGGAATTTCAAGTAAAGGCTGGAAATTTTTTCCTTTACCCTTTCTCTCTATTCCCAGCCATTTTCAGTCTGTATGATTGTCCTTCATCACCTTCTTTCCTTGACCCCATGCATTCTTAATAGCAGAATAGAAATATAGGACCATTTATGTTGGAAAAGACCTTTAGTATCAAGTCCAACCATTTACTCAGAACTAAACCATGCCTCTAAAACCCCCATCTACATGTCTTATAAATACCTCCAGGGGTATACTCAACCACTTCCCTGGGCAGCCTGTTCCAGTGTTTGGTAACCCTTTCCATGAAGAAATTTTTTCTAATATCCAATCTAAACCTTCCCTGGCACAACTTGGTGCCATTTCCCCTTGTCCTGTTCCTTGTTACTTGGGAGAAGAGACTGAACATCACCTGGCTACAACCTCCTTTCAGGTAGTTGTAGAGGACTAGGTTCCCTCCTGAGTCCCTCTTTACCCAGGCTAAACACCCTCAATTCCCTCACATATTCCTCACAGGACTTGTGCTCCAGATCCTTCACCAGCTCCATAACCCTTCTCTGAACACACTCCAGCCCCTCAATGTCTTTTTTGTAGTGGGGAGCCCAGAACTGAATACAAGATTCAAGGTGTGGCCTCACCAGTGCCACAAACAGGGGAAGATCACTGCCCTGGTCCTGCTGGACACACTATTTCTGATACAAACCAGGATGCTTATATCATACACTTGTATTACATTTGATGCTCCACACACCCTTGTCTGTCTAAGGAGCACAAACCCTTTCATTTGAGATCAGGGACAGACCATGAGAGGATAATGGTCCCTTGGCCAGATGGGCCTTGGACTTATATCCACTATATCTGGGATTAAAGGTGGACACATTCTCAGGATCCATCTTTGAGTCACTATGAGCAGCTCGCCATTGTGTTCTAGACATTGTGCTGATTCTCACGTTGCATTGTCTGCCACGCCAGGATATTAGGTCTGGTCTTCAAAGCTCTCTCGGAGTCAATTATGTCTGAGTCTGCATTTTCATCACAGCCCACCTGCTCCTTTGGGAAAACACAGTTGACTAAGTCCATGATGAAGTGAGGGAAACCGGGGATGAAATGGAGATAAATGTCAGTGAGGTTTGGCTACTGAATAAGTTTGCAAAGGAAATATACTACCCCAGACTGGGTAAGTTTAAGACACAGAGAATTGCTCCTTTTGCTCCTTTTCTTATGAAGCTTTTCCACCGTAACAGAAAAGAGGGCTTAATATTATAAAATATTAAAAACAAACAAGTAAATGCAATAGTCCCTTCTTAACAGACTATATAACCAGTTACCAAACTAGTTTAATGGTCATAAGGAAAACTGGTTTGAAACCCTAAGACATTTAGCAGCCCCCAATATGCTTAAGGGAAGGCAGCATAAGACACAGAACATGCAGAAAATTGCAGGAAAACATGTCAAAGAGGTTGGGATGGGACATGGTACATTATGTAGGAGTTTCCTGCCTTCACTGGGATTTATATGAGCCAAGCAGGTAGGAAGCAAGGAATTAGCAGTATTGCACAGCTCCTATGTCTGGCAGTGGTGGCTACCACCAGCAAGAGGGCAAATGTGTGAGAGAGTCTAGTAAATGTTCCCTGTGAAAGGACTCCCACAATCCTACCAGTTACTGTGGGGAAATGTCTACAGTTTAAATTCATCCATCCCCTCTCAATGCTCACTTTTATCCTGTGCACAGGTGATCTGTGATCTGCCTTTCACTTAGTGACTAGTACTCCTCTTCCTGGTGATAGCCCAAATCTTAGTCTTCCTCATCAGATTTTGTACCTTTCTGCTAGCTGAGGGATTACTACTCCTCTCTCTTCAGTTATCACTTGAGTCAGACACATCTCTGCATGGTTCACAGACCAAAACCACAAGTTCCCCAGGTGTTTTCTTTCCTCTTTTCTACACTCTCTTCCATTTATCAGTATTTCCTTAAAAAACAAAAGTGCAAAACTGCACAGAAAATTTGAGTTTTAACTGAGGAAATACAACATTAATAGGCTGCTCCACAGTGTCATGTTTCTGAATGTGGAGCTGCCTCAATCCTTTTTAGAGCTTTGTCATATTGCAAATGTATGTTGTGATCATACCAAACTATTATGCTCAGCTGTTCTCACTCTTGTACTGTCTGTCTCTGAGGCACATTTTTTGGCTCTGGGATTTTTCCCTTATAACAGTTTGCTGAGTGGACTCCCACCTATCTTATCCATGCTGCAGCACTCTTGTTCTCTTCAGCTGAGGGGCATAAATTCTCTCAACTCAGTATCCTGCAAATGATATTAATACATACCTCAATCAACTTTCTTCAGTGTTTATGAAGACTTGAAGAAGGACTGATTTAAACCCTCCTTGCTGAGAACTTTTGTCCTAACCTTACGGTCGCAGTCAGTCATATGGCTGTATTCTCATTATCACTGATAACTCCTATCTGAAAATAAACAATAATTCTCCCAGTGGCAATTTCATATTTTGCTAATTAGATCCTCAAGAACAGACCTGAAAAGGGAATTTTTTAATCAACAAAAAACCCCCTGCAGACCTGAACAAAGCCCAGTGTATTTCTGACACTGGGGAAGAAGGTCACTTGAACCAGTTTTGTTTCATTTGCATTGTATTCTTGGCAATTCGACCTGAATTTATTTTGACAAACAAATCTTGTGAGTAGTCTTCCCACACACTGAACACATCTGTGGTGTTCCCTTCCTCCAACAGTTCCATAATACTAAGATGATTCAGTTTGTACAGCAAAATTCGTCTTGTTATGATAGAGTAATGGAAATTAGATTTTTGCTATAGCAATTGAGTTTAGAATTCCTTCCCCCTTTGGAAGATAAATTTATCTATCATCCTTCTTTCTTCAGCACCTAGATCTGTGGCATCCAAATGTAGTAGAAAAGTGATACAACTACAGCCCAAAACAAGAACTTCATTTTAATATTCCCTTGTTCTGAGGCAGAGGAATATGCAGTTGTGCTGTTCCACTACTGCAAAAGCAGAGTAATACCTCTCTTCCCTTATAGTGGGATCCATCTTGCTTAACTTTAGATGCCCACATCTGAGCTAGTCCTGGGCTACTTCTGTAGTCAGTATCTATCTCATCAACAAAGTCAGTGGAGATGCAATTCCCCTAATCCAGTTTATTTTACTTTTACCAAAATAAGATAAACCATGCCCTAGGCTCTACCGACTCTATTGATCAGAGTCCTCTGGCTACAATGGGAACATGCCCAAAGTAGACTATCCCACTGCCACACTGTGTTCTCTCTGGACAGTATTTGACTCAATTTCTCCATTTGCTCATTCTGACAGTTCTCATATATATATATATATATATGATAATAAGCCAGAATCTTGGAGCTGTTCTTTCATATTGCTGCTACCACAATGCTTTAGTCCGGTTCCTTTCTGGTACTTGGCTACTGCCTGTGATCATGGAACCTCTCTTTGAAGTCTACCTACGTAAGGTTTTCCTGATTCCAGGAAATTCCAGGATTTCAGAGTTTGGGACAAGCAATGAAAGATTACACCACGTCTATCGAAGAGCAGAGAGGCATTTTTGAGGAATAAGATACAGCCTCCAGGGTTCCAATCAGGCCTGCACAAGTACTAGGCTTGGCAGCTAGCTGGTGTTCTGAGTTGCAGTAGCTCCTTCACTGCTGCCCCCCCACTCTATGGTCAGGTCAGTGCAGCTCTGGGGTATCCTACGGTAAGTCATGAAAAGATCTGGGTTGGAAACAACCTCTCCCTGGGAGGCAAAGGGCACCTTCAGGTGCTGATATGGCCACTGTTTTCATCCTTCGGAGAAATGATGTTCAATAGAAGTTGGACCCTCAGGTAAAGTGAGGTTGGGCTTGATGGCCTCTTGTATGTGTGCTAATATCCATCACACAATACCCAAATATTCCTAGCATCCTCCCTCACACCTGAGTCCTCCCAGGGAGCAAGGGCAGCTTTTGGAGACTCCTCATTAGGTCACTGGCCTTGGGAGCTGAAATCTCCCCTCCCCCACCTTTGTACACAACTGTTCCTCATTTACATAAATTATCTCTATTCAATTATCTGTCCAGATGTCCGAATTGTGCCACCAATGATCTGTGAATGAATTAAAAGTGGAATATAATTTAATAATAACTGATTAGAAGGAGATTAGTTGTTATATAAAAAGCAAAAACCAAGAGATAGCTAGTTGCCCTTAATCCGAGCCAATCCACAGTAATTATAGAAATACAGTCTCGCTTGCTCTCCTTCCCATTTCTCTTCTTCTCCCCCCACATTTTCTCTCTTTCTCCTTTTCCCTTTTCCCTCTGTCCTTTCCTTCCTCTCCCTCTCTCTCCCCCCTCTTTCTTTTTTGTTTCTTGGTCTCCATTCCTTGTGCCTTCTCTCCACTTTCTCCTCCTGATTATAACTACCTACGTCAACAGAGTCAAAGCCCCTCCGGCTGCTGACACACCCGTGTAGCTGAGGATGTCCTGGCAGGTCCTACCAGCAATGGCTTTCAGCTGCATTAACATTCTGCCTTTCAAGCCATGTTAATGGTGGTATCTTTATACTCTCACTTTTCTGTTAAACATTTCTGGTATCAGTGCTTTTCCCCTGGGTTCCTAAAACAAGCTCTTTAAAGCTTTCCCTCTTCTTGTCTTTTGGAGTCATGCAGAGCCATTTCTACAGTATCCTGGGTGTTTTAAAATCATATGCAGCACAGAGGCTCTGCTCCTCCTCTTGCACCAGGAAGAGCCAGCAGCAAGTCCCTGAGCCCCTGTGGTGTCTCTTCTGAAAGACCCAGACTTTTCCAGGAAATTTGCTGTGGTTTTTTTCAGTGACGTTTTCTCCTCTCCCAAACATACAGACAAAATACCCCAGAGCCAGGCTGAGATAGTGCCAAACTTAGTTCTGGAGGCAGAAAAAACTGGAGAGAAAAATAGAGCACCTTGTTACCAGAATGCTCCATGGGGAACCCCCACCTTTTCTAACAGAGCTCCCTCCCTCCCACCTAGCTGCCACCTACCTATGTCAGCTGGGACTTCTGGTGCAAACCTCCACCACTCACTGTGGTTTGCAGTGGCGTGAAGCTGAATAACTAAAAACTATTATTAGTTTACTTTTAGTCCTCTTGTAAATGAAAACAAGAAAAGAAGAATTTGCTGATGTTAGTGGACAATTTATTTCAGGTAATTTCATAACATGATGTGGAAACTATCAGCCAGTAACAGCCTAAGTCAAATTTACTCAGTAGTTCAGCATGGGGCTTGTCAGATGTGGACAGTGATGATTAGGGATATTGTTTACAGACACACTCTTACAAGAAAAATGAAGCTGAAAACAGACATATTCACTGTCATAGACTCATCTCCCTGTACTAAGATACCAGATATTTAAAACCTCCAATGTTTTAGCTTGCTATGTGAATGCAGTCTTTCTGAATTAAAAGCTCTGCTCTCCCTTCATACATCACCCTTAAGAGCAGTGCTCACAGCAGCCCTTTTTTGCCTCTTTGGAGCACTAAGCCATCTGCAGCTGGTTGGCTCTACCAAGGTGGAGCAGAAATCAGAAAGACTGAAGGTCTAAGGCCCAGAGAGCAAACCTACATGATGTAATAGTACACAGACCATTTTGATGAGCTCACTGATAACACTGTGATGGTAGTTGGTAGTTATTTTACCCTTTAATGCGCCTTTTATTTCTTTAAAATAGAAGGGTACTTGTAGACATAAAGGATGTAATTAATGCTACAGCTTCACCAAGAACCAGCATATGCTTCCCAAAATAAGTTTTGAGAATGTTAGCATCAAAAAACCCCAACCATTTCAAAAGCAGTAGCAATTAATTACTACAAAATGTGTAAAGTTTTGAATACCCAGTCATTCAACTCCTTTCATTAGCACAAATTAAAATGTGAAGATTTACTTTGTCATTCCAGTAACATGCAGCTTGGGTCAATTTCTTGGTTTTTTCTGTGGAAACACCACCCTGACCTTCAAAAATATGTATGAAGGTTTATTCTGGTGATCTAGTTTGTGTAAGTGCTGGAACACAATATTTTTTCCCTGTTTAGTTGGTAACTCCAAATGGACCACCAGTTCCAAAGGAATCTGATCAAGAGCTAATTAAGGTAACATGTCTCATTTACAGGTCACTGCGACTAAAATTGTTCATTAACTGTAATTTCTGTGTTGTTGCTAAATGTTATAATGCTGCCTTGCGTCTCACTATATTTGTGCTTTTCACAAAGACCCCTAAGAATCATGAGAGTACAAGGAAATTCCAGCTTTTATTAAAAAGAGCTGCTGGTGCAAAAGGTTTGACGACACCAACTGGAGCCCTTTTAATGCAGAAAAAATGAAAAGAAGTTTAATACATTATTGAAAGCCTTTTACAATTTTCAACCTAATATATTTATTTTTTATAGACTTAATTCAAAAACTTTGGACTCTTGGGCTTTTGCAGTGAGCATTTTTATATTTTGATAATTAAAGCGTTATTGTTCTGTGGCTAGAAGATGTGTTCAGCAGACTTTGAAGGATATTATTTACATATGATTTGGCTTTGATAATCTTATTTTTTTGAGTAACATTTTACTCACAAGTAGTTCAATTGGCTTCTATGAGTATTATTCAATATGATAATGTGAGGAGAGGTAGAAAATCTATCCCCTAGGGTAATGTGAGACAAGCCATAGTTACTGAAGTTATATTAATGATTTCCAGTTTGAAAAAAGTGTTTTGTTCTCTTTTATAAATCCATCTCTGAAGCCCACATAAAAACATTTTGTACTTTGGTATTTTTGTTACAGAGATTCAAAGTTAAAGGGATTTTCTTTTCTTTCAGTAAAGAAACTGAACTGTTTCTTTACTGTAATTTTCCCAGGTTTAGATTTATGTTAGAGGATGTGTCAACTGGAAGCATGATCAAACCCTTAACACACTTTACCTTTTTATTCTCCCTCTTTTCACATTGTTTCCATCAGGGTTTTGGTATCTGCTTTTCTTGTGTTCATTATCCTCTGGAGCAGCCTTAGTTTGAAGTTGGTTTTCTTGATTATTGTTGTGGAGATCTTCAGGAAAATTATGTGCATTTACAATAAATCTAAGAACAAATTTCGATGTTTAATTTAATTTTTTCGATCGGGTTTTTTAGAAGTCTGAAAACAAAGGACAGTGCCATAGGATGAGCAGAGGGTCCAGGTGCACTGCAGTCCGGTCCTCCTAAACTAATCAGATGACAGTGGGTTTTAGCACACCAAAGCCAAGTGACTTCTCCAGACCACCCCATGTGCAGGATCTTCTCCAGGTGATACTCCTTCATGCCACCTGTGAGGGGCAGTGGCACCACCCTGTGCCACTGGCTTTGCCCAGCCTCATCCGTGGGCAGCAAGCACTGCTTTCTTTCCAGGGCCTGTAAATGCCATACTTCAGTTCAGAGTGCTTCCTTATCTTTTTAACCTATTTCCATCTAACAAACATGCATGGCTCATTTCCCTGGGCTCCACCTCTGCCATGCAAACCAAACCTCGGCAGGTGGCTGAGAGTCAGCTTTGCCCGTGCTGTACCAACAGCACTGACAGAGGCTTCTCCCATACCAGACTGTCAAAATGCTCTTTAAAGTCATCTAAGTTCAACTGTTAAGTGTCTGGGGAGAGAGACTCTGGCATTTTCAGGGATCCATGTGGATCTGAAGGTGGGCTGCTCAGCTCCACACAAGGATGAAGGCAGAGACATCTAAACAGAGGCTATTTTGCAACAGAACAGGACAAGTCTTCCAACAAAATGGGATGCATATTGGAAGATATGCAAGGATGCAAGATGAGAAAGAGGCCCAAGAGAGTTCATAAACAATGGACCTATCCCAAGAAACCCAAAGCTGGGATATGCATGAGGTATCCCAGCTGCTAATACAGACTCCAAGGAAACAAAGGGCCCCCTGGGCTCATTTTGCTTCCTCTATCCTTTGGTTCACCAAGGGGAAAGCAAAGGAATGATGGGACTTCAGTGGTTGAAACCAAAGTGGTGTAAGTGACACCTGCTGGCAGATGCCTGGCAGCCAGAGCACAGCCTTCCTCCTTGCTGTGGGAGCAAGAGTGGCATGGGGTCACCCTGGGTCACACTGAAACTCCATACAACCCCAGCCTCATAGAGTCATAGAATACCCTGAGTTGGAAGGGACCCACAAAGATCACCACAGTCCAGCTCCTGGTTTGGGAATGTCATCTGTTTAGATCCAGCTAGGGTTGCCCAGATAGGGGAACCTTTTGACTCCATTCCTTCACCCTGATTCCCCATTGCTGCATTCAGTGGTTGCTCCATGGATGTTTTTTCAGTCATTTCATGGCTTTAACTGCCCTGCAGGTTATTAATTCATTAGGGGACACTGGGAGGCACTAAAAAGTGTTGGTGCTGAAGACTTGGCACCTCCACTGTAGATATTTGGGGCGATTTCTTTGGCTTAGCTCTTCTCTGGAGCAAGGACCCATTAGTATCTGGAGGGTGTTGGGAGTGGGGCTTGAACCACATCATCTTCCAATCCTGTTTCATCTGCAAGGACACCTGGTTGAGGCTCCTGCAACCCCCGTGCAACACAGAGAGCAGCAACTGAGGCGACCGGAACCTTTGCATCCGGAGGGCAAAAAGCCACATTCAGTGTGGACAGACTCATTAGTCACCAAGCCTGACCCGAGCCAAGACTGCAAGGTGTGTCTGTGCTGGATCATGTATTTTAGAAGGTCTAAGTAGGAAAGACCGTTCCTCAGGTAAACAGTTTTAATGCTGGAATATTAGACATGGCTGTAAATCAGGTTCTCTCATACTGTGGGGAGTTCTAGCATTTTAAAGTATTTTCTCTCCATGGAGAATTAATGTTGTAATTTTAAAATGCTGGTTTTGCAACTGATTCTTTTTTCTTAACTAGTCTTACAGGTCATCAGCAACAGCTGACAGCAAACAATGCCTGCATTATACAGACACTGTGATTGACAATGGAGATAGTGATTCCTATTTTATATTTTAAAATCATTAAGGTCCTCAGAAACTTCATGGCACATGAAATATTTCACACTTTCCGCAGCACAAAGATTCTCTGCTGTGTTGTAACAAAAGGATTTTCCATTAATTTAGTATTTCCTCAGTACTATGTAGCAAATGTACTTAGCAGTTTGCAAATTAAAATGAAAATAGATTTAAACGATTTTTCATGCTATAATATGATAGTAGTAGAATAATATAAAACGAAAATGCATAAATTAAGATGAGAAAATACATTTCAGAACAATTTTGTAAAACAAACTGTTTCAAAATACATTGCTCTAGGGATTTCTGCAAGCAACTATATATTTTTCTGTCAAAAGCCCAAATACTTCCATCCAAAGAGCTTTTTTTTCATCAAGAATCTGTTTTAAAAATGTCTTGCCTACTCTACTAATTATCATCACTGTGAAAAATTCAGGCCTTATATTAATACTTATATTTAATTAAATTAATTATGAATTAGTTAGCTTGACTTTCTACTGCTAAACCCTTCTATGCCTTTGGCTAATAAATTAAAGAACCTTCCATCCCCTGAAAGTGTCTCTCCTAACTGCTTTCAGAGGGTGACCAAGACACCTTCCAATTTTCCCTCCTGAAGCTGAATAGATCGGGCTTCTTAATTCTCACTGTATGACAGTTTTCCACCTCGTGGGTTGTTCATGAAGATCTTATCCGAATAATTTACAGTTCTTTGGTGGCTTTTTTTTTTGAAAATGTAGACACCAGAAGTGGATACAGTATGAATCTGTTATGGTCTTGAGATGCTGAGACCATCCTCATCCTGCTAGGTTACATTTTCTTGCTGATAGATCCAGAAATGGCATAGCTCTGATAGAGCAGATTACACCAAAAATCCATGCTTAGTTTTTATTATCTGTCACATCTCCCCCATCCTCCTCAGAGCCCCTGCTTCCCATGACAGCAGCCTGTGACCTTCATTTTCTGTTCTGAGATATATAGTCTTACATTTGGCTATATTAAAATCACATATTGTTCAAATGAGCAGAGCCTGCCAAGTGATCCAGATTGCTCAGTATAACTGACCTACTCCCATCATTATTTATCACTCCACCAATTTTTATGTCAAGTAGAAATCATTACCGACATTGATTTTGTATTTTCTTCTGAGTCACCACATAGATATTGCACAGTATGGACCAAGAACTGATCTGTAGACAACACATCTTCAGAATTTCTCTGGCAGAGGATGATTCCCCAGTGAATTTTTCAGAACCACTAATTAGTCAGCTTTTAATTAATTTAACACGTGTAATTCCGATTCCACCTCAAGCTAATTTTTTACCAGGAAAGTGACGGGGTGCCAAGGGAAGTGCTAGCCCGGCACCCAAACGCACTGTGACAGCGGCTGCCTCCACACCGCTCTATTTTTCCCTCTCCCGCAAACCGTCACACTCCAAATGACGTTCCCCATTGAGCACCCATCCTCCGGGATTATTGGGGTCGTGGATTTGGGCATTTCCCCCCCCGCCATGCGAAGCGGCCCCCCGGAGCTGGTGCGGCCCCGCCGGGCTCG